>JAXQQM020091439.1:0-392531 GCA_034641835.2 Pinus albicaulis
TTCAATATATGGTTTTTTCTCATGAATATAAGGTGTTAGTTTGCACTTTACCTTCATTTTGCTTAATATTCCCTGTGGATCATAATTCCATAAGAAGATTTCTTCAAATTTGTATTCAGGTAACTGTTTTTCTACTTCTTGTCCTTCGTCTTTGTGATTACAAATAAAAGGACCCACCTGATTCTTCAACTTAAATTGGGCCTTCTTTTTGGCTGCTAAGAAGTTGATAGAACCTAAATTTAAGATTTTCCTGATATAATCCAAGGCAAAAACTCTCAATTGTACATACGTAGGTAGTTTATAGGGTAAAATATTTGACCCAAAAACTATTATTTCTATATGTTTCTGATATGAGTACCAATCTCCAGTTCTAGTATGCTCTGATAACTGCATAAATTTCTTTATTTCATCACTGATTCTTGGTTGTACTGTGTTTGTTAACATGTTTATTAATGGATGAATAAATTAATCTATAAACTTTGCATAACTGAACTTTGTGGACTCTTTTCTCATAAAAGAAGTCCAAAAGATGACTGAAAGTGGATTCCCTTCTATATCAAGCTTCTGAAGTGTTATTGGGAATTTTTCTACTTGGAAATATAAGAACATATGGAAAAGAAAGGATGTATATATAAATACTCCTTCAGTTGGAAATTTGGCAAGCTGATCATGGATATTATCACCTTTGTATTCAACAAAATTGAAAATGACAGAAGGAGGTTGTCCTAGTGCAAAGGTAGATAGGAAACCTGGGATTGAATCATCTATAAAATACCCTAAAATAAATGACAACATGGATATGACATGCCTAGACCCTTTAGGAAATTTTGATGTAGAATAAGGAGGATTGATTTGTGGAATTTCAACATGTAAAGGTATTAATGCTTGGAAAATTTGGAACCTTTTAGGAAATTCAAGACCAATGTAAAGCTTCTATTGATAAGGGAAATGCATTAGGATTTGGTTTTATCTATAGCATCTCGTTTATTGACTCAGTAGTAATTGTGAATAACACTTCGTTATTTGCATTTACCATTGCCCTTTATTTAGGTGAATAATAGGTCTGACACATCCTAGTAACCTCTAGACATTGATGAGTGTGTGGAACACAATATTTGGGTAGGTTTGACTCCCAAATTTGGACTTCTTCAACTTGATCCAAGGACTTTTCATAACTCCAGCAGTGGAGGTCTAACAGATTGAATTCTACCACTTGATCTATTGTTTTATAATCCACATCTGCTAAGGGTGTATGTTCAATGTCTACAACATGAGGTTGTAGAGGATTTACAACAATTTCAGTCTTAGAATTTACTGTTGGGTTTGATTTTGACATCTTTTAGACTTTTTTGATAATTGAAACTCTGTATTTGGACTTTTTTGGGCTCTTCTGTAAGTTTAAATTATTTACAGAAGTGTTTTTGACTTTGACAGAGGTTATTTTAAACAGAAATAGTCATAAAATTGGCTTTTTATTGGGTTGCAACCTTCAATTTTGACTTTTAAACTGGATTTTAGACTCTTTACAGGTACAAGAAATGAGAAACAAGGGTTTCCTGTGCTTTTTAGATAAATTGGACTGAAATTGTTTCAAATTGGACACATAAGGATTGGGGTTATCTGAAAAGGATTTCTGGATAGAAACAACATTTTTTCCAAGTTTGCAAAGACTGAAAATATTCAATTTTAATTTAAAAACCAGATGCAGTATCAACACAGGGGTTTTTCAAGGTTTTTACAATGAATTTTTTCTTTTTGGGCAACTGCAGGGTCTTTCTATAGATAAATTGGCTTTATTAGTCTTAATTTCTCATAAATTCCTTTTCAAATGATAAAAAGGTCATTTTTTGTGAAGAATACATGTTTCTGCATTTATTTCGGTCTTTAAACTGGGTTTTGAGGTGTCAGACAGGTTCTGATAGCTTTGAAGGTTTCTGGAAGTCGAATTGAAGCTTCCAGTAGTATTTGACAAAAACTATGGTGGCTTTTTCAGGTTTTCTAGGCGTGAAACTAGTGTACAGGTGTTTGTTTCTCAGTCGGAAATATGAACGCAAAGATAGAATGCAGAAAAGGGCTTAATGTGTACATATGAATCTCTTATAATGGTTTTAGGTTTAATACGAATCAACATTAAATGCAGTCATATCAGAGTGGAGGCATTTTGGCGCTGGATGCAAAAAACTGGAGGTGGTTATTGCGTGGGTTTGGGCGGTAAGTTGTTTTCGTTGGATCAAATCCAATCCAATATATATCCATGGAAAATTTTAGGGGCTAATATTCGCAGGTGGGCTAGTTTTCCATGGTTTTTCCAAAAAAAAGATTCACCAATTTCCATTTTTTTATAAAAATGATTCGCCCAAATTTTACAATATAAAATTATTTTACATTAAAAATCGCCAACATTATATAGACAATATATATAATATCATTATAAATTTGAATAGATTTACAAATACATCAATAAAATTTTTATAGTTTGCATATTAGGGACTAGTGAGATTCGCCAATTTTTTAAACGTCAAGATAATTTTCCATCCTTAAAATTTTCCCTGTATATATCGCCGCGTGGAGGAAAGAGAAGGGTGATAAATCACCCATTTTACAATGTTTGAAATGAGTGTAGATCGTACAAGTTAAAATGTGATATGTATTTTGGATTGTCGGATTGGATGGAGTTCATGCGAATGGTGGAGATTAGATTAGCAGTTGCTCGGCATTGGGGAGTGGGGCCCGGGTCTTGTGTTGCGGCGGGATTGATTTTAATATTAAAAACATATGTTTTTAATATAAAATCAATGTTTTATTTTGATTGGCGGGTTATAATATTTACATTGTAAATGACATATTTACAACTGTTTTAAAACCATTGGGAGCGGGATTTATTATATGATATTTTAACCGATGGGGAATAGGGCAGGGAATTATTTAACACATGGGATAATATAAAACATAGGTTTTAACATTAAATAATGGGTTTGTGGGATATTTAACTAAAACTTAATTAATAAAATATATGGGAAGGGGTTTTTATAGGGAATTAATACTTTATGTTAAAAAAATTAATATTAAATGAAATGTAAATGAATGAAAATACATAGAATTAAACTAAGTAAAGTGTAAAATAGGCATTTTAGCATAAAATTATCCCATTTTGATATTTACACATAAACTTAGGATAAGATGTATTTTGTGGGTTTTTGAGTGTTTTTGGATGAAAATGAAATTAATTAAAAGGGGATTTTACTTTCCCTAAGAAAAAAGGTGTTTTACTTAAGAAAAGGGATTATAGCTTTGGAAAAGGGTTAATATGCTGAGGAAATTGGATTTTATGAAGGGAATCCAGTATTTTTAACCAATCAATTATTAAGCCTTGGGTTCGATCCCAACAAAAGTCAGAGAAATGCTCTGAGCCTTTTTAACTAAAGGTTTTAAATACTGGATCATTGTGGGGGAAGGGAAATTATTAGTTTTTTCCCAATGATGTTTTATCACATGCCTTAAACAACTTCTTTCTACCTACCCATCATTATTCTAACATTTTTACTTCGTTTGCATGGGTGCACTTAAGCTTGCAACCGTGAATCAATTTTTCTTTTAAAGCATAAACCTATCTAAGTCTAACCTTATTTCATCTGAGGGCTCAGATTAAACTATTGAGCTCCTCATTTATTCTCTACCTATCTACTGATTTGTCAAGTTTAAACTATTTGACATATAACACTGTTACCGATGAAATAGGTAACCTGACCTCAAAACTGGAACTCTAGCCCAAATAGGTAACTTGACCTCAAAATGGGAACTGTAGCCCAAAAAGTCTCAAAAAACATGAAAAAACACCATAAAAACAAAAAGTGTGTCTTCTAGAACGTAGTTGGTTTTTTTTTAAGGTCAAATTTCAACATTTTATAAAATTATGCTAAAAACAAAATTATTTTTTGAAAAAAGGATTGAAAAAGCACCCTCAAAACAAAACCAGTTGATGTTGGAATAATAAAAAAAAATTGTGTCATAATTTTGACACTTGTAACAATGGAATTAAAGACAACATATTAGGACATTTTTTAAAATCGTAAATTTCTAACATTTTTGATAGATGATGTTAAATATAAACAAATACATGTCTGAAGGGCTTATCATTTTGAACAATTTTCATCCATGTTGTTAAACATAAAATATCTTGACTCTAAACAACCCTAAAATTGTAATTATTGTCAACCATAACATTAAAGATACAATTTGGTAGCGCATAAAAACATTAATGACAAGTTGTAAATCTAAAGTTTTTCAATCTTAAGTTTTCAACATACTTGAACAATGAAATTATGGAGAAATTATAAGACTTAAACAATTTTAAAAAATGAACAAGTAAATGAAAAAATTATCATTGAACAGAAACAAGTAAGAGTAATTTTAATTTTAAAGGATAAAAACTTATCTTTTTTCAAAACTTAGCATAAGACAAATTTAAATCTAATTTCAACCAAAACCTAAAAATCAAGCATCAAAACAAAGTGTTCGCTTTTAATGACACATATAATTATTAAAAATTTTAAAAGTATCTTATACCAAATGGTAACAATACATAATATCATGGTAATATCATTGCATAATCTAAAAATTCAACATTAGTTTCTATTTTCTATTTTACTTATAATTAAAATATCAACATTGGTACATTGAATATAACATAAATTATTTTTTTAATTCGTTGTTGCATTGTTGATATTCTAAAGAGATGAATTCTTCATAATTAAAACATATAATCCAAAAAACATAGAAATGTCTCATAACTTCATGAAAAATGAGATGGAAGTCAAAATTTTTATTTCAAGTTACCATGCAAACATCAATTACATAAAAGTGTCTTAGATAGTTATTCAAAATCAACCATAGGTTTTGACACACCATCATAACCTACATCTTCAGATGAATGGCTCGATGCAGATGAAGATGATCCATATTCTTCTCTTTCATCAACTAGTGCTCCATCTGAGTCAACATGCATGCCCACCATTTCAGAGTTCAAAAGTATTGTAGATCTACGTTTTCATTCTGCAGAGTCCCATCTCAACAGTAATTGCTCTGGTAGAAATTTCTTCAAAATATTTATGGTCTGCAACCGAAGATTTCCTCTCTTTGTCAAATTGAAGTCATACACAAGTATGTCAACATCCTCCAATTTTAAGATATCTGAGCGGCGATGATTTATATTTGTGCCCTTTCTTTTTCTCTTTCTTCCAATTCTTTTTTCCACTACCATCTCTGGCTTGTACACACCATTGAAAGGGTGGGTACTTGTGGCATACCAATGTACATCAAAAACTGTAATCTCTTCATTTTCATTAATGACCTTTATAACCTTGGCAATCTAGAATGGATAGCCAAGTGGATCTTCATCTGCTAACACTGCTATCATGTAACCCTCCTTAAGATCCTGCACAGAACCCCTGTAAAGGCCTTCCATGGCTTCACATTGTGCATGTGATCTTCTAGAACCAATATAGATTTCTCTTTCCTCTACCTGTGGGGAATTAATAATAGCTTGAGGCTATTGTTGTTCAACATTGTGTGTTTCCTGATGTTCATGTTCATTTGGCATATTTTGTGGCAAAAAAAAAGGAGTCTTCAAAAGCGTATCCACATTTATTTATATTGAAATCATATCACTTTGATTACTGAAAAAATACTCCCATCAAACTGAATCAGCAATATCGAAGTACTCATATGTATCTCTAATACATCTTTTAATTTCCTCTAGACATTCAGAATAATTTATGTCTCTCTTCTGTGTTCGTGCATTATGGAGTTCAACAACTGACTGTAATAACAATATCTTTGATGAAAATATTGGACGCTCTTTAATGAACTTCAAAAATTCTAAACCTGATGATGGTCCACATTCTTCAACAGTTGAATACTTCTTGCCCCATATAAGTGTTATCCCATCAATTTTTTTGATACGAAATTGACGCTGGAAGCTAATGTCGTTAAGTTGTTCAATGCATTTCTCCTCACCGGTCCAAAAATAAACCTTCGCATGTCAATAGTTTCTTCCAACA
Organism: Pinus albicaulis; assembly: GCA_034641835.2. NCBI lineage: Eukaryota > Viridiplantae > Streptophyta > Pinopsida > Pinales > Pinaceae > Pinus > Pinus albicaulis. The sequence continues at coordinate 6,060 of JAXQQM020091439.1, forward strand.
CATGAAAAACAGGCTCTGGAATGTATGATTTCTTAATACATTCAATTAATGACGGCAGGCTCCCAACACCTTTCCTCCTCAATGTTATTGAAAAATGACTGAACATTTGATCAATATGATCATTAGTATGCCCAACAAGAAGGAAACCAACCTTTATCTTCTTAAAAATCCCCAATTCAACGAGCATGTTTAGATACCCAAAAAGAACTTGATTTTTGTTCTCACGACTTGTGTTGTCTAATTATAAATACAAAACTTCACGAAGAATCCCAGACCAATGAGTAACCACATCATGGATTATAGTTATGGTCAGATTTGCATCATTGTGAATATTTGGAGTTGTGAAGAAAACTCTTGGAAACATCTTCACATTAAATACCATACAACCAACCAAGTGAAACTGAATGAAATTTTCCTCCTGTAATTTTTTTTGGCGTGCGGACAAAATGTGGAAGAAGTGTTTTCTTTTGGTCCATACCATCAATTATCAATCCCAGATATTTATTTGGATGATCATAACACTTCTTTCGATGTTTATACAACTTTTTCCTTTCACTTATTTGTTGATTGCGATGGTCTTGAAGTTCTTTGACAATGGAATCTGTACATAAAATAAAAGAAACATATGAATAAATATATTTTCATAGTTGATAAGTATCAAATTTTAAAAAACAATGTTTTGAACGCATACCTCTTTCTGCCCCTTGACATTTATCTCTTTTTTCTTTAAGAGAAGCACATGTGCCACAAATCCCCATCCTTGTCTTCTTAGGAATACAAACATTGTTGAATTCAGTTTTCCATATCCTTGTAAAATAAGAATATGTAATAAAATTACCAATTCCTTCAACAACTTCTACATAATCTTTGTATAACATGAATATTTCTCATCTCGAGAAATTATCTGGAATATGTATTGTTTCTTCATTTGGCATACACTCTCCATGATTTGAAAAGAAGTCTTTCATCCATGTCTTAGCAGTATTTGCAAATGGTCCCACCTCCCGTTTATAACATGCTTCTGAATAATATGTCCAATCTATCCTGGATTCTTAACAAATGACAATTACCAATTGAATGCAACATTTTGAACGCCTTTCTGCAGAGCAATACATTCCTAATATGATAATCATAACCTGCTAGTGTATATTGCAGGAAACCCACTAAATATGAATTTTTCATGCTTTTATTCATTGACATATATGTTTTCCTTTTCTCCAAAACAAAGTTGAAATCCATATTTTTCAGGAAATCCCTTCGACAACATTCACTTGAAATCAAATGAACAACAGAACTTCTTTTTGTGAGATATTTTGTCCTCACCCTTGTATAACTGGAATGTTTTGGATTGATATGAAAAGGTCTACTCCTACTCCTAGTTGCAATATTTGCTTGCAATGGCTTCATCATTCCATCATCCTTTGTAAAAGCAGTTTCATCACCATTAGGAGGAATATTATCCCCACTATCATCATCCTCAACATAGTTAAGAAATTCATCAACATCATTGCCTAGAAAATTTTCTTTACCATCATCAGTTGAATAAAACATTTCACAAGAATCATCGGCACTTTTGTAACCGTGACTCAAAAGAAATTCTTCACCATCTTGACCCATGCTTTTAGATTCTTCCCTAGGAGGATTCAATTCTTCATCACCATGAGTTTCTTTGAAATGGTCACTTGGAGAAAATGAAATATTCAGATCTTTGCCTCTAAAATTATCGTTTGCAAGAAACTCTTCATCCTCCCCTTCCTTAGTGGTGCTCTCATAATCCTTGGGATTAGACATAAGTGGAAGCTTTGAATTTGTATTCACTAGAATTTCTTCATCCTTCCCCTCCCCTTCCTCATTGATGCTCTCATAATCCTTAGGATTAGGAATAAGTGAATGCCTTGAATCTATATTTATTGGAAATTCTTCATCCCTCCCCTTCATCAGTGGTTAAATTATAATCGTTATGATTAGGATGAAGTGAAAATTTTAGCTTTAGAAATTCATCCCCGTCTTCATCAGTGGTGTTGGCATAATCCTTAGGATTAGGATGAAGTGGATATTTTGACGCTGCAAATTCTTCATTCCCCTCTTCCTCAATGGTGCTGACATAATCCTTAGGATTAGGATGAAGTGCATATTTTGACTCTGCAAATTCTTCATTCCCCTCTTCATCTATGGTGCTGACATAATCCTTAGGATTAAGATGAAGTGGAAATTTTTACTTTGGAATTTTTTCATCCCCCTTTTCATCAGTGGTGCTTGCATAATCCTTAAGATTAGGATGGAGTGGATATTTTGACGCTGTAAATTTTTCATTTCCCTCTTCATCAGTGGTGCTGGCATAATCCTTAGGATTGGGATGAAGTGGATGTTTTGACTCTGAAACATTATCATTCCCCTCTTCATCAGTGGTGCTTGCATAATCCTTACGATTAGGACGAATTTGATATTTTGACTCTGGAAATTTTACATCCCCATTTTCATCAGTGGTGCTGGCATACTCCACAGGATTAGGACAGAGTGGATATTTTGACTCTGCAGATTATTCGTTCCCCTCTTCATCTTTTGTTCTCGCATAATCCTTAGGATTAAGTTAAAGTGGATATTCTTCATCTCCCTCTTCATCAATGGTGTCCTCATAATCCTTGGGATTAGGACGAAGTGAAACTTTTGACTCTGGAAATTCTTCATCATGCCCTTCATCACTGTTGCTTTCATAATCCTTAGGATTAAGAGTAAGTGGTATAACTGGTGCTCGATTTACAGAAATTTCATTTTGCTGCGCCTCATCAATTTTGTTCTCATCATCTTTAGCATTACGACCAAGTCGATTTTTTGACTCTCTATTCATGGTGAACAAACTCCCGTTATATTCATCACTCTGAATAGAGTTGTTGCGTGATGAAGATGTTGATGTTGTACAAAGAAAAACTTCTCTATCAGAAGAAACCATGGCTTTCAACAAGAATAGGTTGAATGATACAAATTCCTCTCCCACTTACAATATATAGCTTAAAGACTGAAAGTTTCCCTCCAAAGAAATTCGCGAAAAAATTTCCCTCAAAAATTTCCCCCCAAAAAATTTCGCAAAAACTTTCCCTCCAAAATTTTCATTTCAAATATTTGTTACAAATATTAGTCAAAAAATGTATTTAACATTTTTTTAATAAATTGTTTGTGTTGAAATATTTTACTGATATTTATATTCAAAATATCCACAAAATATTTCTATCATGGATGCCTTCCAAACTAAAATAATGTTTCTATTTCAATGATTTAACATTGACTAGATGTAAGTATTAACTATAATATTACTATAATGACTACATGTAAATATTTTAAATTTTAAATTTTAAACTTACGTTATATTCATCTAAAATATATTTCAAAATTTATTAATAAACTGTTGGTCTTCAAATATTTCACCATACTTTCTATTCAAAATATCCACAAAATATTCCTTTCATGCATGCCTTTGAAACTAAAATAATTTTCTTATTTGAATGGTTTAAGATTGACTACATGTAAATATTTACAAAAATAACAACATGTAAATATTAACTATTTTAACTATAATATTAACTATAATTAACTACATGTAAATATTTTAGATTTTAAAATTTAATCCCATGATTTTAAACATTGAGTACATGTAAATATTAACTAAAATATTAACTATGATAACTAAATGCAAATATTAACTATTTTATCTATAATATTAACTATAATTAACTACATGTAAGTATTTCATATTTTAATTTTTAATCTGAGATTATATTTGAATTATTCAACATTGAGTACATGTAAATATTAAATAAAATATTAACTATGATAACTACATGCAAATATTAAGTATTTTAACTATAGTATGAACTATAATAAACTAAATGTAAATATTTTAAATTTGAAATTTTAATCCCACATTCGTTAAACAGTAAACCAATAAGACAATATTCACTATATAATAAGAATGATTGTTTCTATTCATCACATCACATCAAGTTTTCTGGTATTTGTTAGAGCAAATTTCTGGAGGTGTTGCGTTGGCATTGGTAACTTCGTGGAGGCATTGCATTGGCATTGGAGGCATTGTGTTGCTATTGGTAATTTTGTGGAGGTGTTGCATTGGCATTGGTAACTTCATGAAGGCATTGCATTGGCATTGGAGGCATTGTGTTGCTATTCGTAATTTTGTGGAGGCGTTGTGTTGGCATTGGTGATAGCAGCTTTTTGCATTTCAAAGGTTAGTTTTCCTTCTATTCTGTCAATTTAAAGACGATTTTGGGGAAAATCTGTTTTTCTATAGTTTTTTGTGTCCAAAAACTAATTTTTAAAGGTTTTTAGGTTCAAAAACAATAATTTTTTTATATCTTTTTAGTGAAGAAAATGCAAAAAGAACTAAATTTTTTATAGTTTTAAGGACAAAAATTTAGAATTTTTTTTCATTTTTAAGACTTATAGGTTCATCTAGATAGAAAAATCCATAAAATGACCATGCACATAAAAAAAAATAGTAATATTATAACATTTTTTTTTTTTTTTTTAATCATAAATATATCAGTGGTTTCATTATTTAAAATGTTTTTTTTTGTTTTTATTTGAGAATTTTTTGATATATATATATAAAAATTTTTTTTTTTAAATTTTAAATCTTGTTTTTATTCTTTTTAATTTTAAATCTTAAATTTTTTTTTCTTTATTGTTTTGTTATATATCATATTTTTTTAATTGTATTGTTATATAGTTTTTTTTTTTTTTAATTTATTGTATTGTTATATTAAAACAAATGTTTTTATTTATTTATTTATTTATTATATTGTATTGTTTTTTTGTTTTAATTATATAATGTTTGAAAACAAAACATAATTGTTATTTAATAAATTGTTTTTTTTTTATATATTTGTTATATTTTGATATTTTTAACACTTTTTTTTTTATTAAATAATGTTTTAATAATTATTTATTAAGTGTATTATATAACAATGTTTTTTATTATTTTTATATAACAATGTTTTTATTATATTATATAACAATATTTTTACTATTTTTATATATAACAATGTTTTTGTTAATTTTTAATTGTTTTATTAAAAGAAATTAACAAAAAAAGAAATTAACAAAAAAAAAAAAAATTAAAAAAAATTTAAAAAAAACCATGGGGCCGCACCAGCGGGGCGCCAGAGGTCGGCCAGGTGCGCCATGGGGGCTACCTAGCTAGCTTCCGGTGCCGCGCGGGCGCGGCCCCATGGTTTTTTTTATTTTTTTATTTTTTTTATTTTGTTTTTTAAATTTTGTTTTGTTTTGTTTTGTTTTGTTTTTTGTTTTTTGTTTTTTTTTCTTTTAATTATTTTTTTTTAATTTGTTTTAATAAAACAATTTTTGTTTTTTGTTTTTTTAATTTCTTTTTGTTTTTAATTTTTTTTTATTTTTTTATTTATTTTTTATTTATTTTTTAATTTGTTTTAATAAAACAATTAAAAATTAATAAAAACATATAAAAATAATAAAAATAATGTTATATAATATAATAAAAACATTGTTATATAATAATTGTTAAAAATATCAAAATATAACAAATATATATTTAAAAAAAAATTTAAATAACAATTATGTTTTGTTTTTAAACATTATTTAATTAAAGAAAAAACAATACAATATAATAAATAAATAAATAAACATTTGTTTTAATATAACAATACAATAAATTAAAAAAATAAAAAAACTATATAACAATACAATTAAAAAAATAAAAAAATATATATGGTATTATAACATTTGTTTTTAACATTTAAATATTTAAATTTCTTTTTTAATCTTTTTTTTTAAAATTTAAGTATTAAAACAACATTATAAAAAATTAAATTTTTTCTTTTATTTTGTTTAATTGCTTTTATTTTATTTTGTTTTGTTTATTTTTATTTAATTACTATGTAATGTGAAATAGAAATTTGTAATTTTCAAATATATTAAAAGATTATATAAATTTATAAACTTTTATATTAATTTTTTTATAATTTTAAGTTTATAATTTTTTATTTAATTGCTATGTAAAGTAAAATAAATTTTTCTTTTGTTTTATTTTTATTTTCATTCAATAACTATGTAATGTAAAATTAAATTTTAAAATTTTAAAATATATTAAAAGATTATAGGTTTTTTTAATAAAATCATTGCCTTAAAAAAATAATAATAATTTTAACATTTGTTATAAATAGTTAGTAATTTTTTTGTTTTTTTTTAAATATTAAACAAAAACTGAAGATTGAAAATAATAGTTTATTTTTTTTAATTGTTTTATACAATTTAAACACATTTTTAAATTTTTTATAAAATGTATTCAAAACATATTATATAGATATATATACATATGATTTATAATATTTTGTTTTTAAATGAAAAATTTTATAGTTAATTTTACTGCTTTAATTTCAAGCTATTTAGTTTTAGAAATAAATTTTGTTTATTAAATTTATTTTATCCGCAATATTTTTCCATTAACTAATATATATATATATATATATATATATATATATATATATTATCAGGAAAATGGCATCAAAAAATATTTATGTGAATGTTTCTACACCTAGGGCAGCAGCTCCCAAATCTATAGCCGCAGCTCGACGCACTATGGATACAACTCCCAAATCTAAAGCTGCAGCTGAACGCACTATGGACACTATTGGACGCAATAAGGACATTGTTGCACACACTGATAAAATTCAAGCAAGTGGGGCACCAGGTTCATTAAAGCTTATTTCTGATTGGAAGAACGCCGAGGAAATAGATAAAATTGATTTCTCATGGTATCTTGAAGACAGTGAAACGGAGGCTGATATACACATCTATCTGATTTTTGGTACGATTGACTTAAATGAGCCATATGATGTGATGGGCAGAGTACGAGACATATGTATGGTCCCGAATACAAACACTATTTATGTTCTTGCAAGGAAGGCTCAGAAACGTGAGAAGGTTAGATATCGTCTATCAATCGTCAAGTATGACATAGATGAAATATCTTCAAAATTTTCTGAAGAAGTATCAAGCAACATTGCAAATAACATTTTAAGTATGCTTATTTTTATTTCCTTTATGCATTATTGTAAGGATGATTCAATTTTTTATAAATTATTGATCATTGACATGTTTTATTTTGTTTCATAGGATTTTGTTCCGAGTCTTTCAAACATGTTTGAAGGTATTTATATATTGGTGCCAAATGTTATGGATGTGATCAACACTTTCCACAAAGACAAAGCAGAGGAAAGGAGATTGAAGCAAAGATCAATAGCTCGTGACACTACAATAGTACAAAGAGGGGATCAACCAAGAGTCACTAAGGTGGGTCAATCTAGTAAACTTAAACATGTTTCTTTTGAAGGTGTCGAACATGAAACAAAAAATTATGATAGAATTAGTGAGGAGGAGATTAGAATTGTTGTGCAAAAGGAGAAAATAGATCAAACACCAAAAAGAAAAATCGCCAAAGATGTCTCTCTTTTACCTCGTGAAGGAGAGCTTGTTTATAAAAAAATTGATATGTTATCCAATAAGACTAGGAAATCAAATATTGGTGAACCTGTAAAGGTCGTGAGCAGCAGTGAAGAACAAATTGAAAGCTCTTACGGAAGCAGAGAAATCATAACACCAGGTGCTGAGTTAGAGGATGGCATTATTAAAACAAAAAAAAATGCTATTCGACAAGAGTTGAGGAAGAATAAATTAATTCTTGGTGGCCAAACATTTGAGCTTAATGTTAACCAATTTTATAGCCCAGATGAAGGACAATCTCAATATCAAATTAGAAAGGCCCATCACCTACATGTACATAATATGAAAACATTGTTCAGGTTCAATCCATATGCGCATGTGGTGGATTATGTGGTTCTTGTCGATCCACGTCAGGTTCCCAACAAACAAGCATTTGACAAGACAAAATGTTTTGATTATAAATATTGTGTAATTGGAGGGAACCATTCGATAGAGGCTAAGAGACAATTAATTGCAGAATATCCCAATAACTATAATGCATCATTTACGATGGCTTAAAAGAAATAGAATCCAAGTTATTGGCATGGGATCATAATGCAGATAATGAGTACAGAATGAAAATGATTTTCATCCAAAGGGTCAAATTTATTCATACTGAATTCATAGAAAAATGTGGTGGGGATAAGACACAAGTTAGTGTAACATTTCTAAAGGAATGTTTAATGGAAATAGGTTATCAAATTGATGAAAAAAAGCAAAAGATGGAAAATTGGATACAAATTTATTCAGAGGCACAGATAACATTTTTTAGTTGGCATTTAGAGCTGGGGAGGTATGGGATTTGATTGATGAGATTTTTGATCGGTGGGAGAATACTTCCATAAAAAATCAAAAGGTTAGAAAGAGTAAACCCATAATATGTACCAACAGTAAGGAGGGTCTTGAAATGAAGCAGCTTCCAGAGGAAATGACTATCACACCTTTGAGAACAATGTAAGGTGTGAAGGATGATAAATTACTCAAATCAGTATTGGCCTGTGTGAAGTCGAGTGAATTATCAATGGAAGAAATGTGTGCAGAATTTCAAAAGTAAGTTTCTTGAATTATTTCTTATTTTTCTTTCATTATAATTTTCTTTTAAATAAAAGATAATGATGTTGGTAAAAAAATTTATACATGTCAATATATTAAAGTTTTTAACTTGATTTATTCAGTAAGAATTTTTTTATGAAAATACAAGAACACATGGTTAAAATGTTGAATGAAGACAGTTGGGATGATATTGTATGCAACTACCCAGAAGCAAGTTCTACATCAACACTAAAAGAGTTTTATATTGCATTCAATAAGGTATGTTGATTTATAAATTCATTTTATTCATATTTAAACTATTTTTATTTTATTACTTATACACACACACACACACACACACACACATATATATATATTTATGTCATTAAAGATGTCGAAGAATGATGGAAATGGAGTACCAGATACTTTCAAAAGCTTTATTGAAAAAATTAAGATGGAGAACATGAGAAGGAAGCATCTTATGAATGTTGAACTTGATCCTACTCTTAATCATTACATTTGGAATGGGCTCGACAGTGTCCAATATCAAATAATATAAGGTGACTGTGAAGACATTGCATCATTAATACCTAAGAGGGAATATGGCCTAGTTATTGCAGATATTCCTCATGGTTTCAATTTCCCAGACATTGAATATGATAGAGAACCATATACTTATCAAGCTTTTAGTAAAGTGGTTACGGGTTTTCAAGAAGTGACAACATCACCACTTTGGTGATTTGTGACATTTCATTCAGACACACAGTTTCCAATGTTATTAAAAAGCTTCAAGGGTAAAGCAAACTCAAGGATGCAACTTACATGGTAAGACTTTGAAATTGTATGTTTGATTCCTCCTAAATTTTTTTATTCATGTAAAATTTAATTGAACTTTTACTATGTTATGTTATAGGAAAAAGTCAAATATTGTTTCTTCCGAAGATCAGCCTATTATAAATTATTGTGAGTTCATCCATGTTGAATGTTGGACAAAAGACGATAGCTATAAGCATATTATTATGAATCGAGTAGATGGGAAGAGTCATAGTCAAGTATTGGTTTATGATGCAGTTGTAAGAAAACTAACATATGAGGATAAAGATGCAAAAGGAGATATAGTTAACATTTATCAAAAACCACAAGCATTGATTAACTATCTTATAAATCTATGTTCAAATGAAGGAGAATGGGTTTTGGATTTATTCTCAGGTTCAGGTAAGTTTTATTATACAAATTTAAATTTAAATATTGTCTTTTTTACTTTTTATGTCTCCATACTAATTTTCTTACTTATTTCTTTTGTGCTTGATGATTAGGTACAAAACTAGCACGTTGCCTACTAAAAGGAAGAAATTGCATTTCCATTGAGAAAGACCCAGTTCAATGCAAATTTATTCAACAAAGAATTAATGCTCTGAAATTCCTTCCAGATGCGAAGCAAGAAGTTGGTTTGAGGAAAGGATATTTTAATGAATCACGTGTGGAAAAAAAAGCAAAGGAACATCAACCACCATTATATGGAATGATTGGAAAGGGACACTTTGAATGATTTGTTGACATGAAAGATCCATTAGAAGATTACAATGATCAAAATGAAGAAGAAAATGTTGCGGAAGAAGCCATCAATGCTATTCTAGATGATGTTTAAGATGTATTAGTTGATATTGTTGATGATGTTTAAGATATGCTTGCAAACAAAGCTTATTTTTTAGAACTATTAATCGGTTTTACTTGTAATGTTTAGACTTTGATATTTTATGAGAACAACCCTTATTTTTTGCAAAAAACATATGATTGCTATTATGTTTTGACATAAAATTCAATAAAAATGTTATAATCTTATGTTTTTTTGTTAAGATTCTCCCAAAAAATTAGTTTATTTAACATGTTTTTTCCAACAAAAAGTCTGTAAAAGTGTATTTTTTTCATTGTATTTATATTGAAAAAATGTATTTTTTTGACATAAACATGTAGAAAATATAAATTTTAGAATATTGACCCTTTTTCCATCTTTTATCTATGTGAAAAAGTGAATATATCATTGCAAGTTTTAATTTTAAAAAACATTATTTTTTTATTTTTAAAACACAAGTACATAAATGAACTTAAAAATAAGCATCTCATGGAAGAAGAAGACATTAGAAAATCTATAGTGTCAAAATGAATCCTATAAAAAAACGTTGGTGATGATACACCACCACTATTCAAAATCGACATAAAAAACATCACATAAAAATAAAAATAAAAATTAATAAAAAAAACAAAAAAATGAAAAAAGCTTAAAGTGCCAAAAACATGCTCAAATTTTTTTTTCTTGATTCTACATCGCCACTTTTTCAAAATCAAGTGTTTTTCTTAATACTTCAAAAAGTAGGTAACAATGAGGTTACCTATTTCATCGGTAATAGTGTTATATCTTTATTCTCTATCTAAAACATGAAATTCAAAGCATGAAAAGTTAAGATTAAACTATTTAATTGATCATGGATTATGGCATTTTGAACAATCTGTGCATAATCATTATGCTTGCAATAAAAGTAAATAGTAGTGCCATTTTGACTTCCTCACTTTCATGTCTTATTTTTATCTCTTTTTTCTTTTTGGGGTATATTTTTTATTCTTTTTTTATCTTTTATTTTCAAAATCCTTTGATCTTTCTTTTAGGACTTTTACCCTCTTTTCATTTTTTATTGTTTTTCAAATATCAGAAAACCACTTGCAGAAAGAAAGGTATGTACATATTTACAAGACCATCAAAGTCAATTAAAAAATTATGAACCCTATTATTATAGGACCCTAACAGTGGCTCCACATGGGGATGGGATTTCCTGGTGAAATGTCAAGAACTTTGAGACTAGTAGTCTTTGAATTTTGACTGACATGAACTTGAAAATGTCTTTTGATTTCTGCAGTTATTCATACTTATGATATTTTACCTTTCAAAGCTTAGGGCCTTCCCTCCGGGCTTCAACTCTGTTAGGAAAACATCCAATCCGATATAAAATCTTCAATGTACATGTACAATGGTCAAAATAAATAGAACTAACTATTTTTTATCTCTAAGGACTAGTAGTGCTTCAGCATTCTGCCATTTACTAGTGCACCTAGCAGATCTAATCCATCCATTTCTTTCAGAAAGAAAGCATTGTTACCTTCGTAACCATAAATAACATAAGGTCATTTCCATAGAAAATCAAATTGTCCATGTTTACCTTTCTCTTCTCTTCTTGAATCCCATTTTAACACTTTTTCGCTAATGTATAAATCATCTTCTTTACTCTTTTTGTCAAAAAATTTCTTTACCTTATCCTAGATAACTTGAGACTTAATATAAACCTCTTCTCTTGTTTGTTGCAAGTGAATGGTTTGATTAATCCTTATTTGTATGTCATTTGGTTAACCTTGTAATTCTTGGATAATCTTCATTAGTGGTACTCCTAAGGAAGATGGAAAAACAACATCCATTCCATAGACAAGCTAGTAAGGGGATGTACTAATATATTTTTTAGTTGTAAGTCAATTTTCCCATAAGACATTGATTAAATTCTTGTTCCAAGTCTTTTTGTTATCTTCTAGTAAATTTTTGATGATGTTACAAGGCTCTTATTTGAAGATTTAGCTAGGCCATTACCTTGAGGGTAATATGCAGTAGAATGGCCTAGGGTAATGTGATATTTATGGAAAAATTCAATCATCTTTTTGAATTTGAATGCAACTACATTGTCAGTAATTATCTTTTGGGGACATCCAAATCTTGAAAATATGTTTCTTTCTAAAAGGGAGATAATGACAGTGTCAGTGGCTTGCCTAGAGGGTATGGCTTCAATCCACATAGTAAAATAGTCAGTGGTTGTCAAAATACACTTATGTTGCGCTGATGATGGAGGGTGAATTTCACCAATGAAGTCAAACGCCATTGTTGAAATTGGTTTTAAGGGAAAGGGTAAAAAAAATTTCTTACCCTCAAATATTTGACACTTGTGACAGGAGGTCACATACCTTTTTTCATCTACAAACAAAGTAGGCTAGTAAAAACCAGCTCTCAGGATTATTTCTATAGTATTTTTCTAGTAGAGATGACCTCTAAAGTCACCTGCATGAAATTGTTCTAATACTTTGTCAGGGTCTTATTTTAACAAACAATTCAGTAAAATTTCACTATGAGCCTTCCAAAAAAGTACATTGTCTAATATACAAAATATTATTGCCTTTAGATTTAAGAATCTAGCTTTTGTTCTTGATAATCCAGGAGGAGCTTGTAAGTTTAGTAATACTAATATAATATCTTCATACCATGGTGATTTTGAAAAGGCTTCACTGATCTCTGGAGTCGCCATCTCCTCCTGATAATCTACTTGGGCAATAAAATTTATGTCTAGGGCATGAAAATTTGATTCAGCCATGAGTTTGGCTAAACCTTGACCTTTTATAAGTTTAGTGGGTTTTATCTCTATGTCATATTCCAAAATTGTGGCAATCCACTTACCTCTTCTACCATCAGGACCATCCTGAGTTAGAATGTCTTTTACTACTACATTTGGAACATAGGCAATAATCTGAAAATAAATAATGTACACTCTAAAATCTTTAATGGCCTTTACCAAAGCTAGGGATTGTTTCTCCATGATATTGTATTTCAAAGTGTCATATATAAGTGTTCTGCTCAAGAATGCTATGGGATACTCATAACCCTAGTCATTTTTCTGCAGTAAAACTACAACAATGGTGCCTTCTGAAGCAAACGAAAAAATGATGAAATCCTTTTTAAAGTCAGGACTTATAAGGACTGGAGTTTTGGTTAAGGCTTGTTTAATAGATTCAAATGATTGTTTGGCCTGGATAGTCCATTTAAGAACTGAATCTTTTTTTAGTATATTATTTAGTCCTCTGATTATTTCAGCTAAATTGGAGATGAATCTTCTTAAAAATTTAATTTTACCTAGAAAAGCTTGTAACTCTTTTATGTTTCTTGGAGGACTAATGTTAAGAATTGCTTCTATTCTAGTAGGGTCTATTATAATTCCTTCCTTATGTATTATGTGTCCTAGTAACTTACCTTCTTCTAATCCGAATAAGGTTTTATTCAGGTTTAATGAGATGCCAAACTTTCTGCATTTAATAAAGACTTGTCTAAGATGATCCAAGTGTTCATAATCAGTCTTATAAAATAAAGTAATGTCATATAAGTAAATCACTAAGAATTCATGAATTTCCTTTGCAAATATTATATCCATAGCTCTTTGAAAGGTAGCCCCTGTATTCATTAAACCAAAAGGCATTTTTTCATACATAAAAGTGCCCCAAGGAGTAGTAAAAGTTGTTTTCGCTTTATCCTCTCGTTGGACTAAAATTTGGTTGTATCCAAAAAATCCATCTAAAAGTGAAATCCTAGAAGAACCAACTACCCTTTGTAAAATGTGATCCATATTTGGTAAAGGATAATTATCTTTTAAGGATACTTTGTTTAGATTCCTAAAATCAACACATAATCTAATCTCTCCTGTCTTTTTTCTGGTTGGAACTAAATTAGAAACCCAATCAGAATATCTAATTGGTGCAATTATATATGCATCGTACATTCTTTTTACCTCTTTTTCAATCAAAGGCATCAAAATAGGGTTGATCCTTCTTAAATTTTGTTTAAAAGGCTTTTGGTCTTCTTTTATAGAGATTTTATGCTCTATTATTTTGGTGTCATAGGATTTTAGGTCTCATAACTACAAGAAAAAACATCTTGAAATTCCTTGAAAAGAGCAATATATTTTTCTTTTTCTTGTTGAGGTAAGGCTTTGGAAAGTTTGATCATTTTGGGTTTTAACTCTGTGCCAATGTTACATTCCTCAATATCAGATCTAAGTGGCTCCATTTTGGGTTTTCTAGCAACATCATTTGAGTCAAATAAATCTTCTAAAGGAGTTAAACCTTTTGGTAAGAAATTATCATTGAGATTTAATATATCAGATTCATCACCAATTATCTCATCAATTTCTACTTTCTCTAAATTCTCTATATCTGATTGACTAAATTTAGTGGGTCTGGAAAACTTTACTTTATTTAAATCTATCTTATTCAAATCAATTTCACTATCTAAATCTTGATCTAAAGTACTGTCTGTGTCTATTTTATAGTTATGAAATTCACCTTCATTATTCATAAAATGGTAAATCTGTTGATCTTGTGAGAAAATTTACCAATATTTGAGGTTATTTGGAATTATTGGTCTATGTTTTACTTCTGTAGTATACTTATGATTGGGCTGAAAGGGAAAATTACAGGTACTAGAAAAATTTGTTGAGTGTGCCTCTATGTTTTGTTTTCTTGGTATTGCAGAAAAATTACATTCCAACAGTTCATCTATCAAATCTAATATAGTTTCTCTATATTGGCCTAATCTAGGATTATAAACAAACTATTCTCCTTTTATCTGTCATTAGGGCAATTTTGAGGTCTAAAATGGGCCTCCTAAGGAAATTATAAAATAATAGTGGAAAAAATCTAATAAGATTTGATGACATCATCAAATTTTAGAGGGAAAAATGAAAAAACTACTTTTTCAATTCATATTTTATCTCCTGTACTTTACTCGGGGTTTTGAGGGGAGGTGTACATGACTCCCGACCTCCAAGAGATGCCGCATACTCAATGGCACCATACAGAAAAATGAGAAATACATAAAAACGTGATTACAATCACGTTTTTTTATGTATTTCTCATTTTTCGTGTAGAAGAGTTCATCGAAAGTATGCAACATGGGTACTCCTTGGATGAGGAATTAAATTCCGCATCCAACGAGTACTCCCGCTTGAAATTTGAGTAAAAATTTTGGGAGATAAGTTTAAAATACGAGTTGAAAAAGTAGTTTTATTATTTTATTATTTTTTAATACTTTTACTTTTTTACTCCAAAAATGGTGAATCATCCATTATGGATGACATCATCATCTTGAATCCTATTGGTTTTTATAAAGTTTATTTTTGTTGTACATTTTTCTTATGAGGCCCATTTTAGACGTCAAAATTCCCCTAATGCTAATAATTGACTCTGAAGCTCCCATAATTGATATTCTTTTGCCTCCTAAATTTCTGATAATCTGGAGTCCTAAAATGAGGGCTTCATACTCAGCCATATTGTTGGCGCATTTAAAATTCAGTCTGAAAGCATGGCTTTCTACATGATTCTTTTTAATACTAGTTATCCAAAATCCTACTCCTCCTCCTAATTTGTTTACTGATCCATCAAAATCTAAATGCCATAATGATTCATGAAAGATATTTTCATTGTATGGCATTTTCTTTTTTTCTTTTAGTTCATTTTTTATTTCATTATTAGTTTCATAGTTACATAAGATGAATGAATCTAGGTCAGTAAGTGTAGCATAAATTGGGTAATTTATTGATCTTGCTGCACTACTCACCATATATTTCATCAATGTTTCCCTATAGAATTTCTTTGGTTGACCAAAAACTGATATGGTAGCATATGACATGTCCAATTGTACAGATCCCTGTAATTTTTCTCCCCATGAGCGAGATAATAACATTCCATATTTGGGTGGGATATCATCTACTTCAATGTCCATGAGTATACTTTTACCAGGATATTGAACTAATGTGACACACAAATCTTTAACTAAACCTAGGCATTTCACTTTGCTTGAATAAAATGAAAATAAATCTTTATAAGGCCTTGTGATGTCTAAGTTCAGGGTTTCCATTATTGCTTTGGCTATTAGATCACTAGAACATTTTGGCCCAATTTCCTATGGCCAATTCATCGCTATTCAGGCACATATGCGTCGCAAGAGTGACAGTTTGAGGCGGGGCAAAAAGTGCTTAACCATTACGTCTCAATTCTGACACTTCAATAAAATGTCAGAATTGCGACACTTTTTCCGACGTTTCCAGATGTCCGTCGCTCTTCCGACATTAACCGAATCGTCACTACTCCAACGATATATAGGCGTCAGTATTATGACGGTATTTCTTTTGACATTTAAAGCGTCGGTCTTCCGACGTTAATCAGTTTTCCAAACCACCATCGGAAGTGTGATGTTATGTATCCCAACACTTTGGAGCGTCGCTATTCCGACGCATGATTGAAAATATTTAAAATAAATAATAGTTGTTATCCCGACGATTGGAAGCATCGTTATTCCGACGCTTTGGAGCATCTCTCTTCCAATGCTTGTAAGCGTTGCTATTCCAACAAAATGGAAAAAATATTTTTAAAAAAACAAATATTTAACATTGATTGCTTGCTACTTAATTAGCGGTCTTTCGGAGAAACTTTTGGAAAATATGGAAAAATTTTCCTTCATGAAAATAGAATTAGCGTATTTGGGTTTTATAATCTCTCCATAAGGACTATAAATGGAACAAGAGAAGGTGAAAGATATTAAGGAATGGCCTACACCGAATAATATTCATGGGGTAAGAAGTTTCATGGGTTGGCTAGTTTCTCTAGAATATTCGTTAGAAATTTAGCCATATGTGCACCAATAGTTGAGACCATAAAAAAGGAGCATCAACTATTTAAGTCGACTATCACAACTAGAAGAGGAATGGAATTGTTGCAAGAAAAGATAGTAAAACAACCAATTTGATCTATGCCTGATTTCATAAACATTTCCAAGTTAAGTGTAATGCAATCAGAATGACCATTGTTGTTCTTCTGAGTTAGGATCGTAAACCTGTTGCTTATCTCAGTGAGGATTTGAATGAATCAAAACATAAATATTCTACCTATGACAATGAATTTTTTACAGTGATACAATCTCTAAAAAAATGGAGGCATTATCTCATACCTAGAGAGTTTATCTTGTATACTCACAACCATGCCTTCAAGTTTATAACCAGGAAAGAGAACTTAAATCAAACGCATGCAAAATGGGTTGATTTCATGCACAGTTTTACTTTTGTTCCTAAACATATTAGTGGGAATTCTAACAAGGTTGGAGATTCTTTGAGTAGGAGCTGCTTGGTTTTGCAAAAACTCGAAGTGGGTACTTTGGGATTTGAACATCTTAAGGAAATGTACAAGAAGGATCTAGAATTTAGAGAAACTTATGAAGCATATGAGAATTCAGTGTTGAGGGATAGAACTCCTTGGATCAAGTATATGATTTAGGATGGACAATTGGGCATTAGGAGGACATGTAGCCTCTTTCCAACATCTAAACTATCATAGGGAAATCAATCGAAGTTATAGATAAATCCAAAGAAAATGTTGAGTCGACTTATATGAAGAAAACCATCAAATTGGTTCTATGTTAAGAAAGCGAGCAATTGATCTAATTATGTTGTTGCATTGAAATCAAAACCTATGCAAGAAATACGTATCAGCAAAAAGGATTAATAATTTTATTGTATATATATTCAAAGAATTTCAATGCATCAATAGGATTCCTCTAATCCTTAAACTCTGTTATTATGATTACAAAGAATTTAATGTTATATGATGCTATATTTATGATCTAAACTCATGTGTACAAATGATGAATTTATAAATTTTTGAAGTGTATTTTTCATAAAATGAGGAAATCCCTTGAAGATCTTCAATAATATGGTTGGACATAATCATATTTATCAATAATATGTTGATCAAACGAATATCCACAGTCTCATTATCATATCAGTGTAGCATCAATTCATTGTGATCTAATCGTGAGAAAACCCTTTATTTTATAACTTAAATGATAAACCCCTATTTCCCAAATAGATTTATTCCCTAGAGTGACGATTCTAGATAACTTGGGCCTTGTCACGACTAGGCCACAATGGCATCCAGCCTAACAGGTGTTTTAAACCAAAAAACACCTACACTGTCTATTAACACACAGTAATATGCATAGAAGACAATACACAAGAACAATTGCTTACCCTTAAGCTGTCCTTCTTCTTTGAAGATCTATTGACATTAGCAAGGCAGTATTCGTGCATAATCCAATTAGTCTTGTTTCCTTTAGGTGCTTTTCCGACATAGAAAACCAGAGCCTTCTTGATTCCAACACACCTATTGCTGCCCTTAGCAGTGATGGGCCGACCTTATCAAATATGCACATGTGGCCTTTTCTTCATAAATACACTTTCCCTTATCATATTTGAGTGATCTTTAGCTCGATTTTGGTTCTGTCAAAAAGAAAAATTCAATGCAATAATTATCTCCATAAAGTGAGTTGTCCAAAGTGGAATTTGCAAGAATTTGAATATTTTAACAAGATGTAAACATGTGTTGTTTCGACTGGAAGATAAATAGTCTAGAAAAAAAGTAGGCCCAAGCATGTTGAACAAGAACAATTTTGTTTGATTGATAAGCCTAGGGTTGTACTTACTAATACGAATTTGAGTGAATCACCTATTGAAATTCAAGTATTACTAGATAAGTTTGCTAACATCATTGTTGATGAGTTTCCAAATGCCTTACCACCCATAAGAAGCATCAATCACCACATGGACCTAATTCTAGGAGAAATTTTTCCAAATAAAGTAGCTTATAGGATGACACCCAAGGAGAATGAGGAAATCAAAAGTTAGGTTCAAGAGTTGTTGGATAAGGGAATAATTAAAGAGAGTTTGATCCCTTATGTTGTACGTGCAATTTTGAGTCTAAATAAGGATGGAGGATGGACAATGTGTACCGATTCCAGAGTAATAAACAATATAATAGTAAGATACAAATTTCCTTTACCTCATGTAGATGATATAATTATTGTTTGAGTGGTGAAAATTATTTTTCAAAATTAGAACTGAAAAGTGGATATCACTAGATTATGATGAGAGAGGGAAATGAATGAAATATTCCTTTAAAACTAATGATGGTTTGTATGAATGGCTTGTCATGCCTTTTGGCTTGAAAAATGCACCTAGTACATTCATGAGAATCATGAATAAACTCCTTAAGGATTTTATTGGAAATTTTTTTATTGCATATTTTGATGATATTCTTGTTTTTAGTAAATCTAGGAAAGAACATGTGAGGTTATTCAAATTGGTGCTGAATAAGTTATATTAGGAGAAAATTTTGGAAAATATGGAAAAAATTTCCTTCATGAAAATAGAATTAACCTATCTCGGTTTTATAATCTCTCCATAAGGACTATAAATGGAACTAGAGAAGGTGAAAGATATTAAGGAATGGCCTACACCAAATAATATTCATGGGGTAAGAATTTTCATGGGTTGGCTAGTTTCTCTAGAATATTCGTTAGAAATTTGGCCATATGTGCACCAATATTTGAGACCATAAAAAAGGAGCATCAACTATTTAATTGGACTGTCACAACTGGAAGAGAAATGGAATTGTTTCAAGAAAAGATAGTAAAACAACCAATTTGATCTATGCCTGATTTCATAAACATTTCCAAGTTAAGTGTAATGCAATCAGAATGACCATTGTTGTTCTTCTAAGTTAGGATGGTAAACCTGTTGCTTATCTCAGTGAGGATTTGAATGAATCCAAACATAAATATTCTACCTATGACAAGGAATTTTTTGCAGTGATACAATATCTAAAAAAATGGAGACATTATCTCATACCTAGAGAGTTTATCTTGTATACTCACAACCATGCCTTCAAGTTTATAACCATGAAAGAGAACTTAAATCAAAAGCATGCAAAATGAGTTGATTTCATCCAAAGTTTTACTTTTGTTCTTAAACATATCCATGGGAATTCTAACAAGGTTGGAGATTCTTTGAGTAGGAGTTGCTTGGTTTCGCAAAAACTCCAAGTGGGTACTTTGGGATTTGAACATCTTAAGGAAATGTACAAGGAGGATCTAGAATTTAGAGAAACTTATGAAGTGTGTGAGAATTCAGTGTTGAGGGATAGAACTCCTTGGATCAAGTATATGATTCAGGATGGACAATTGGGCATTAGGAAGACATGTAGCCTCTTTCCAACATCTAAACTATCACATAGAAATCAATCGAAGTTATAGATAAATCCAAAGAAAATGTTGAGTCAACTTATATGAAGAAAACCATAAAATTGGTTCTATGTTCATAAAGCGAGCAATTTATCTAACTATGTTGTTGCATTGAAATCAAAACCTATGCAAGAATTACGTATCAGCAAAAAGGAGTAAGAATTTTATTGTATATATATTCAAAGAATTTCAATGCATCACTAGGATTCCTCTAATCCTTAAGCTCTATTATTATGATTACAAAGAATTGAATGCTATATGATGCTATATTTACAATCTAAACTCATGTATACAAATGATGAATGTATAAATTTTTGAAGTGTATTTGTCATCAAATGAGGAAAGCCCTTGAAGCTCTTCAATAATATGGTTGGACATAATCATATTTATCAATAATATGTTGATCAAACGAGTATCCACAGTCTCATTATCATATCAGTGTAGCATCAATTCATCATGATCTAATCATGATAAAACCGTTGATTTTATAACTTAAATGATAAACCCCTATTTCCCAAATAGATTTATTCCCTAGAGTGACGAGTCTAGCTAACTTGGGCCCTGTCACGACTAGGCCACAATGGTATCCAGCCTAGGTGTTTTAAACCAAACAACACCTACAATGTCTATTGACACACACGAATATGCACAGAAGACAATACACGGGAATAGTTGCTTACCCTTAAGCTACCCTTCTTCTTTGCAGATCTATTGACATCATCAAGGCGGTATTCGTGCATAATCCAATTAGTCTTGTTTCTTTTAGGTGCTTTTCTGACATAGAAAACTAGAGCCTTCTTGATTCCAACACACCTGTAGTTGCCCTTAGCAGTGATGGGTTTATCTGCACCTATGGCTTTCCAGTATCCTGAGCCAGTAGCCCTATTGGGATGAGAACCATTTGGATACTTCCTGTCCCTAAGAGTGAAGAAATACCACTCCGTTTCTCCAAACAATGCCTTTTATGCAAGAATTGGAAACGTGTATCAGACCAGAGAAAATACAATTTATAATAACTAAAAGAAAATAGGAATGAAAAACAAGCATTTCACATTGCAGGAACATGACATGGGCATAAATATGAAAGAACACTATAAAAATATGACAGAAGAAAACCCCTGTCCATATGACAGTCCATACCCACAAATAAAAATGAGATGATTCATTTTGAGATTGAAGGTTTCCATATCAAGAAAAGAGACATATCTAAGTATTAGTCCTGAGACATGGAAGGGCATTCATTTGAAGATTTGGGACATTAAAGAATTCATTTTTGAGAGGTATAGAAAACTCGCACACATTTATGTTATGCTCATCTTACACTGGAAAAAC
Source organism: Pinus albicaulis (assembly GCA_034641835.2). Classification (NCBI taxonomy): domain Eukaryota; kingdom Viridiplantae; phylum Streptophyta; class Pinopsida; order Pinales; family Pinaceae; genus Pinus; species Pinus albicaulis. The sequence goes on from JAXQQM020091439.1 coordinate 27,880, forward strand.
CCCAAATTTAACAGATTAGCCTTTATAGGCAGTGTAACCTAAAAAGGCATGTTCAACAAGAACCAAACTCAACCAAAGTTGTATGTTTAAAAAGGAGCAGCCTCAAGATCACAGCTCAAATAACCTCAAGGAATCAAGATAATATATGTGAAGATTGAAATTAAGATTTGATAATGGCTCATAAGAGAATTTGATTGTCAAATCTATCATCAATACACTGACATTCTAGTGGATCTTCATCCTCATCCTCATGCACTTGGATGTACAGTTCCTCTTCTCAGATCACTCACACATGCATTGTCTCAATTAATTTTAGTCATAAATTTTTGGAAAAAGCCGCCACTCGTGATGTCACCAATATGAATTGTTGTGGTATGATGCTTTGCCAACATTACCAATATGATTTAAAGGCCTAATATGATGCATTAAACAACACTTACCTATTGCATAAAGATAACATCAAGTACAGGTTGATCCTAAAGCTTAAAAGCATTATTTCACTTTTATCCAACAACACCATTATGTTCTACGATTGCAATCCAAGGTTCAGTCAACAATTTTAAAGGATTCCTGTAAACCTCCTCCATCATTTGTTTTGTATCACCCTCCATTGCCCCGACACACTATCTTAGAGGACATTCTAGAAACTTTTTTCTCACCTATTACAGAGTTCTCTCCTTACTTGAAAGTTTAGATTTGGAGGCTTGTACCCATGTAAGTTTTGAAATGGGGCCAACTCAGTGGCTCTATGATGCATTGAAATTTACCACCTTTTGTTTAGGGGAATCCATTTGAACATTTATCCGCACTTACCATTGGCAAAGTAACATACATAACCTCCCCAACATTTATTGAAGAATCCCCTCACATGAGTTAAGTGCCTTTTGGACTTTGAATGTGGAGCTACAAAGGGAACAAAATGATAATTAATTTGATATGGTATGTTATTTTCTATTTGCTATTCTTCACTTTTGCACTCATCAAGCACCCATGTTTTGTGCATATTTAACTTTTAAAAGGTACATCAGTGTAGATCCACATTAACTCTAGAAATAACTAACTGAAATGAAAATTGATCAGCGCTTAATGATCCAAGTTACACACTCACATGTGTGTGTATTTTTATTCCATGCGATCACTGCATGGGCACACTGAACTTTAATGAATAATACATTTTTGAAATTCTTCTTTAAGTTCCCTAGCATGAAATAGTTCTTTGACCTTGTCCTTCACCTTTCAATAACTTACTGCAGGGGGAGGTAATGGTGAACTAGTGAATATATGGGAATAAACCCCTAGCCGTTCCTCAACTGTCCAAAAGTTTGTTGGTCAATATTTTTGATCGTATGTGGATATTGTTTATCAAATGCAAAAGAAGGTCTAGCATTCTCTTATTGATTGGTCTTTTGCTGTGATCTCTCTAGCCAATATAATGGGTCACTTATATGAGTATATTGTAGATCGGTTTAGAACCGGGCCCACATGAGTATTGAGCAGGAACTAGTAAATATAGGAGATTATTATAATCATCAACACACATTTATATGATTCTTTGATGTTATCATCTTTTGAGGTTGCAGGGAGATATTCTCCTATTTCTTAGGTGTTATCATGCAACTCATCACCATTATTGTATTTGGGAGATGTGCCATGCTTCTATATTTGGTGTATGCAATGTTGTTTGTGCTATTTTGAGTAATTTTGATCATTACATCTTCCATACTGTTTCTCTTGAACATAAAGACAAAAAGGCTTACAGTCCATGATCATAGACCCAATCCATTTGAGGAATTTTCCCTGTAATTCATCAATGTTCTATAATATTTCTTTTCATCTTTCTCGTATTCTTGGATATCACTCTATAATGCTCCAACTGGCTCTGAAATAGAAAGTAGAACAATATTTACCCACAATAACACAAATTAATGAGATATCTATAAAATATTTGTAATATTCAATATTCACAAATATAGCCAAAATATCCTGATGTAGATGTTTTGTGAAAATACATAAGGTTAAAGGGAAGCACACTCATTCCAAGGGATGGGTTGTACACCTCATGCCCCAAGAAGATAAATGGGGGCACACTACCACCCAGCTAGAAAGTGTTTGGCAGACTCCTACTCCAACGAGATGTCATTATCATTTTTTAAGTTTGAGGCTCTGTAGTCATCCAATTCTTTTTGTATCAATTTTTACTATAGAACTCTTTGTTGAAGAAAAATTGTATATTCCTTAAGTTTGATGGGCTCTTCACTAATACATAGGTGCCAAATTTAAAACATCAATGCATGATTTCTTCTAACTTATTATGATCTCCATCTAATGTGCATTTCTTATAATGTATTCTTGAATTTGAAGTGTTTATTTGAAACAAAATGGGTTGCAGAGCCATTAAAGCAGTGGAAAAACTCAAGGGACAAGTTCGTGACAATATATGGATGAAGGTGAGTGTTGGAGAACAATGACATTCTTATGTGTTGTGGATTATATTGCATAGGTGTACCACTCTTCTTTTGTAATGACGAGTCTTACATTATTGGTACGGTTATCTTATTCTTATCAAATTTAAGATTCTAAATCTATATTGCCTCAAGCACAGGTCATGTCTGCATGATCAAGCTTTGCAGTTGCAAAATTATTTCTGAACACCCTAATATGTTGACAAATGCTCCTGTTTTTTTTTATCTCCACAATAAATTATTCAACAACAACTTATTTGAAGCCTCCAGTATTTAAATAAGTTTACTGAAAGGGATATTTTTTCATTTGGTTTTTAGCTTTAGGATGTTCAGGCTTGTGAAGGAAAGTAGAGATTTGTAAAGCTGCAACAACATAGGTTTCAAGATCTACATGTGTCCCATATCTGTTGTCATATATACAATATTTTTCTTTTTCAATTTCTCTTCAATTGATTAGTATCTGTATCTTATATTTTCTAGCTTTTTTTTGTCAATAAATAGTGGTTGTCTAAGTGTCATTAAAATGTCAGCAAGTGGCCCTGCCTGAACTTTTGATTCATGTGTTAATGTGGGATGCAGTGAATGTTTTCTGTAGGGATCAATGATGTAACTCGCACATTAGAGAGACTGCCCATTGCTAAAACCATTTAGAACAATATACCTGATATCAAGCATCCAGAACTTGTGCCATAAACTTTTGGTCACTTCACTACTTCAGAGGATGAAAATGTTGGACCTAATAAACAATCCTTTATTAGTTTGAAGAAAACTGGAAAACAACTCATCCATCTTCTAGTAAGTACTTTCTTCCGATATTATAATAATATTTTTATTGGATGGTAGGTGATGTCATGATGAGTAAATATTTAATCTGTACATTTTTCCACAAGATACTTTACTGTGTTGAGTTGATTGGATCATTTATTATAACAATGGCAGGTTATTCTATTTCAATATTTATCATGTGGCTCTTAGTTAAAAGAAATTACAATGGGTGGTTGTCGTCAATTACAATTCGTTACTTGACCTTTTGATATCCTTCCTAAAGACAAATACTTGTAAATTCTGCTACAATTGGAGTTTTGTCATCTCTTCTTTCATGAATCTTTCTATGTATTAAACTGCTGCTTCTAAAAATTGTTTTTTGGCTACATTTTTTATATGCTTTTGTCTTGATAATTTATTCACTGTTACCACACATGCATTGTCTCAATTACTTTTAGTCATAAATTTGTGGAAAAATATACCACTTGTGATGTCACCAATATGAATTGTTGTGGTATGATGCTTGGCCAACCTTACCAATTTGATTGAAAGGCCTAATATGATGCATTAAACAACACTTACCTATTTCATAAAGATAACATCAAGTACAGGTTGATCCTAAAGCTTAAAAGCATTATTTCACTTTTATCCAACAACATCATTATGTTCTACGATTGCAATCCAAGGTTCGGTCAACAATTTTAAAGGATTCCTGTAAACCTCCTCCATCATTTGTTTTGTATCACCCTGAGTTTCCCCCACACACTATCTTAGAGGACATTCTAGAAACTTGTTTCTCACCTATTACAGAGTTCTCTCCTTACTTGAAAGTTTAGATTTTCTGGCGTCTTCTCATTGGTTCACAAGTTACAACCCAGTTCAACATCAGCCCTTGTATATATTCATAAATATAAAATAGTTGTAAATGGAAGAATCATGAAGGAAGTCCCTATCAGCCTTTTAGTATTATAACCTACAGGAATGACCTCCAATAGGGCCTATGAACCACAACCCATTCTGATTTTACTTTTTATATGGTAAAGAATTTGCATAGGCCCTTTATGGAATACAATTCCAGTTGATTAGTTTGAGATCATCTCTCCTTCCTTGGTTACTCTGCCAAGCCCATTGTTAATTAAAAAAATTCATAGATTGAGTTTTGAAACTCGAGCCATTGGATAAGGTGGTAGATAGTACATTCATATTCAATCATACAATGTTTCCAAGACCAGAAATTAGCCTTACAAATAATTTAGTTTTTGCCAGAGGTATATTTTTCCCAAGAACAAAAGAGATTGTAAATATGGTTGTAAAGGGCTTGGTTAGTTTATATGATCAATTTTACTGTATGCATCAGTACCAAGGCCCAAGAGGCAGAGTAGGAGGCTTCCATAGCCCCAATTTCATTGAAATTTCAAGACTAGGCAAGGTCCTGAATTGTTGCGCAACAGAAAAGCATCTCTAACCATTCCATTCTACTCACCATGGAAAATCATGGCTAGGAGGATAAGCCCAATTCTAAACCTTATTCCTTGGGGAAAAGTAGTTCCATGTTATTTCTGCTCATTTTCATTTACAAATATAAATGCACTATTGTCCTGTGGCAAGGCAATTAGAGGTACTTACAAGCCATAATAAGGCCACAACTGTCTCCAACAATAACACATAAAGAAGAAGGCTTACAGGTGGGAGGAAGGGTGGATTTGAGCAGGGATAGGTGCCCTAACCAGGTCCGAGTTATTCAAAAAATAGAAATCACATTTTATGGAATTGGAAGAGAAGTTTGTGGAGAACAGATGTAGGATTGGGTTGAGTCTTGTGATAGCATTATGTGCTTGATGGTGTGAGGGTCACCTTTGTCTAAAAGACCAAAAAGAGAGGTTGATACAACAATAGTTAGAGGGATTTTTTGGAGGGTCGTTAGGCATAGTGTAGGAGTTTTCCTTAGCAAGTAGCTCCTGGAATTGAATGTGCAGTAGCATAGGGGGTGTCTCCATAACTAAGGGAAATTTTCATATTGCTGGTTTGTCCATAAGTGTGGTAGGGATAGTTGAGGAGAAACCTCACCCTAGGGTAGTGCTTTCTTCCTTCAAGTGGACAAAAAATAGAATCAGACTGTGGGAGAAGTTGATACAATGACGAAGCAATGGGATAAGGGCTAGAAGAGTGCCCTAACTGGTCTTCTAGAAGCGCATAATTCAAGGGCAAGAGGGCAACAACAGAGTGTTGCAGATTTCCTCTTGGATGATGGCTTGAAGGGTGTCCTAGGAGATGACTCCATGGAAATGGGAAAATCCCCATCTATTGCAAAACGGATTTCCCTTCCTGAAGAAAAAAAATATAATAGAAAAATCATGAAAAGAAAAGGCTCGAATCTCTCTTCTAGACTGGTGACATGGCATAAGGCCACATGGACCACTGTGATTAGTTGACATAACACATTAGAATAATCATGTTAGCATCTAAAATATCTAGGACATGTGGCATTCCATGATAAAGACACATGGTGTATGGATTTGAGTTTTTCAGGTGGTCAAGTGGGCTGAAAATAGGTGACATGTGGCACCACTCAGAGATTCACATGTGCCAATTGGTACAAGTGGTAGACAATTGGCATGCTCAAACAAAGAGGTGATGCAGGAATGACATGAGGGATAAAATATCATAAAAGCCCCAAATCTAGAGAACTAAAGCTCATCACCAACCTGAGATTGACAACTTTACATGATGTAACCTATGAAATCGTAAATGGAGAAATCATAGTAACAATAAAGTAACCTATGTAACAATAAAGTCAGATTCATCCTGGGAGTGGTTAATGGAGAAACCATAGTGAACAACAGGAAACATGCAGAGTTGCTTATAATCAAATAGATGAAAAAACACATACAGAAAACCTAGATAATAATCATGAACAAGCTTAATATTGAATTATGAATTGTAAAGGAACTTACAAAACGTGACATTATGAGCTTGGTCAAGCACATAAGCAAAAATATCCTAGACATGACCATGGTTGACAAGTTGTATTACTCATGATGCAAGAGGATTTGTACCTGCACTGCCAAGTCAATCAAAATCCATCATTATCTATACAATAAATACAAGTAATTGATGTAGTATTTTTTACTCTAATATGCATTCTTATGATAATGTTATAACATATGTTGAAAATATCAAAACATACCTGAATAAGCTCCTCTTCACTTCAAGAACAATTTATTGGAGTCGCATGAACTTTGAACAAGCCTCCCACGATTTGAAAGAGTAGAAACTAAGTCAACAATGACTTTTTTGTTGCTATATTGGATCGAGGAAGGTTTTCTCCAAGATTAAATCACTCCAATAAATTATTATCTACTAAACAGGGCCAACCACGTAAAGGTGGAAGCTCTTATGGTCCCTCCCCCCCCCCCCCCTCACATCACTCTCAATTCCCTAATACCCAATCTATATTTCATTTTTTACTTTCATGAGCATAAAAAAAATATTCAATAACTAATGAAAAAATAATGCAACAAAAAGTACGCAAGGAAACATTGAAAATAGTGCTTGAGATAAAAATAGTATGATAAATGAGTTTTTTATATAACGCAAAAAACGTTCCAAGTATGGTAACGTTTGTCTTATAATAATAAGATATTTTACATTATCAAAATTTCTTTTTCTTCATCCTATTTCTAAAGCTCCTAATTACATCATCAATATCATCGTGCTCTACTCCTGTTTCGTGCCTTTCCCACACTGCTGACCTAGTTGCATAGTCACGATGTCTGGTTTCATCCAGTGACGGGGCATCGCCTACAAAAAAAGATAATATTAAATTTTAATTGTCATTTTTTAAATATCATTGAACTAGTTTGGTAATATTAATAAAAAAAATTGCAATGAGATTATTTACCTAGTACACCAGTTGTCGCCATTAGGACCGTTGCCATGTCTTCCTCTCTAGTGGTAAGATCCTCAAGGGAAACATTCTCTGTCATTTAAATAAAAAAATTTATAAGGACAACCATCAAGGTATAATTAGAAAAAATTATAAGTGGAAATTAATTACTGTCACGACCTTCACTGATAGTAGCATTGTCAGCCTGGTCCCCACTATAATGATCAGGTTGCACATGAGCAACATCTACATCTGGCTCTACAACTGGGATATTTGGCTCATTGGCAGTGTTGCTCCCCTGATTTAAACAAAGTTGTTAGACATTAAATTTATGGATGAAAACAAACATATTGAAAGGTTAACGTTTTACCTTATCAGGCATTCTGGATCTTGGGACCTATCCCAAGCTTCTGCGGTGTTCAACTACGACTTCATAGCTGGAATGGAAAGTGATCTTTTTATCTTCCTATGTAGTTTCTGCCGCGAAGTAATCACCCTACATTACATATGATTGTATATTTTTAATGTTATTTGATGGGATTACAAAAATGTTGGAAGGCGATACAATTAATTATAAGATGTTTAGGTACTTACAATTCTTGCGGATAATTTCAAGTAGCCGTAGCCTCGCCTAACTTGTGATGGCCCTTTTTTTCAATCTTAGCTTTGGTTGCCTTCGAGGTGTCAGGAAACCTATCATCAAAAGATTGAATTCACATATGACGTAGCACACTTTTATTTTAGAAATAGAGAAAATTAAAGCTATTGAATTAAAGTTGTAATTTACCTTACGGGTCCAGTTAGCTTTTTCCCTTCTTTCTTTGCCCTTTTCTCTTTTCCTTCATGGATGAGTGCTCTCCACTCACTCTCTGGAACTGTGAGAGGATGCTCGTATCTATGGTTAAATTTCAAGTGCGTCCTATAGGTGTCCCTGGTATATTTCAAATATTTTCCAACTACCCGAGCCACCGATGTCCTGTCAAATGTGCCCACCCCAAAAAGGCCTTCTAGATAATCTAGAAGTTCTTTTTTCAGGTTGGAATTCTGGGAATTCCACCTTATGCGTATGGTTGGGCCAAAAATATACAATGCCTTGCTCTCCAAAAACTGGTAGAACTCATTGTTTCCTAAACAGAAAAAAGATATTATCATTAATTTAAAAATAAAAATCATGATAAAATATAGTTTACATAGAGTACATGAAAAAGTTAAAGTATTAAAACTTACCTGGGAGTTGTACGTGTTTTATAGGGACACCTTCATCTTTCACCAAAAATGTGCCATCAATGGTGCCCATGGAGCTAACATGTGTAGCTCTAGGAAACACAATAATATAGTTGGCCATATCAGCCTTAGCACTGCCAACACGTTTAGCGGTTGGCTGGGTGTCTTCTTGGGTAGGGTGCGTTTCTTGGCTAGCACCTAAAGCCTTAGAAGGTGTACGAGAGGGTTTCTCAGCAATATATTTCCCTTGTGTCCCACTACCAACAACACCAGGTGCAACAACTATCATATAACGCTACATACAAAAGAATTTTTTGTTATTTTAGTTAAAGTAAAAATTAAAAATAAAACTATCACAATTCATCTCATACAAAAAAAAAAAAAATTCCTTTTGATTTTTTATTATTACCTGATATTTTTTTAGCTGGGTCATAAGTTGATTTATCCTCGCTTCTATTTCAGGTATTTGAGGCGTGTCTATCAAACGCTCAAATTCCAACTTTGATTTTCGCGCCTTTTTTTTGCAACAAGAGCAATGGACATGGGGATGAAGAAATCTCTTCCTCATACAGGGAATCATCAGGCGTACCATGGCCAGGTGTCTGCATATTTGAAAAAAATTAATATTATTTCAAGTATGTAAATAGCTAAAATACTTGAAGATAGAGAAATGCTCGCACTTTACATGTTCTTCTGCTGGCCCCTTTCCATAATCATCCTGTCTCGAGGTTGTTCCTCTACTGCCCTGATCAGTCTACCACATTGCAATAAAATTATAAATGTGAAAACTTGAAAACAATATCTAACTTGAAAACACAAAATTAAAACTGAAATAATTTCTAATAAGACACTGAAAGACAGAGTTAGAGTCTCAAATATGCCTTGCATTGAATTCAGTCCTGGAAACATGTCATTGCACATTAAGGCACCCAAACAAGAGGAAAATTGACAATGAGACTAAAATGGGTTATTTTTAGTGAAATTTTAAAATCTCAAAAGGTTATTAATTATCAAAACAAATCAACTTCATAACTTCAGTATTATTGTGTCTGTTGTGTATAAATCACAAAAAAATTGAAAGAAAACACTAGAAAAGCAACAACATAATCACATTCTACTATAGCAGTGATCTGACCTCTAAATTAGACTTTCTACTAGTTTCATTAGTATCATACAAACAGTGGAAATGAACACAGGATACAACCACAAATGTGTAGTTATTTTTCTGTATTAAACCTAGCTGCCAAGGAAAAACCCATACACATTCATGTTTTCAACCTTTCAGTTTATTCTTTGATTCTGCCTAGTTTGGGTTTTAGCTAAAGTCATTTACACCATCTTACTGTCAAATGGATATCATGTATCTTCCCAGCCTAAGCTACAGGAACAAGGCAAGCATTGGTTGGATGATAACATTGTATTTAAGTGGAATTTCTCAGACTGTTTTAACTCTATTGCTGAAGCCTTTACCAAATTCATTATCTCCTTAATAGATGCTATATTTAGAGGGGACAGTACTGGTGTTTCCCAATTCTCACTGAATGTACTTAATTTGAAATCTATAACAGGGGTGCATTTTATGTCTAATTGGGTGTGGAAATAAATATACCTGTAGCCGACGTTTCAATTTTTTAAACATTTGTAATCAAGAATACAAAGCTCCAACATGTCGTGTATGGCTTTCAAATAGATAATGTATCAAGAAGTATGATGCTTGAATATTTATCAATATATTTTCCACTGCAATTCTTGAATCAACACTTGTCACAAGCTTGGAATTTGTGGTTATTGAGGGAGAGTTTGGTGATGCCTCAAATTGAAAGACTTCAATACATAATTATGAGCTCAAAATAGGTCCTACAAGCCCTACTTGAAAACATTGTTGAAGTGATCTATCCACTCCTGATCGAAAGTTGTGTATGAGGATTCTTATGGCTTGCAGGAGTAACATCAAGCTTGGTAAAATATCTAAAAAAGAAGACAATAATTATCATATAATTCGTAGCCGTAGTTTTACTTTTTTCTTTTTCTAAACAGGGAGCCAGATTTGTTATGAGTTTTGATGAATTATTCTTATTTGAGCACCATTGAAATTCCATTAAAGAATTTATTTTGTTTTTCAAAAAATTTGGAATTGATGAGGGACTGCAAGGTCTTCTTAATTGGGTAGGGGAGCTCTTTATCATACATCATGTAAATAACACATCTAAATTTGCAACACCACCACTTCAGGGAAAGAGGAAACACATTCATGTTCAAGGCCAAAAGTCAAGGAGAAGAGGATCCTCAAAAGAAATTTCAAATGCTACGGATGAAGGTTCACTTTTAGTTATGCTAATGTTATGATTCCTGAGAGTTGAGATGTACCAATTTTGCAACCCTTGAAGAGATTCAATTTCTTCTCATCAACCTTTCAGTCAATTTCCTGTTGTAACTATCTCTATTTGTTTCCTATTTGCACAGGTACTAATGGAAAAATAGATACCAGTGAAGCAGGAAGAATTGCTCTAGTTACCAGGATAGCTGCAACCATTCTGAAGTCAGTTACAGATAGCAATGTTTTAAGTCTGGTGACACAGGTCCTAGTAAAGGAAATATGTTTAGAATTTGCATCTACATTTATTCAGTATCTGAAACAACAAATTGGGAAATGGTCTAATGCTTAGAAGTTCACACGAAATGACTGGAAATATGTTTTTATTTGTCTAAAGAGCTCCAATACGTATGCTACAAAATTTTTGTACCTGTGTCTAAAGAGATCAAGTGAGTTAGCTACCAAAGCCTCTATTGTGGCAAACAATCTTCTTGATCTTGTCACTTTGAGTGAATCTGTTGTTGGATCTAAGTGTGCGGTGTCCGTTCTAGCTGCATTAAAGCCATGGATGCTAGTTCTTCTTATCGTTGTATCCTCTTCTACAAATTCTCTTTGCAGTGATGAGAGTTTGGACACTATAAAGTCAAAGTAGGGATTTGATGAATTGGATGAAGATGGCAAGCAATTTTCTGCTTCCTAGATTGTGTCACTTGCCAATGTGGAATGTAGCTCTGTAAATTCCACAAACTTTTGAAAAATCCATCCACCCGAAGGCCATGCCATGTGAGGGGCCTCTAACAAAAATGATGATTCACAAACTAAAGACAAGCTCTATCATGCTACTCTTGACTTTATGGAAACAATCATCAAGTTGTTGAAAAAAGGGGATGCTAGAATTCTGCATGCTACTGTAAAAACCATTTTATCACTGGCAGCATTGTTTCTGAAACAAAAAGCTTATGGTGAGGTTTTTGGATTACTTCATTTCACATGTGTAAAATTTCTAGGGATTGGAAATGTCCAAGAAAAGGGCCATGATATTCTTCTAAATGAATGCTTACTGGAATATTTTGAAGAGGAAAATATTCAAATAGAAAGGGAAATAGAGTCTTTTGGGGATCCCTTAATCCAGGTATTTTGTAAACCCTTGATCAAGGGTTTACAAGTCAAGAAACTTTTCTATTTTTGGAAGTTTTAATCAAGCTTCAATTTCCAAGTGGTGAAATATCTTCATCTCTTCCATGGAAGGTCACAAACTTAGTATCTAGAGATTTACCATCAATTCCTCTATCCAATGATATATAAGTAATTCAAAAATTCAAACCATAGCTGGTAGTTTGACATAGCTAACCTCAAAGTCGGGTCAAGTTAAGACATATTTGGTCTGACCCACAGACTAATGTCAAATAGACACTCTCCACTAGAATGCCAAAGTTGTCCATTTCGACTCTTTTTTCCTTTTTTTTTGGACAAAATTTTGCAAGGGGAGACCAACTCCAACAAGAAGCTAGGGCACAACTACAACATATCTCTGTTATTTTTAGGGTAAATACTTTTCAACATCAACATAAATAGCATCTAGGGCACATTTTGTGATTATTTTCTAAACTAATTTGAGGAGCTAGCACACAAATTTTCACTTCTCGGCCTGATTTTCACTAGCTAGTTATTAAGGCATAAATTTATGAGTTGATTTTCAAAGTAGGAAGTTTCATCTTGTCACTGTTGTGGCAGCTAGAGAACACTTTCAGACTTAATTTTTCACCAGCAGGGAAATCTCTACACTTTAAGATTATATTCAGAGTTGGTTTCTTCACAACTAGGCCAGAAAGGGAACATATCAAAGCTCATATTGACAACTAAGATTTCATTTCTAGGGAAGCATTTTTGTTAAGTTTATGAGATCATTTTCTGATTTGAAATAACTAATTTTCATATATAATATTCTAAGCAGGAGAAGAGCCTTCAATTGGCCCTCAATCTTGATATATTTCAAAAATATTAATGGGTCCTCCATCATTTTCAGATTTAAAATTTTTTATATGGCTTGTATGATTTATAATTATCAGTTTTTCATTGTTTCTTCATACCATGTTCCATGGCATACGTTATGCATCATGTACTTCATAATAAAATTACAGACATCCAAACAAATTAATTTTGCATTATATACATTGTAAAGTTTCATATCAAAGTTGAACATAAAATACATATATATTTCTCGAAGTTTTGTAAATTTTATATTTTGTACTTTACTAGGATTTTCTGGGTTGACTCATGAGTCTTTTCCAAGTCCCAAACCCACTTTGACCCTTCAACCAAAATAGATCTGTAAACTTTTCTTTAGACCTTAGTACAAGGAATCAAGATAATATATGTGAATATTGAAATTAAGATTTGATCTGTAATTCAGTGAGAAAGTCAGAATTCTTAAAAGTATGAAATCATTCAAAGGTACATGTATATGTTCATGCAATCTTGTTAATATGATTCAGTTGGATTGATTAAGAGGATAAGTTGTTATATCCTCCCCGTCTTGGTTCAAACCTTACTTGGGAAATGTTCGCCCAACATGGACTTCATAGGTTTAGCAAGGCACCAGTAATCTCAATATTTATTAAGTGCTTTGAAATGGTACAAGATGTTCAAAAAAAAAATTCAAGTCCAGTGGGCTAGCACAAGTGGATTTTTTCCTCGAGCTAAATGGAGGAGGTATTGAAATCGATACTATGCGTTGGCTTCCTATGTTGTGTGTCTCACTCAACCCTACACTGGTAGGTTCACATTGTGTACCACCCACGGAATACAAGTGCCAGAGTTTTTCCTTGGGAAAACACAAAAAAGGAAACATATGCCATGGAGTCCTAAAATTTCTCAAAAAAATCAAGCATAATTAGGAATTACAGATCAAACACAAATATTTACACAATATCGGGATATGGTTTTTAACTAGAAAAATCCTTGTCAATAAATGAGGAATTTGAGGTTGTAACATGCACTGCTCATTATGTCCTTTGGCCTGTGGTCTAGTCTAGTAGTTGAGACAGTGCAACACCATCATAATGACCCAAGTTCAAACCGCGGTCGGCATAGATCCCTGATCATGTCCGTGAGTTAATCTCCCATGTTAAACATGGATTTTCCACCATAATGCAGAGTTGGGGTTTGTGGTCCCGACAGATCGAACAAAAAGGTTTACCCTTACCAAAAGAAACATATAATGCCAATTCTTTTGTCCAAATGCGATGTAAGCTCAGAGTGAGCGAGAAATGAATGTTTTGATAAAGACGCAAGACCGCATGATGGTTATGTGCTGTATTGCACCTTTTCTCATACAAGGAGTATATGACATATGGGATTCTTGTCCAAACCGTTCTTTACTATTGTTTGACATGAATTTTGAGGATGGTTGTAATTTACAAACATAATAAAATGCACATATCTACAAATAATTTGCAATCAGAGAAAACATTGGGGACATTATAGCTAAGGGATTGGTGTATGCTTACCATTTTGGTGGTCAAACCAACGGGTCCCCTGCTAAACCCCTGAACTTGCTAAACCCTCGAACCAACGAACAGCTAACCGGTTGAATGAATAATCGAACTCTTTGCACCATTGTAGAGATAATGAAAGCGATTCGGTAAGAATTTTTGGAAAAATGGCGCGTGGGTAATGAAATCGATTGGTAAGAATTTTTGGAAAAAGGGCGCGTGGGTAAGGTTATTAGGAAAATTTGTTGGAATTTAATAAAATAGGCTAAGCTAGGGATATTTAATCATGTATTAATGCTATCAATTGATTAATTATTATTAATCATGTATTAATGATATCAATTGATTAATTAGGGGTCTTTAATCACATATCAATTGATTAATTATGAATTATTAAATTTAATTAAAATTTACTAATTAGTCTACAAACACATGGTAATAATGGCATTACCCAGAAACACATGACACCCTCATAACCTAGTATTGTGTGCTAGCAATGCTTTCCAAAGAAGTTGGCTAGCATCACTATGACACTATTACAGAATTAGAAGGGAAGAGAAAGGAAAAGGCTCAGGTATCATATGAGAGAAGGAAGCAATTAGAAAAATTGAGATACCCTCATAACCTAGTATCTTGTGCTACGAAGGCTTTCCAAAGAAGTTGGCTGGCATCACTATGACACTATTACGGAATTAGAAAGGAAGAGAAAGGAAAAGGCTTAGGTATCATATGAGAGAAGGAAGCAATTGGAAAAATTGAGATCAAAAGCAGTGTATTTAACCGAAAAGAAACTTACCCAGAGATGGATAAGATAAAACTTGACAACATATTGGTCAATTTCCTTGACCCTTTATTGGTTATTCATAAGGAGTATGAATACACCACTATTACTATCAAGGTAACCGGCCCCTAGCAGATCAAGGGGTTAAGGAGTTTAGGGGTTAGCTGTTTAAGGTTTAGGGGGTTAAATGGGTTAGGGTTAATGCATGCGCGCACCCGACCAAATGATGCCACAAGGGAGAAAATGAAAAATGGGCCACCCGAATGTGCACAAGGCACTCGAGAAGTTACAACCTAGCAAAACTGATACGGGTTCCCTCGAACGAAACAGCCCTAACCGAATGTGCCCGGTTGGGTGACTTCACACAGTGCGACATGGCACACCCGACCGAACGATGGCATAAGGGAGAAAACAAAAAACGGGCCGCCCGAACATGCACAAGGCACCCGGGCAATCACAACTTAGCAAAACTGATACGGGCGCCCTCGAACAAAACAGCCTGAACTGAACGCACCCGATCGAGCGACCTTGCACGGCGTGACACAACGTGCCCGAATGAATGATGCCACAAGGGATAAAATGGAAAACAGGCCACCGAACATGCACTCGGTGTTTTCGCAATGTTTGGAGGACATGTCGAATGTGCTAGAGGTGATCTTCCCAACTCTAGTTAAAGATCAAGATGTCATCCAAATACACCACCAAGAATCATGAGTTGGTGAAAGGTCGCAAAATGTCATCCATCAGTCTCATGAAGGTTGATGGAGCTTTCGTCAACTTGAAAGGCATGAACAACCATAAAAAGTGCCCTCCTTGGACTTAAAGGCATTCTCCATAACAGAACGTCGATATATCAACCCATTGGGTAGGAATGCACTCAGGGTTAGATCGATGGAGTGATTGACCTAATAGTGTAGAGCTACCCCTGCAAGAGAGGTGAATATGTCCTTGTACTCATTCGTGACCTTCTCCATATGTTGTTGTCATGTAGAGGAGCCATGTTTGGAGGCCATGGCCATAATATTCTTTTAGCCCTGAGTGCGAATCATAAGGAAAACAAATTTCCCAGTTTGGGATATGATCTTATTGTATTAATTCGTTATGATCAGAGAGATGGTAGTAGGAAGTGCTACATTGAGGCGATTATGGAAATGTTTCCAAAAAATCACCAGAGTATGATGTTTCTACTACAATGCCTGTTTGGGTTCAGAGGCTTTCGAGGAAATATTAAAATTATCTAGTTTTTATTAATCTTATCAGAGAATCATTTCAGAAGTTAGAAAAAGGAATCTCATTCTATTCTATTTCTACATCCATGTATGGGAAATGCTCCATTCTCGGCCCGCTGATAAATGAATATGGTAAAGGGGGGAAAATGTATTTTTTTCACTCAAACAATGTGAGATGTAGATAGCCTATTAGTAGCATTGGGTCAGTCCCTTGCATGTGAACCATTGCATGGTGATATTTCACAGAATCAGTGAGAGAGGACTCTTGTTGGATTTCATGAACGATGTTTTAATGTGCTCATTGCTACTAATGTAGTTTCCCATGGTCTTGATATTCCAAATTTTGTTCTGGTTATTCATTTTTTCCTCCCAAAATCTTCAGATATATTTGTGCATAGATCAGGGAAAACATGGTGTGTTGGTAGGACGAGAAATTCTATCCTTATCCATACCAAGAAACCGATTAGACAGGTCAAGATGATTAAAAGTGATATAGTTATCAAGTTTAAAAGGACCTGGCTTGGGAAGGAAGGAAATAATACAGAGCCTTCATGTGTTTTAAATATCCGTGAATATTGTTGGGTTGATAGTAAAATTTTTGTGGAAGACATTTGATTTAGGACACATGTTCTTGTTAAAGATGCCCTTTGTCTCCATTCTCAGTGGAGAAAATATGAATGCATGTTCAAATAAATCATTTCTCAAATAGGAATACTATATTCATTTCTTTGTACTAGAATGGCCAGATGCAAAGATGAAATAGTTTCCCATTTCAGAATGAATCCTTCTATTTCTGTGCTACTCATGCATGACTCAAATCAGAAATTAGTTACCCCAGGAATGTTTCTATTACTTGATCAAGTTTACTAGAGAGATCCAACTAGCTGTCATGATCTGTTAACAAAGAGAGTACTATCTTCTTTTAAGATTGATGTCATTGATCAGATGGGCTTTCCGCCTTGTGCCAGATCTATCCAAATCGTCATAGCTTTTTTTTAAATGAATGATGTGTAGAAACAAGCCCTGATTTTGATGGTTATCTTAGGATATTGAAGCACTTTGCAAGTATTGTGTTACCATAAAAATTGTATGACAAGTTTATGCAATTATTTTACTTGCGAGTCGAGGATATTGAATCTAAGAGGGTGTACTACAATTTTTTTGTAATATGATATACACATAGTGCTTGATTCTGTAGCTTTTTGGTGATTTCATGTGCAAAAATTTCACTTTTAATTCATCCAATAGCATCCCATAATATTGTAAACAAGATAATTTGGAACTTTTGTGTTTATCTTCGAGTAGTTACAGTCAGCCAGTGGGAAATTTATTTCCAGGAAAAGTAGCTACCTTTTCAACAGGTAGTTAATTTTCCCAGAATTTGAATGCAGCAGAAATAGAGCTACATTTTTAAATAAGTAGCTGCTTTTCCCAAAAATCAAAAGAAGAAAAATTGAAGCTTGAACATGAAATGCCCGAGAATTTTAAAGACAAGATTTTAGCCAAGAAGATGAAGTGTTTGTTTGAGGTAATCAATTTTCTCTTGATTTCAATCAACATAGGTGGAAGAGGATTGAATAGGTGGTATTAAGCTCCACCTTGGCTTTTCCCTTTGTTTTGCAGTTTGGGGGTGCCTTTCCCTTGCTTTGGATTCATATATCATAAGTCTCACTTATTTTTTTTAAACTTCTGCTCGAACTTGACAACATATCAATAGGTGACCTCACATGGCGCGACATGGCACACCTGACCAAATGATGCCACAAGGGAGAAAAAAGAAAACTGTGGGCTACCCGAATGTGCACAAGGCACCCGGGCGGTCACAACTTAATTAGAAAAACTGATACAGGCACCCTCAAATGAAACGACCCAAACCGAACGCGCCCGATCAGGTGACCTCACATGGCACGACATTGCACGCCTGACTGAATTATGCCACAAGGGAGAAAATGAAAAACATGCCACTCAAATGTGTACAAGGCACACGCGCGGTCACAACTTAGCAAAACTGATATGGGTGCCATCAAACAAAATGGACCAACCCGAACGCGCATGGTCAAGCGACCTCACATGGCGCGACACGGCACACCCGACCGAACAATGCCAGAAGGGAACAAACGACAAACAGGCTACCCGAATGTGCACAGGGCACCTGGGCAGTCAAAAATTAGAAAAACTGGTACGGGCACCCTTGAACGAAATGACCCGACCCAAACACGCCCGGTCGGGCGACCTCACACGACGCGACACGACGCACCCGACTCAATGATGCCAAAAGGGAGAAAACAGTAAACGGGCTACTCGAACATGCACAAGGCACCCTGGCGGTCACAACATAGAAAAATTAATACGGGCACCCTCGAATGAAACAGCCCAAACAGAACATGCTTGGTCGGGCGACCTCACATGGTGCGACACCACGCGCCTGACCGAACGATGCCACAAGTGAGAAAACACAAAATGGGTCGCCTGAATGTGCACAAGGCACCTAGGCTGTCATAACTTAGCAAAACTAATACGGGCACCCTCGAACGAAACAACCTGACCCAAACGCGCCCGGTCAGGTGACCTCACACAACGCAACACGATGCACCTAACTGAATGAATAAGTCACAAGGGAGAAAATAGTAAACTGGCTAAGAAAACATGCATAAAGCACCCGGTCAGTCACAACTTAATTAGGAAAAATGATAAGGGTGCCCTCAAAGGAGACGGCTCGAACCGAATGCACCTGGTCGGGCGACCTCGCAAAGAGGGACACAGTGCACATGAATGAACAATGCCACAAGGGAGAAAATGGAAAAATGGGCTGCTCAAAAGTGCACAAGGCACCTGGGTGGTCGTAACTTAGCAAAATTGATACGGGCACCCTCGAGCAAAACGGCCCAAATCGAATGCGCCTGGTGAAGTGACCTCGCACAGTGCAACACGACGCGCCCAACTGAATGATACCACTAGGGAGAAAATGGAAAATGGGTTGCCTGAACATGCACAAGGCACTCGGGCGGTCACAACTTAGCAAAACAGATACAGGCACCCTCGAACGAAATGGCCCGACCCAAACACGCCCAGTTGGGTGACCTCACATGGCGCTACATGATGTGCCTGACCATACGAATATGCCGCAAGGGAGAAAACAAAAAATAGGCCCCCTGAATGTGCACAAGACACTCGGTCTGTCACAACTTAGCAAAACTGATACGAGCAGCCTGGAACGAAACAGCCCGACCCGAATGCGCATGGTTGGGTGACCTCACACGGCGCGACACGGTGCACCAGACCGAATGAATATGCCACTAGGGAGCAAACATGAAATGGGCCGCCCAAAAGTGCACAAGGCACCCGGATAGTCACAACTTATCAAAACTGATACAGGCGCCCTCGAACAAAATGACTCGAACCGAATGCGCCCGGTTGGGCAACCTCACATAGCACGATACCGCGTGCTTGACCGAACGATGCCACAATGGAGCAAATGGAAAATAGGTTGCCTGAACATGCACAAGGCACCTGGGTAGTCACAACTTAGAAAAATTGGTATGGGCACCCTCGAACGAAATGACCTGACTTGAATGCGCTTGTTCAGGCGACCTCACACGCCATGACATGATGCGCCTGACTGAACGAATATGCCACAAGGAATTAAACAACAAAAAGGCTCCCCAAATGTGCACAAGGCACCTAGGTGGTCACAACTTAGCAAAACTGATACAGAAATTTCTGCAACAAATGTCTCGAACTAAATGCACCTTGCCTGCAACTCTCACACGTGCCGTGACACGACGCGCCCGACCAAACAACATGAAACAAGGAGTCACACACAAGACCTGTCACCGTCCCTACCAGTCCCCGTCCCGCACAATGGAGGACCCATACCGTGACCTGTGAACACTGTCATGCACTGAAAACATCATCATTGCATCCCTCTGAGTATGAGCTTCATTTCCCCTTGAGACATCTCCTTGCAAAATCCATGAAAAAACAGCTCTTTTTGCATTGGCGCGGGTAGACAGTTCAGTACTCGCGCCACTCAGGGAAATCCTGTAAAGAGGTCGCGCCACTTGGCGCTCTGTCATAGAGCAGCAATCGCGCCACCCATTTTAGGGACTGTTTTTTATATATGGATGGCGGAAGTTGAGTTCAAAACAAACTCACAACCACTGCCTATCTTGAGTTGGGAGGTTTGGCTACGGGAGTTCTATGGAAGGGAAGTAGTTTTGCCACCTTCTATGGAACCTTCCTTGTAGATAGGGCCAATCCCATAATAATAGGGATCCCAACTCCCTCCTTCCCCATCTATAAAAGCTTGCTCAGATCCATGGCAAGCTAGTCTTGAAGTGCTGAAGCTTTGCATCTCCTTATTCCCAAGTGCCTTTGTGCTGTAAAGAATCCCTTCTTTCCCTTAAGGCCCATTAAGCAAGGAGACCATTGTTACGAGACTCTGGAGAGGTTTCCCTTTCCTTGGCGAGCTTTACGAGACGTGGACAACCGGGGACCCGTACGAAGGAGGCTGCGACGTCAGAACTCGGTTGTAACTTCTATTCGTTTATCACTTTAATAGATGACTATGATTATGGTCCCACTCCTTTTGCAATCATGTTAATGCGAGTAATATCTTTTCTGACCGATATTTAGTTACGTATGCTGGTTCCTATGCATGTATCTGTTCGTCTCTTCCGTGTGCAGGTGTTCGTCCACGGAGATCGTGGAAGGATTGTGATCTGCCAGGGCTGAAGGACGGGGGCATCTTCTCCTTCAGATCTAGCGTTGGAATCCAGGTAGGCTCTTATCCCAAGTCTTTCATTTCGTAACTAGGAGCTTGCGTCATAGCATTGTTTGTTTGTTGCTAGACCCCTGCTGGGCTAGTAGGGATCGCCTCTGTCCGCAGAGGGGATTTACCTCCTCAACAGGAGTAAACAAAAAATGGGCCGCTCGAATGTGCACAAGTCACCCAGGTAGTCACAACTTAGAAAAACTGATACTGGCGCCCTCGAACAAAACGACCCGAACTGAACGTGACCGGTCAGGGGACCTCGCACGGTGCAACATGGTGCACCTGACCAAACGATGCCATAAGGGAGAAAATGGAAAATGGGCCACCTGAACGTGTACAAGGCTCCGGAATGGTCACAACTTAGTAAAACTGATACAGGCACCCTCGAACGAAACGGTCCGACCCGAATGCGCCCGGTTGGGCGACCTCACATGGTGCGACATGGCGTGCTTGACCGAACGATGCCACAAGGGAGAAAATAGAAAATAGGCTACCTGAATGTGCACAAGGCACCTGGGTGGTCCCAACTTAGCAAAACTAATAAAGACTCCCTCGAACAAAACGACCCGAACCAAACGCGCCCGGTCGGGCGAGCTCGCACGACGCGACACAGCGCATATTAATGAATGATGCCACAAGGGAGAAAATGGAAAACGGGCCACCCGAACATGTATAAGGCACCTGAGCAATCACAACCTAGAAAAACTAATACGAGCACCCTCGAACGAAACGGCTCGACCCGAACGCACTTGGTCGGGCGACCTCACAGGGCGCGAGATGACGTGCCTGATTGAACGAAGCCACAATGGAGAAAATGGAAAACAGGCCGCCCGAACATGTACAAGGCACTCGGGTGGTCACAACTTAGCAAAAACTGATACGGGTGCCCTTGAACAAAATATCCTGAACCTAACATGCCAGGTCAGGCGACCTCGCACGGCATGACACGACATGCCCGACCGAGCGATGCCACAAGGGAGAAAACAAAAAATGAGCTGCCCGAACATGCACAAGGCACCCAGGTAGTCACAACTTAGCAAAAATGATATGGGTGCCCTCGAACAAAATGGCCTGAATCGAACACGCCCAGTCGGGCAACCTCACACAGCGAGACACGACGCACCTGACCAAACAAATATGCCATAAGGGAGAAAACAAAAAATGGGCCGCCGGAATGTGCATAAGGCACACGATTGGTCACAACTTAGAAAAACTGATACAGGCACCCTCGAAAAAAACAACCCGAATTGAGCACACCTAGTCGGGCGACCTCGCACAGCGCGACACGGTGCGCCCAACCGAACGATGCCACAAGGGATAAAATGGTAAATGAGACACCTGAACATGCACAAGGCACCCGGGTGGTCACAATTTAGTAAAACTTATAGGGCACCTTCGAAC
The DNA here is from genome assembly GCA_034641835.2 of Pinus albicaulis. Classification (NCBI taxonomy): domain Eukaryota; kingdom Viridiplantae; phylum Streptophyta; class Pinopsida; order Pinales; family Pinaceae; genus Pinus; species Pinus albicaulis. The sequence continues at coordinate 50,210 of JAXQQM020091439.1, forward strand.
GAAATGACCCAACCTAAACACGCCCAGTCGAGTGACCACACATGGCATGACACGACACGCCCAACCGAATAATGCCACAAGGGAGAAAATGGGAAATGTGATGCCCGAACGTGCACAAGGCACCTGGATAGTCACAACTTAGAAAAACTGATACGGGCTCCCTCGAACAAAATAGCCCGAACTGAACACGGTCGGTCGGGCGACCTCACACGGTGCAACATGGCGCACCTGACCGAATGATGGCACAAGTGAGCAAACAAAAAATGGGCCGCTCGAACGTGGACACGGCACCCGAGCGATCACAACTTAGAAAAACTGATAAAGGCCCCCTCAAATGAAATGACCTGACCCGAACACGGCTGGTCTAGCGACATCACATGGCGTGACATAGTGCGCCTGACCAAACGATGCCACAAGGGAGAAAATGGAAAATGGGCTGCCCGAACATGCATAAGGCACCTGAGTAGTCACAATTTAGAAAAATTGATATAGGCGCTCTCGAATAAAATGGCCTGAACTGAACAGGCCTAGTAGGGCGACCTCGTACAACGCGACACGTCGCTCCCGAAAGAATGATGCCACAAGGAAGAAAATGGAAAATGAGCCACTGGAACATGCACAAGGAACCCGGGTAGTCACAACTTAGCAAAAATGATATGGGCACCCTCAAACGAAATGACCCGAACGGAAAGCGCCCGGTCGGGCGACCTCACATGATGCGACACGACACGTCTAACCGAAAGAATATGCCACAAGAGAGCAAATAGCAACCAGGCCGCCCAAACCTGCACAAGGCACCTGGGAAGTCACAACTTAACAAAACTGATATGGGCACCCTCAAACAAAACGGCCCGAATTGAACGCTCTCGGCAGACAACCTCACATGGCGCGACATGACATGCCTGACTGAACAAATATGCCATAAGGGAGAAAACAAAAAATGAGCTGCCTAAACATGCACAAGGCACCCAGGTGGTCACAACTTAACAAAACTGATACGGAAGCCCTCGAACAAAATGGCCTGAACCAAACGCGCCCGGTGAGGCGACCTCACACGGCGCGATACGGTGCGCCCAACCAAACGATGCCATAAGGGAGAAAATGAAAAACAAGCCACGCGAATGAGCATAAGGCACCCGGGCAGTCAAAACTTAGCAAAAATGATACGGGCACCCTCGAACAAAACGGCCCAACCCGAACGCACCCGGTCGGGTGACCTCACATGGCGCAACACGGTGCGCCCGATCGAATGATGCCACAAGGGAGAAAATAGTAAACAGGCAACCTGAACGTGCACAAGGCACCTGGGCGGTCACAACTTAGCAAAATTGATACGGGTGCCCTTGAACAAAATGGCCCGAACCGAACATGCCCGATGAGGCGGCCTCACATGGTGCAACGTGACATGCCTGAATGAACATTGCCAGAAGGGAGAAAATGGAAAACAGGTTGCCTGAATGTTCAAAAGGCACCCGGGTAGTCACAACTTAGCAAAACTAATACGAGGACCCTTGAACCAAACGGTCTGACCTGAAAGCACCTGGTTGGGCGACCTCACATGACACGACACAACGTGCCTGACTGAACGATGCCACAAGGGACCAAATGGAAAATAGGCTGCTCGAATGTGCACAAGGTACAACTTAGAAAAACTGATATGGGCGCCCTTGAACAAAACGACCTGAACCAAATGTGCCCGGTTGGGCGACCTCGCACGGCGTGACACAGCGCGCCCAACCAAACAATGCCACAAGGGAGCAAATAGAAATCAGGCTACTCGAATGTGCATAAGGAACCCGGGTGGTCACAACTTAGCAAAACTGATACGGGCACCCTCAAACAAAATGGCCCGAACCGAACATGCCCAATTGGGCGACCTCGCATGGCGGGACACTGCGCACCCGACCGAACGATGCCACAAGGGACCAAATGTAAAAAAAGCTGCCCAAACATGGACAAGGAACTTGGGTGGTCACAACTTAGAAAAACTGATACGGGCACCCTCGAATGAAACGGCCCAACCCAAATGTGCCCGGTCAGGCGACCTCACACGGTGCGACACGATGCGCTTGACCAAATGAATATTCCATAAGGGAGCAAATAGAAAACGGGCCACCTGAATGTGCGCAAGGCACCCGGGTAGTCACAACTTAGCAAACCTGATACGGGCGCCCTTGAATAAAACAGTTTGAACCAAATGCGCTCGGTCGAGCGACCTCACACGACGCGACACGACGCGCCTAACCAAACGAATATGCCACAAATGGGAAAATAGCAAACGGGCTGCCCGAACATGCACAAGGCACCCAGGTGGTCACAACTTAGAAAAACCGATATGGGAACCCTCGAACAAAATGACCCGGACAAAATTCACCCAGTCTGGCGACCTCACATGCCGCGACAAGACTCGCCCGACCGAATGATGCCACAAGAGAGAAAACAACAAACAGGCTGCCCGAACATGCCCAAGGCACCCAAGCGATCACAACTTAGCATAACAGATACAAGCACCCTCGAACGAAACAACCCGACCTGAAATTGCCAGGTCGGGCAACCTCCCATGGCACGACACGGCGCACCCGACTGAATGATGCCACAAAGGAGAAAATGACAAACAGGCTGCCCGAACATGCACAAGGCACCCAGGCAGTCAGAACTTAGCAAAACTGATATGGGCACCCTCGAATGAAACGGCTCGACTCGAACGTGTTCGATCTGGCGACCTCGCATGGCGCGACACGACGTGCCCGACCGATTGATGCCACAAGGGAGAAAATAGCAAACGGGCCGCCCAAATGTGCACAAGGCACTCTAGTAGTCACAACCTAGAAAAAATGATATGGGCACCCTCAAATGAAACAACCCGAACTGAACGTGCCCGGTCGAGCAACCTCACACGGTGCGACATTGTGCGCCCGATTGAACGATGCAGCCACAAGGGAGAAAATTGAAAACGGTTTGCCCAAATGTGGACAAGGCACCTGGGCTATCACAACTTAGCAAAACTGATACGTGCGCCCTCGAATGAAACGACTCGGCCCGAACGCGCCCGGTCAGGTGACCTCACACGGCGTGACATGACGCACCCGACCGAATGATGCCGTAAGGGAGAAAATGGTAAACGGGCTGCCCGAACGTGCTGACACATTGTTCCTAAACATTTTCCACATGACCCGATCACATCACCCAAAACATTTTTCCTAAACCATAAAACCGATCACAGGACCTGTCACATTATTCCTAAATCCTAAAATATAACTCCCAAACCCTAAACCCTAAGATTGCTCCTAAACACTAACAACACTTTGTCTCTATAATGTCGTAATAGTGACACTTTGCCCCAAACTGTCGCAATAATGACACTTTGTCTCTGTAACGTCGCAATAGTGATAGCTTGCCCCAATCTGTCATAATAGAGACGCTTTCCTCACAACGTCGCAATAGCGACAGTTTTTCTAAGTGTCGCAATACAGACATATTTATGCAATTCTTCACAATTACAACGATTTTATACAAATGTCGCAAGACCGACACTTACCTCTATCTGTCACAATACCGACACTTGTCTTGAAACGTCGGTATAGCGACAGTTTCGGGCGGTATTTGAAAAACTGATAAAATTTGGGGAAATTTCCAACATTTGGTCAAAAGTGTCGAAACTAAAGTGTCAGAATTTCCACCAAATGTACTAGTGGGGGCATTGGTGTGAAAACCCGAGTTTACTATTCAACAGAATGGGAAATTGGAAATTAATGTGGAAATTTACAAGGATTTTTTATTTTTTCCTTAATGATAGATTGCAATTAAGGATAATCGGGTCATTTTTCATCCTCGAGGGCTATAAGAGGAGGATCGTCGGTCATAATGGATTGGTTTGTTTTCCAAAACTCTTGCACCTTGGCCACCCTGGTGAATCTCATCTATTATGTATAATTTCCATCCCCATGTCTAAGAGAGCTACTCCTTCTGATAGTAGCAATGCCGAATTCATCTTTCGAGCAAGAATGACTGCTACCAACCCTAATGAGTCATTGCCTGTCAGAGCTTCCGAGGAAATTGGATCTAACGAAACACTTGAAGTAACCACTGAAATGGAGGAGATCATCTCTACCCCAGCAAAATGAAGGGAAAAGAGGAGGTAAAGAAGGCGAAGTGGGTAGGAGGGAAAGCTTATACATACCCTCGGATTATGCATTCCCCCTGGAAAGCATCCAAGGGATGATCGCCTGATTCATCAAAGCGCCCTATGATGATTATGGAGGAATCCCTACATCCGAATCCACTAACTTGGTTGTCACCTTATGTTAAGACAAGCAACACAACAATGCACGCCCCAAAGAATTTTGATGTCGTTCGCACCTACCTTCGAATACCTTTGGTCCCAGAGTAGGTGCCCCTGCAAGGAGAGATGTTCGGCGGCCTCCCCCTAATAAAATTGAATTATCTTGATATGGAAAACCTGGACGCTTTCCCTTTGCTAGCTCGAGAGCTATATCTTGAAAGGGTAATAGAGGGAAATGTACTAAATTTTGAGCCAATGGCGTGAGTATGAGGATTGGTCGGATCAGGGATCTTAAACCTATTTCACATCCCCCACTATGGTCGATACAACATTACCAGCCTAATTTTTCAGTAGTTACTGGCGCTCATCCACGATGGGTGTTTATGGCTCCTAGGTTTCATACCAATTGATGCTACTTTAATTCAGCGAATCACCGGCCTCGCTATGCAGGGGAAAAATCCTAAGGAAGGCACTAGCAAGAAGTTTGAGCACCAGATTGATGAATATGTCTGAGAGAGGTACCATGTAACTTGCAACCAATGAGGATTTAAAATCGACACAATCAGTGACCCAGGAATGCTCATGGGTTCCCTGCTACTTGCATGCAAATTGATGCGCAAATGCCAGGTGACGGTCGCCCCAGCATACATAATTCAACTCATTGGCAGATGTGAAAAGGGAGTCTGCTTCAATTGGTTGGAGCACCTTTTTGAATAATTTCTCGACAATGTGCAGGAGGCCCAAGATTAAGGAAAACCTTTCTACTACTCCTAGCTGATATTGCTAATTTCCTTAGTTACGTGGGAAAAACCTAAAGAAGCAATATTCCCCGCTCTGGAGCTAGGTATGTGTGAAGGAGCACATTTTTCTAATCTATGGGACTCAAAGGATCCCATGCAAGTGGAGGAGAATAAGACCTTTGGGGTACTACCTGATCGAACCTTGGCTGTAGCGATTCATTCCTAGCTGCGCTTGTCCCCGACGGTCTACAAAAAATACAAGCATATCGCGACATTCCAGGTGACCTTGCATAATGTGTAGATTTGGGCCCATGGAGATCCCGCCTGGTATAAACTTTCGTATATGGACATCGAAGTAGATATTACCAGGTAATTACCACTTGGCCACCTAAGTGGAATATTGCAGCCCAAACGACCGACCCAGACACAAGGGCACATCCGGCTATAGCGCAGCCTCAAAAGATACAACTCTGCCCACCCAAACAAAGGGTTCCATGGTTCCTGCTATGATGCAATGTTGGACCCCTGTGAGCGCCACTGTACAGACATAACTAGAGTTCCCACAGGATAAGAACTCTAATGGGCTCGATGGCGTAGACACGGTGTCCTCACATGGTCTCAAATGCACAAGCGAACCGCTTAAGGGGTCCAGGAAGAAGTGAAAGGATATTAAGCCTCACGGATACGTAGAGGTTACATTGATAGAGGATGAATTTGAGAATATTTACGATGTTGTCACCATTGTGTTCGAGGATCGATGAGCTGCTTTGGAAGAACAACACAAGATTCTGGTAGAAGTTTCACAATTTGAGCTGCAGGCTCTGTAGAGAAAAGAAAACACCCTTAAAGCAAGCGTCGATCAAGTGAGGCAGAGTTAAAGGACCAGGGATCAAGTGAGGTATAATGAAGAAGGCTAGCCAGCTCTAGTTATAGCCTTGACCACCATTACAGACAACCGGATCTAGCCCCTCCCAGGTGCAACTTTTGCAATGGTACCTGCAGAATTATGCAACCAAGTATGGGCATGGTCTTTAGTCGATCTCGATGTTGGGCATTTCATGGGTGCATAGTTGCAAAAACTATTTAACTCCATCATTAGTGAGTTTCAACATAGATATATTTGAGCATATAAACACCTTAGTGAGGCCGAGCAGACTATCGTGACTCAAGCTACTGAGCCCTCCCAGGCCTAGGTGGCACATGTTGCAGCAGTTGGTATATCGGCTCACGTAGTAGGTTGTTTTAGAGCAGTTGGTATATCGGCTCTGTGAAAACATGCCAACAATAATTCATGCCTCCATGGCACTGCAGGCCAAGGTTTAAGGCTTGGTTGCTACTTTGAAGGTGTCTTGGACTGAGGTATAGGTTTTTAAGGCCGATTTAGAACTTCAGATTGTATCGTTGCAGGCCAAGCTACAGCCTGAGACCCCCCTGGAAGTGTGTGCCTAGCAATCTATGCTTGTCACGTAAGAAACAAGCACTATTACCATGCAGATCAGTCAAGACACCACTTTGTTCGAGACTGTTATGGAATTATGGTCCTGGGTGGAGCGTGACCCCCTCCGTCACTAAATTTATTAGGAGTTGCACCAAAAAGAGTAGTATTTTGAGCAAATGGAAGCCACTATGACCACCCTTGTTCCAACGTAGCGACCCATGTGCCTTTGAACAAGCCACGCTCTAAAAAGTGAAATTGTGGGGCTTCGGTGCAAGAAATAGGTACTTAGAGACCATCTGATGCCTTGGGATGATGAAGCTCTCAAGCTTTCACAAGAGTTAGAAGGGGTCATGCGACAGTTGTACCATACCTTGGACAGTGTCATTGCCGCAACTGAAGGCCCAACTTCGTACAAGATGGTTGAAATTGTGTAGACCAAAGCCACACAGAGCATCAGTGTTATGTGCTCATTGGCCATCATTATTAAGAAACTCAAGGAAATGATGAAGACTCCTCATTGGGGGACTGTTGGAATGAGGTCCCCTAACCATGTTTTCGGTCCATTTTTGTAATATTTTTTAATACCTGGTCTAGCGCAGGGGCTTTGGGGTAGGTCAAAGCCCTGATGTATTGTAATGGGTCAAAGGGTAGACCAGGAGTCCGAAAAACATGGTTTGCAAACCATAGAGTAGCGCAAACTAAGATTCGATAAATAGATAGATAAATCGACTCTAGAGGAAGCTAAGAAAGAAGTAAGTTAAGGCTAAGTATGAACTTATGGATATTTTGTGTTAATCAACTGGTTAAGGTCTCCTGCTGGCTATGTGTGCAGAGACCCTAGAGTCCTGCTGTGTGTGAACCCCACTGGCTATGTGTGTGGGATAGTAATAGAGTCTATAAGTCAGATCTAAATATGAATGAATGAAAATACTGTTGATGATGTTTTAGTGTTCCTGTGTTATGATTAGTGGCTGTGTTCTGTGTTAATATTACGTTGCAAACTAAGTACTGATGGTAATCTGATGCACACATGGATGCAATATGATGAATTCATAGTTATGGTTAAACGCTTTGCTTAAGTCACTTGTAAATTACGATCTGTGCTTAGCCGATATACTGTTAGAAGGTTTCTTTGATTGTCTCCTCTTGTAAAAATATGTTAGATCTGCAGGGACCCCCTTTAATTAACTCTCTCTCTCTCTCTATCTCTCTCTCTCTCTCTCTCTCTCTTAGGCTACGGAAACCTGGTTGCAACACTTTCGTACACTACTTCGGGTGAGACCTTGACGTGTGTAAGCAGGCCATTTTCGAAAGGGCTAGTAGTATCGGGGTTTGTTGGAAAACCTTAAAACTGAACTTGGGTCAAGACCCCTAAGTCCAACACATGCGCAGATGGAGAATGGTAATTCCATTTCCAAAAATAGGTTATCTTAAATATTTCAAGCCATATTGATAGAGTTGTACCCATTGTTAATTTTCACACAACAGTTTTTTATTTCTTCAAAACCCTTACCTTGTTTGATGGGTTTTAGCAAAATGATTTTTATAGGACAATATTATGACCCTATAATTGAATAATTTATACAATATAATAAGTCTCAATATAGATATTGCACAATGCACCCAGGGCTTGATCTAAAAGATGAGGCTGCTAAATGGCGGTTCTCACTTGATAAGTCAGTGAGGCGCCTTCCTGATGAAAAACTTGAAAAAATCATTTTGGAAAAATGGTCACATGTTAGAAGACAAGATAATGAGACACATAAGGCATCATTTTTTGGAATCTCCTTATTACAATTTCATGGAAGTATTCAGAAAGGGAAGATTATTGTGTTTATCACTCGCAGTTGTGAGAATAATTTTATCAATGTTAAGGTGGAAAAAAAAATACAAGTTCTAGAAAAACATATTGAAAACACACAAGTTGATAATGAAGATGTTCAAATTTAAAAATATTTGAAGATTTCTATGGACAAGTATGTGTTTCATCCTAATTTTTTTACTTCAGATTTGGATAATGTGGATGTTATTTTGGGATACCCTTGGATAAAAATTTTTATTACTGTCAATATTAATGTACAGAAGAAATTCATGAAGCTCTAGTATAAAATGAAGAAAATTACATTTCAGGATATTTCCATTACACACTGAGAAGAGAATGAGAACGCATATGTTATTTTGGGATACCCTTGGATATAATTTTTTGGTACTGTTAATATTAATGTATAGAATAAATTTCTGAAGCTCTGGTATAAAACAAATAAAATTACATTTTAGGATATTTCCAATACACACTGGGCAGGGAATGAGAACGTAGTGGCACAACTATCTAATGATAGTGACACATTAGATGATGATGCTTTTATGGTTGACAAGCATACATATACATCAAACCAAGTACCAGAAAAATCACTAGCCACGACTCAAACGCTAATAGTGGAAGTACTAGAAAAAGATCCAAACACCACGCAGGTATCAAAAGTAGAGGAATTAACGAAATATCCTCCATAAGTTCAAGTTCAGCGTATCACCACCCACATCACCCTACAAGAAAACAACGAATAAGATGGAAAAGACTTTGAAACAAGGAAAACAACTGAACACCCACCTACAACACATCAATGCAGAGGAACAATGAAAACCATCGTCCATCTCAAGTGAGCGAGCCATCAACTAGATCAAGTGTTCACCTTTCACTAGGATGGTTTGATGCATGTGCATAGAGTTAGTGTACGAATCATTTGAGTAGATCTTATTATTTGTGTTCTTCTCATGTTCAAGGAAGAAACATGTTTTTGGGGGGTGCAATGTAGTATACCTAGGGGGGCTGATATGGGATATATCTGGGGCGCATCATATGGGGTAAAGAGATAGACACCCATGGAAATAATGTAATGTAAGGATGATAAATACATGGGCTATAATCAATAAATAATGTGTTTATCCTACATTATGCAAGGGACCACAAGTAGTTTGGAAATAATATGATAATACCATGATATTGGATGTATGACCCATGGTAATTACCCACGGTATTGTATGTATGAAGCCTATACAGAGGCTATAGACTCTCCATTGAGGATTTCAAGGATTATTGTATTGAAAATCATATTTCTTTTGGAGTGATATCCTTCCTTAAGGAGTAATTATATGGTATTACCCTACCTCAATGGTTTTTTGAAGATATCAATAAAGAAGTCTTTCTATTCGATCGATCTTGTTATTTCGTGGGAATATTCTACATATTTATTGTATTTGTGGGTCAGATCCATTACAAAAGGGGTTTGTTGCCTACTTTGAGTAGGTTCTTACAAAAAAATTGATGTAACTCAATATGACCTTAGATTACAAAATATTAACAAACATATTGGTGGCTTTTCACTTTTTAGTTTCCACGTTAAATCCTTATGCTCATGTTTGTGTGTTTCCCATAATGATGATATGTGTATATTTGAATGATTTAACTTGTTGCTCATGTAATTAGTTAATAATTCTCACATGAATGATTCCTAAATATAAAGAGTAAAAATAATTGGATCTAAAAGTCAAAATTAAACCTAATGACTGATTTTCCCGTCCTCTTAGTAGTTCCTTATTCTAACAAAAACTTGAAGCCCAAAATATGAGGTCATTCACATCCTTATTTTGTAGTACTTATCGTATTAAAGTTCCCATAACTATGCAACAAAAGGTCACTTGAAGTAAATTCCATGATGAGTATGTCCAAACGTGAAGGATGGGGAAATATCCCATATTTATTTGTAAATCCCTTGGTGGTATATTCTTGTTTCCTCGCATTTCTAGAATATATAAGTAATCTTTATGTTGTTCATATTATATGTAATATCCCGATTTTACTGATTTTATTAGACAATTGAATATCCTAAAGGTTAAGTGGCTCTAAAGGAAAACTATATGTGTGGACATATTATATTTCTTTAAATTAATAAATGTGGAATTTTAATTATTATGCAAATACTGCAGTATATTTGAGACCAAGGTTCAAGTCCATGAGGATGGAATTAAATCAAAGACTTTCCCAAATTCTCCAAAAATCCTTGGGGAAAATAAAATAAATTAAAAATATTATATTGGAGATAAAAGTCTAAAAGATACCTCAGTAAAGTGGAAAGTTACGGAGAAGAGGTGAAATATAATTAGAAAGACGAAAAAGATAGTTTTACAAAGATTTTGGGGAAAAAACAAAAGTAAAGCCTGGGCTAAAGGAAAACAACATCCTGATTTAATTGGATGCAGTTATGGAAACATGTTGAACAAAAAGCAGGCTTAAATAAGACATTCCATGGTAGAGAAGAGGTTTTCTACACTTTGGAGGAATTGGTCTATGCTCGGGGGGACCTATGGAGAAAAAGCTCAACGTTGGGTGGAAAATAGTCTTGCAGAATTGGTATGCACAATTAATTTAATTATGTCTTATGATTTTGTTTTTATAATGAGAGTTAGAGTAATGATGGTTTATGTAGAAATATATGTGGGAAATTATATTTTCTGAATTATTAAATAGTATAACGAAATTATGTTAGTTTTAAGTTACAGAGTGTGGTGTATTTAACAAAACATACTATAACAGATATAGTTTAGTTTTATATACTTACATAGACTAATTAAATTATTAAACAAACAAAAAAATTGTTTAAACCCAATTAGGAGGGTTTAAATATGTTGTTAGGTTGTAAGAATCTAATTGTTAAATTCATAAAATACATCAGTAGAGATGGAAAGGATGTTAAGAGAAATATTTAATCTAATTATTTTGTAAACAATAATGAAACAAAAATCTAGATATAGTAAGAGATAATTGTCAGTCTACAAGAAAACATGATTGTACAAATTAAAACTAAATACCTTTACTATACATCAAGAGAAAAGTTGCATATAACTATTCATTCTTATGTTTCAATAAGAAATTAAATATCAATTACATATTGAAGTACTAGAGGATAGTACAATGGTATATACAACATAAATTAAAACTCATTGTTTAAATATAATATGTAATTGAAATATTACATATAAGTGGACAAAGGCGTATATAAACTGCTTATAAAGATGAATGTTTATCAAAACAAAACAAAAAATGCATTAACAATGATAGAACATATCATGACAAATTGGAATGATTTCATTGGCTGAAGTCAAAAGTTATGTCTAATAATTACATAAATTATACATGAATACAGATCCTTGAATTCATTGGATTGAATTCTCTGCATGATATTGACCAACATGTAAATAGAAGAAATAAATTGGAATTTTGTAATTAAACACAGATTCATTATAAATATATACGTGTGGCTTACATAAATGCTACTTTTAATTCAAACTGTAAGAAATTTAAAAACCATATTAAATAACTTGAATTAAGCATCATTTCCATACATTATGGATAGTATGGTATGACTAGAATTAATTGGTTTGCATCATGGCGAAGCAAGCCAAAATAGAGGAAAAGGAACACAATTCAAATGCGAAAGTATACATATCATTATTGACGGAGATAATCAATGAACTTATCTAAAAAAATTCAATTTGTTTCCCTACCATTAGGGTTTCTTGTAACAAAGAAATTACCATCATCGTGGAGGATAAAACGATGAGTATAGCTTTGAGGATAAAAAACTATATAACATTTATAGCCTTAAAATCATAACTAAATACTCATAGTGGGGGAAAAATTGGTATGAAGTTCACATTTGAAATAAGCATAATATATAGTACAAAAATAAAGAAAAATTCATACACAGAGAGGAAAACCAATTACACAAATGAAATTGTATGCGTTCTTTGAAATTTCACAAGAAAGTCAAGGAAAAAAATATGAATTCAATATGGAAGGGAAGTTCATATAGATATATATATTCTAGACATAGAAGTCCAAAATAGATGCTAGTCTTAGAAATTAAAATGAAATTGTATGTCTGTGGAAGAAATCCAAAAATTTGGGGCAAATCGATATAAGAAAACCTACAGAAAAATATTTTAATTGAAAAACACTACCTAAGTATAAACGACTGAAATCACCAACATGAACATAGTGGAAACATTCAACAGATGGCTGAAGCCATAATGAAATGTCTCTGAATAAAAGAGAAGTTCATCATACAAATGGAAACCGTAAATCCAATAATTCCCTCATAGGAAGAAATTAAATAATAAAAAATAAATGAGGAGTGGAACACTGGAAATATTAAGCCATGACCATGGACATAGGTACCAGAGATAAACTCCTTCTTAGTAAAACGATAGAAAATCAATTTACTTACCCGAAACCCCCAAAATGGTGTTACCTGAAGGTTGCAAGAAGTAGTGGGCATGAATAAAATTGAAATACATTTATTGAAAAGGGTCCCTACAATTAGCGAAACAAAACGGATTTAGTTTCAGGAGTTTGAAACAGAAATTAAGTAAAACGAAAAATAACAATTTTGTAGGAATAAATCAAACAAGGGATAATTAGTTACCTGCTGGGTATGTCGCCATAAATAAAACGAAAGGTTTGCGGGAATGCATAATGGCATGGGTGGTGAACCAGAGCCGAACCCTCATACAAAATGTCCAAATGAAAATGAAACACGGAAAATTTACTTGCCTCAAAACCTAATGAGTAGAATGGAGGGAGGAGATATGACTTCATCTCCATTGTTAAAGTCACATCAATCTGTGGTTCAATGGAGTGAAAAAAATCAATTAGGCCATGTGACGAAGTAAATACGAGGTACCCTTCAATAAATTCAGATAGCGTCAAACAAAGGAACATTATAAGTGACCGTCATTGAAATTATTAAAAGGATAATACTCAATCCAAAACGAATAGTAAAATATTAACATAAGATATTGTAACCTTAGCTTAGTATATTAATTCAGCAAATTGATGCATCAGAAATCAAAGGTACCAAACATAGTTAATATCGTAAGGAAGAAATGAATATATGTAACATTTGGTGTTTAGTATTCTAATATCAATATAATTATAGTGTTCATAAGTCAAAGTTTTAATTCGAATAATACCCTAATTATCATGTAATGGTAGTAATTTGAATTTCGTTGGATATGAATTATAAATGATGTCCATACACCATTGCTGTAGTTACGTGTAAATCAATTACTCGTTGGCTAAGTGTTAGGTCCATACATGGATATAAAATCTTTTCTATATTAATCTTCGATCGCTGATTAAAATTGTTAAAACAACTTTTATAAGCGTAAATATGAATAAAAGTATTGAATATAATTGATTTGAAACATTGGATAAAGAGGATAAATTTAAAATGTGGTCACATATTCTAATAGCTAACTTTAAGGTGATACTTATTAAAGTTATGCTTCAAAGAAAAATACTAGTAAAGATATAGTATTATTAAGAGGTAAATTTAATAGTAAAATCAGATATTATTATAACAAAAGTCGTGTACATTGACAAAATGTAATGAAATACAAGCAAGATTAAAGTATGAATTGTGGAAACATGAGGTGCTAGTAGGATTATCATTGACAACGTAGTTCTGTCATTATATCAAATGTTGATGACGGAAAGTAAACATGTTATAAAAGATAGTAATACCACAAGGGTAGGCATTTTAATGTGATATAAAGTTATTTTTTTTTTGAATAATATTGAATTTTAATCTTCATTTTTAATTCATTGATATAAAAATATTACAGAACTAAATTTTTAAATTATTAAAAAGATAAATTTAAAGTGGTAATCATGTAATCTAGTTATTCATTATTAAATATATATTATTACATTTTTATTATTTATGTTTTCATTAATAAATATTACTAGCAATAGCAGTAGATGTTGCAAAATAAATGTCTTAAAGTATAAATTTGGTAATGTTCGATGCATATTTATTTCTCCTCTCATAATTGTTTCTAATCATTTTTCAATATCAAATTGTCTCACTTGATTAAAATCTTGGAGTCTTTTACATTCTACCCAAACATAATGTGATTCTGAATGCGTTGTTATTTTATGGAGTGTTCACTTAAAATATTTGTGAGAAAAATTTAATCAAAAGGAAAGAGTATTTAATATATAAGAAAAAGGCTATAAATATGCCTCTACTTCTACTCAGATCAAGTATTGGAGAAAATTGTTACCAATGTAATGAACCCTCATATTTCTACTATTGAAACTAATCTAATGATCTAGACTTGATGCTAATTCAATGTCATTGTTTTAAATCTATACAAAATATTATTTATAACTATAATTCAATAATTACATGAAAAAAAAAATTGAATATAAATAAAATAATTCAATGTGAAATGATGAAAAATATGAATAAAAAAATGAAATCAATGTAAAATAGATTAGGATCTCCATGTATTTTATTCTAATTACTAATTTTTCCATATCTTTATTTTCATTTAAAATCATCTAAAAATGAAACTTACAATTATAGACCATTCAAACCAACCTTTTAATGAGAGATTGTATTAAATATCGTATCCTCCTCCTCTTAATTGTCACAACCAAGGAGAATATTAAATATGACAACAAATTTTTGTACCAAGCAATCAATCCCCTTAGCGAGACATGGTTATATTGCAATAAATAATAAAAAACTAAGGAAGTGTCAATCCATAAAAAAATTTATGAATACGATTAATGAGAAACAATGACAATACAAAAATGAAGTGGTGTATAAATGAACAACCAAGTATATTTAAAAACTATGAATACCATTAATGAGAAACAATGTTTTCTATATTTTTTCTATATATTCATCCACCAATAATAATATATAATAATCTCTCTCATGTAATTATCATCCAAAGAAAAGTAAAATATAAAGGTTCAATGTAAAAAAAATTGAAA
Organism: Pinus albicaulis; assembly: GCA_034641835.2. Taxonomy (NCBI): domain Eukaryota; kingdom Viridiplantae; phylum Streptophyta; class Pinopsida; order Pinales; family Pinaceae; genus Pinus; species Pinus albicaulis. The sequence continues at coordinate 65,515 of JAXQQM020091439.1, forward strand.
TTTTATTTTTTATACTTAACATATACGTAATTATATTAATAAGAAATGATAATTTGATATCCCTTACTCTTTTTATGCTTAACATGTACTTAATTATAATAATAAGAAATGATAATTTGATATCCTTTACCCTCATTCGGATAATTTCATGTCTTTTTGTTTGAAATTTGTTGCAGAAATATCCTAATTTATTGCTTTTCCCATTTTGTCCATCCAGTGAGAGTGAACACATAATGAGTAAATAAATATAAAATTACCCCTAAATCCATAGAAATGCATCAAACATTGACATATATACATGCACAACTATGATTTGAGAACAAATTGATGTAAATTCACATTCATGAATGTTGTTATAAAGTATTTGAAAGTTAGGTATCATAACAGAAAATTCATGAATTGATGTAAACCCACATTAGACTAATAAGCATAAAAAAAAATGTTGCTATTTTTTCTTAGTTATATCTTGCTAAGCAACAATGCCCCATATTACACTTATTCAAAAATATTATTAATTAATTATTCATTTTATATTAAAAATATTTAAAAAATAAAAAATCCTATATTAAAAAAATTTATATATTTTATATCCATAAAATTGTCCAAAACATCCTCATATATATTTTAGGCATTCTCATAATTACAAGTTTTTAGTATACCGCAAAATAATCATCATCAAAGTGAAATTAAATTGCAGGAATTCATTTCCCATGGCTGATCAAAAAAAGTTAGCCGGTTGAAAATAGTACTTGTATTACGACAATTTCTGCAATTTTTAATGAGATTCTTAAGAAATATTCTATTTCCACTTCACAAAAAGTACCATCTGTCTCTTTGCTTAATTCAATGATAAGTAACATACACTATATTTTTTTAGTTTGATATAGTTTTCTTTCCAAAATATATACGAATATAGTTCACTGAATCTAAAAAAATATTATGTTTGAATTCCTTTAAATGGTTAAGAAATTGTAATATCCATCGGTAGCAAGTTTCACCTAAATATAACATCTCATGAATAAATAATCACCAACATCATCAAGTGACGTAGTTATAGAATCAGAATCAGAATAGTTAGGTGTGAAATGGAATAATCATTAATGTAAATTTTATAATGTTTTTTTTTTATACAAATTTAAAAATTTGCATCATTAATGTTGTTCATTAAATCAAACTTGTTAACAATATTAAGTTATATAAGTTTCAGCATAATGAAAAGTAACAACATCATCAAGATAACATAATACACAAACACAAAAATGGACATAAGTTTCAGCATAATGAAAAGTGACAACATCATCAAGATAACATAATACACAAACACATAAATGGACACTGATATACCCTCCAAATTCCAAAGAGAAAAACTAGGAAATAATATTTTATTAATCTTTTTATAAGGGAGTTTCTTTTATTACTCAATGGTAGTAAGGGAGTCCATCCTTTTTCCATTTTTAAAATTTTACAAGGGAAAAATAATCTTAAATTTAAATATAATATAAGTAATTACATTAAACATAATGTCATGCTTCTTAAACATGTTACCCAATGTCTTCATGGAATGACTTTTTCCTTGAATATTAAGTTTTATGATCCTTTAATATTCATGTAACCTTGTCCTCATTTACTATATAGTACTAGGGATGATACACCTTTCAGTTTTTGCAAAAGAGGTGTATTAAAAACTATCAATCCATTTTTCTCATAAATCACGACTCTTTGTTGCAATAGTTATCGTCAACAATCTCTAACATCATAATTATAAAAAAATTCATTTATAAAAATATAAAAAATCAATGTTTACCAATTATCTCTAATAATATTCTATTTGTTATACATTTTCTCTTGTTCACTTTCTTTCACATGCATAGTAAAACTAAAAATCATTCCTACTTTTTACATGCATCTCCAAGTGCACAACCACTTCCTTCCACATGCATTAATAATATTAAGAGTTATCTTCAATCTTTTATTGTTACATGTGAGTAAGTACAAAACTATTCTTTTTTACCATTGTAATCACATTGGTTAATAATAGAAATACAACTAAAATCTTCATAATAGAAATACAACTAAAATATTGTTTTTATTCTAATGTATTATATAAGTACACATACTTAAAAATACATGTGTAATTTTTCATATTTACAATGCATTAATAGCTGTATACAAACACCATCCCTACTTATATTGCATTAAATAAATACATAAACTTATAAAGCATGTGTTATTCATATTCCGCATACTTTAAAGTACATACATATAATTATAAAAGCAGAGTTTGGTATCCACATCACATTTGCATTTATCAATAGTTTATATTGATCCTCATTTCTCATGCATTATTTAAATGCATATAATTATAAAATCATGACTTTTGAAGAGATCACCATAGTTAACTTATATTTTTACGCACCAAAATCATGATTGAAGAGATCACCATAGTTAACTTATATTTTTACGCACCCAAATCATGAATATTGCAAGAGAGAATAAGACACAAAAACCATATAATATTTTTCTAGAAAATAATATAGTTAACTTATCCTTTTATACATAAGATTTGTACAATTTTTTTCATGAAAATAACATGGTTAACTGATCTCATTATGCATAGTAATTCATACAAAAATTTTCAAATAAATAACACGTTTAACTTATATATTTATGCATAAGAATCATACAACATTTTTCAAGAAAGCAACAAGGTTACCCTATCATTTCAAGCATAAGAATTATGCAAACATATAACATGGTTAATCTGTAATTTTAACCATACCAATCGTGTGAACCTTTTCAATAAAATAGCATGATTAACTTATATTTCTTTTTTTTCAATGCATAACAAGCCTGCAAACTTTTTAAGAAAATAACATGATTAAGGTATGTCCATATTCAGTCCTTGATATCAGGAATTGTATCCCCTATAAAGACTATGAATGAGTGGGGCGATGGCTTCACTTTCACCCCGTTTCTAGCCTTACTTCATACCTAAATCCTTCCCGACCTCATATTCATCCACTACTGCAATGGTTCCTCCATCTGTATGAGTTGAAACAGCAATCAATCTAGAGGTTTCATCACACAATGCTGGGTAACATTCATACGGAGCCAAAATTCGCAGTGCACGAAGTGCGAAGCTTAGCAATTGCTTACTCCCAAAGCAGCCCTAATAATCTTGTGGATTATGCAAGACAACTCCTTCTTCTTCATGTACTTTAGCATGGCTTGATTGTCATGATTAACACATATCTACTATGTGATGTGTACCGCTTTCTTGAGAAAAACCTTAAAAACCGAAAGTTTTGATTTTCATGAAGGCAGATGATATCGTTGAAGTCGTGCATTGAAAGTTTTGTGCATCTCCAAATTTATGCTAGCAAAGAGGCAGGCTTCCACCACAACTCATGAAATATTAGTGTGGAATTCTCGCAAAATCTATTTTATATAATAAATGTCACTGAGTCAAAATTACAACAAGTCAGTTCATAAAATCAAAACAATAAACGAAATATTAAATTGCAACTTCTTAAGGTATAATGCCTATGTGTTTGCAAAACAAAATTAAGATGGAATTTTTTATCACAGTCCAGATTTTTACTCTAACACGCAGAAGTTGGACCCTTTAAGATTTCAGTATTTATATTATTGAATTTTTTTATTTTAAATATTTTGGAAAATTGTTGACAAATTAATTTGGATTTCAGGATTTTCATAGTTGAATCTTTTGATTTCAGTATTTATATTATTGAATTTTTTTATTTTAAATATTTTGGGAAATCGTTGACAAATTAAATTGGATTTCAAGATTTTTATAGTTGAATCTTTTGACTTTGAATATTGTCTGGAATTGTTGACATATTAGATTCATATTGTCCAGAGTTATTTATATATATACATTTTACAAAAAAGCATACTAAAATCAGAAAACTTATTAAATAAGTTTTAATTTTCTTTCTAATTTACCTTTAAATTTTTATAAAAATAAAATAAAAAATATATATTTAAGCTAAAAATAAAATAAAGAAAATATGTTTAAACAAAAATGAAATGAAATGAAAACCGAGATGGTGTACTCGATGATTCCTAAAACGAACATTGAAAATACAAGTAAACACCAATGTGGATTGAAAGATATAAAAAATTACCATAAATTTTAACTTTAAATTTTTAACTTATAAAGATAAGGAATGCAAATGAAATATGGAGAATTTTACTAAATTTATAAAATAGAAAAATCATAAATAATGATTCATAAAACTAATGTATACAATAGGTTTTTTTTGCTTTGCATTTCTGCACTTCTATGCATGCAGAGTTCGCTCACAAATCTTCTCACTAAATCAATACAATAGAAATATCATATCAGAAAATGTCTTGAAATAAATAATCTATATAATAAAAACGTTTTCCCGAGGCTATTTCAAAGCTATAGAGGGGTTTTTCTTCTCATCTTGAAATATTCATCGCAGTCCAGAATTTTATTAAGGTAACAAATATGTAAGAGAAACATTTTGATGCAGAAGAGAGCTGAATAAACAACCTTAAGCCATTAAGAAACGGTTCAACAAAAAATTGTTTTCTTTAATTACTTTTTAAATGTAGCCATTGTTTTTCTTTTTTTAATTAAGACGGTTGTGTTTTATTTATTTAGATAAGTTTGGTTGGGCCAGGGCCAAAACAACCAATGGTACATTACAGCCAGTCGTTTCTTTGCACAGAAAAAATTGGATTCCACTTCCTTCTTTTCACGGAATACAAATTTGGAGAGGTCTTTCTTCCTTTAATCTGAATTCTCCTTTTTGAAGAAGACATTTTTTGTTGGCCATGGAGTATGCTTCGGTGTTCAAATTTTTGAGGATATGGAAGAATTTGTAGGAGGTAAAGTCGAGCAGTAGTGTCTTTAGTCTCCACAATATCTTGTTGACGACTGCGTTGTTGAACTGGTCTTTCGAGTTGAGTTTTTTGATAAGGATTTCCGAGTCTCTGAATGCTTGGAATTATTTCACGCCTCTGTCTCGAAATATTTGACAGGATTTTAGGAGGCCTAGAATCTCTGCCTGATTATTGGTCGCTGCCCATGTCCCCAGTAGAAGACATCCTTTCTTGCTCTATCTGAGGAGTAGATAACTCCACCTGCCCCGGCGTTTCCCTTGGATGAACCATCAAAAAAGATCGTGGTTTTGTTTTGAGTCCTCCAACAATCTTGAAAAATATCGTCAGGATCTCCTAATCGCCACTTCGGATTTATGAAGGGGGAGGCCAATGATTGCTTCATGGAGTGAGGGGCAAGCGATTTCATCCATTTCTCGATTTCATCCATTTCTTTTCTTCGGGGAGGAGGGAGGTATCTTCTTTGTAATAGTGTTGCTGGACTGATTCTAAGAGAAAATATTTGTTTTTTCTGCAATTTTTGAAGGGGAAAAGATATGTCATTGAAGATTTTCTCATTTCGAGCCAGCCAAATTTTCCAAAATACATATTTGCGAATGGAAAGCCATATTTTAAGCGAAATGAAATTGTTGGGAGTACTATGAGGGTAGTACTGGCGCCATGATGAATAAAGCTCCAGGGCAGTGCGGTGGCGAGGGACAAGAACTTGGAGGTCAGTGAGGATGAAACCCCACACCTCCTTTGCATATGTGAATCAAATGAAAAGGTGGGATGAATTCTCACTGTTGTTTCTGCAAAACGCACACCAATGAGGCCCTACAATATTCCTTTTAACAAGGTTGTCTCCTGTCAGCGCTTTATTGTGCATGAGCCAAGAAAAAAAAAGTTGACTTTCACGAGGCCAACGGGGTCCCAAACTTGCTTCGAGAAAGAGGGAGTTTGATTGTTGTCTTTTGGAGGAAGAAGCACTATGTAGCCTGAGGCAGTGTTGTAGTTGCCAGTCTGTCCCCATCCCCAACTGTCAACCATTCCATTATGAACAGGAGCAGCGTCTGTCAACAAATCTGTGACGGTGTGAAGCTGTGGGCTGAGACGATCAGGTACGTCATGGAGATCCCAACGAACCCAGGTCCCATGCCTCTCCCAGAAAGAAATATCGTGTATACTGTTGATGCCAGCACGGAGCAGCCACGCGTGCAGATCAGAGATGTCATCGATTTTGCTGAGAGGGTCTTGATCCATGATTCGGTCGTCCTAAACCAGCATATCCGTCTTAACCCTAGAAACTGCAGGACAGGAATGAATCTGGAGATGGAGAATAGCTACAGATGTCCAAAAAAATAACCCCTGATGGATGTGACTATAAGTCATTAACGTTACTATCCGCTTTCTTAGTTGACAATAGCTTTTTCTTGCTGGTTAGCGGGTGTGGATGTTTCTTTGGCTTATGGGGTGTTCTTGTTTTTCCTTTTTCGGACGCTCCTTCTGCATTCTATGTTTAAAAATAACTCTTTCTTGCTGGTTTGCGAGTGGTGCTGGTCTTTCTTATGTATGTTGTTCTTGTCTATTTGAGATGGAGCAGTGCAATTCGAGAATTTTGTTGGAATTATTGGAAATTCCAAGCAGACAGTGGAGAGAATGTAAGCTCTCCTTGTAAACACAGAGAAATAAAAATAAATTGACAGGAGACAGAGTTTTCAGAGATTTAAAACTATTTCTATTTCAAACAAGAATGATACAAATTTCCTCCTCTAAAGAGAGGGATAACAACAAAGGTGACTGCTACAGACGCAGTGCACAGATCTTCAAAACAATGCTCTCTGTCTCTCAAAAGACGCACAAAACAGTGTTGTAATGGTCTTACTGTGTTTTTCTCATCTGCGGGCTCTTCACACAGCGGTTCACAAAAATACAATCTGTTACATTTGGCTCTCGGGCCTTTTCCTTTTATATATGCCACGCATATATTAAACATTACAACAAAAAACCATATTAAAACTTTTAAAACAAATACGATGCGCGCCATAGAAGGTGGGGACCACATCGCAATCGCAAACAACAAACAAGTGCACACAACAGAAGTTCCGATTGCGATCCGAAAGTGGATGCGATTGGCAATTATAAAAGCTGGCTCATAAACCAATCGGGTCTGCCACCTCAACAATGTGCGATCGGGCCTCGTTCAAAAGAGTTGCGATTGCCGATCAAAATCCAGATGCGATTGGCACTTATTAACTCCGGCATATAACTGGATCGGGTCCGTGCTTTAAACAATCGCGCGACCAAACAACAAAACTCCGATTGTGATTGAACAATCGGATGCGATGGCGCAATAAACTGTGGCATATAATATGATCGGGTCCGGAACTTCAATCGGGAGTCATAAGATATTCCCTCCGATTGAGTCTTGTGATTGAGCCTTGCGATTCCATTCAGGTGTCGCCACGTGGTCAAGTGGACCCACGGGCCTCTGCTATACGGGAGGGCGATTTATATATGTTTCGGTTGTATGTTTTATATACAGCCGATCCGTTGCGGAACTCTGCCATATCAACAAGACACTTAGTTTATAATATATGCATTGCGATTTTCGATTGCGATTTGATCGCATCGCATCGCAGATCTCTTCATCAACAAGACACTGCTTCAAAAAATAACTTTGGTTGTTGAGGGCTTTAAAGCCCGAAATGACTGTCTTAACTCAATCTGCCCCTCCATAAAGCTAATCTCTGTTCTTCCGTAGACAAAAACGGCTCTGCCCATCACTGCTTAATTCTTCTGGAATCCGTGGCTGCGGCCCATTAGGAGTTAAATTCTTCCTTACGGATTCACCAACATTCTTCAATACAGAGTGTTGCGCACTCAATTTCTGTTGCTGCTACTGCTGCTGCCTTTGTAGTTGTTTCTTCTTGTCACTGCCCAAGGCTGGTAGGTGACTTTAATATTTCAACACTCCCCCTTAAAGTCAGCTGCTGGGTTATTCATCATACCCAAGCATTTCCTTAAAAATTCATAGGTCTTCTGTCCCAATGGTTTAGTTTAAATATCTGCATATTGCTCCTCTGTTTTACAATGCTGTAAAACAACTTCACCATTGTTCACCAATTCTCTGATATAATGATACTTTGTGTCTATGTGCTTTGTTCTTTTATGAAACACAGAATTCTTTGACAATGCAATAGCTGAGCTATTGTCACAATACATCACAGTGCCCTTTACCTGTTCTTGGCACAAACTTCTCAACATCCTTCTCATCCAAATTGCTTGACACGCTGCTGCTGTAGCTGCCACATATTCTGCCTCTGCTGTAGACAATGCTACAATAGGCTGTTTCTTGGAAGCCCATGAAATGGTTCCTGAACCCATATGAAAAATATAACCGGAAGTGCTCTTCCGATCATCTACACTTCCAGCCCAATCACTGTCATTGTATCCAACTAATTCTGAATTTTCTGAAGTAGTATATAAAATACCAAATCCTTTTGTTCCTTTCACATACCTCAGAATTCTCTTTGCTGCTTGCCAATGTGCTTCTTTTGGCTTTTCCATAAATCTGGAAATTAAACTAACAACATGCATAATATCCAGCCTAGTTGCAGTCAAATACATGAGGCTGCCAACTATGCTTTTATACAAACTTGGATCAAAATCCTTGCTGTTGTCATTCTTACTCAACTTCAATCCCATTACTGTGGGAGTGATTGCTGCTTTGCACTCTTGCATGTTAAATCTTTCTAGAAATTGATTCACATACTTTGCTTGAGAAATAAAAATTCCTTTTTCACCTTGCTCCACTTCTATTCCCAAGAAGTATCTTAATAAACCCATGTCAGTCATTTCAAATTCATCTTTCATGACTGTTTTAAAATTTTCAACAAGGTAATCATCATTACCTGTAAAAATTAAATCATCTACATATAAGACAACAATCAATAACTTACCATCCTTTTCTTTGATGTAGAGGGTGGGTTCTCCCTCACACTTTTCAAATCCATTCTCCAACAGATAAGAATCTATTCTGCTGTACCATGCTCTTGGTGCTTGTTTCAGCCCATAAAGAGCTTTCTTCAATCTGCAGACCTTATGCTTTTGGCCTTTCTTCTCATATCCAAGAGGCTGTTCCACATATACCTCTTCCATTAAAACTCCATTTAAAAATGCGGATTTTACATCCATTTGATATACTTTCCATTTATTTTGTGCTGCTATGGACAACACTGCTCTTACCGTCTCCATTCTTGCAACTGGTGCAAAATTTTCTTCATAATCAATCCCTTGCTTCTGCTTATATCCTTTGACAACAAGTCTGGCCTTGTGTCTTTCTATTTTTCCTTCAGCATTGCTTTTGGTCTTGTATACCCATTTAACTCCAATGACTTCCTTTCCTTCTGGGAGATCAACTAATTTCCATGTTTTGTTCTTCTCTATGGCTTTAATTTCTTCATCCATAGCTTCTATCCATTTTTTATCTTTAATAGCATCTTCAAAATGAATAGGATCATCAACTTGACAGTACAAAGCAAATAAGGAGTTCATACCTTCATCTGCTTCTCCTTGCTCATAGATTTCTCTAAGGCTTCTGAATCTTGTTCCTCTTTCACTTGGTGTAGCCGTGCTTGATGAAGCACTCGATTCTGCTCCTTGTGGTGTACTCGGTGAACCACTGCTGCTTCTTCTCAAGGGTGTTCTCACTGCCGCTTGAGGCATCCCTTGCTGGCCTTGCGCTGCTGGAGGTTGTGCAATGGATGGGTTATTAATATCAACCACATCTACATCATCTTCATCATGAGATAAACAGTTTTTGACATTTACTGTTTTCTCAATGCTTCCATCCCACGCTTCTTCTTCGATGAATTGCACATCTCTGCTAATTACAAACTTCTTTGTGGATGGGTTATACAGTCTGTATCCTTTGGAATCTTCACAATATCCAAGGAAAATGCACTTCTCCCGCTTACTATCCAACTTCTTTCTCAATTTGTCTGGAATGTGTGCATATGCTACACACCCAAAAACTCTCATGTGGGTGACTCCCTGTTTTCTGCCACTCCACGCTTATTCTGGAACTTTGTTCATCACTGCTTTTGTGGGACATCTATTCAAAATGTATACAGCACAGTTTGTTGCTTCTGCCCTATACTCATTCGGCAAGTGCTTTGCCTTTAGCATACTTCTCACCATCTCCATTATGGTTCGATTCTTCCTTTCAGCAACTCCATTCTGTTGCGGCGTGTACCTGATGGTAAATTTCTTGTGTATGCCACTCTCTCTGCAAAAACGCAGAAATTCCTTTGATATATATTCTCCTCCTCTATCTGTTCTGAGGACTTTAATGTGCAGTCCGCTCTGTTTTTCTACAAGAGCTTTAAATTGACGAAATTTCTGAAAGACTTCACTTTTATATTTTAGAAAATAGACCCACACTTTTCGAGTGAAGTCATCTATGAAGGTCAGCATGTAAATGCTGCCTGAAACAGATGCTGTTTGCATCAACCCACATAAATCTGAGTGGATTATTTCCAAAGGTGCTTTCGCCCTTATGCTTTTCCCTGAAGGAAAATTTTCTCTGTGTTTCTTTCCCAAGATGCAGCCTTCACATAGGCTGTCAGGCTTCTCTATCATTGGTAAACCTCTTACCATTCCTTTTCTGTGCAGCAAATTCAAGCCTCCGAAATTTAGATGTCCAAATCTCAGATGCCATAACCAATTTTCATCTTTCTCTTCCTTCTGGAAGGCTTCTTGAGTTACAGCTGCTACATTCTTTCATTTTCCTTTCAAGTCAATGTTGAACTTGAGTGGAAACATTCTATTGCTGGTCATTTGAATTTCAGCAATAATTTTCTTACTTGGAGGAATATCTTTTATGGTGCACACATCATCTTTGAATATAACATTGTAACCTTTGTTTATGAGCTGCCCAACGCTCAAAAGATTACATTTCAGACCTGGAACATAATACACATCAGGAACAAATTTCTGCTCCCCATTCCTTGCTCGAATACTTACTCTGCCTTTCCCTTTGACAGAGATTTTAGTATCAGTCCCTGTGGTCACTTCAGATTTGAATTCTTCATCAAGATTGGCAAACATTTCTTTGTTTCCAGTCATATGATTACTACAACCTGAATCTAAGAACCAAACATCATCATTTTTATCTTGTGCTACATTACAAGCTAACAGCACATTACTTGGGTTCTTTTCTTCTTTTTCTACATTAGCATTCTGCCTATTCTTCATGTCATTTTGCTTCTTTCTACATTCATTGGCATAGTGCCCATATTTCTTGCAATAATGACACTGGACATTGGATTTGTCATACCTTTGTCCTTGAGCGTGTTGGTGTTGATGTCCACCTTGCTGGCTGTTGCATTGGCCGTGGCTCTGGCTTTGACTGTTGCTCCTTCCATGTGAGTGTGAAGGGCTGTTCCTTCCACCTCTATTCTGACTTCTGCCTCTTCCTCTTCCTTTTCCTTGACCTCTTCCTCTTCCTGAAGGCATCTGGGTCTTGAAGGCGTGCTCAAGAGATGAGTGTTCATCTCTGCTCAATCTTTGTTCATGAGTTATTAGTGAGGCATGGAGTTCATCCACTGTGAACTGTGAGAGATCTTTGGTCTCTTCTATGGTAGTTACAATAAAATCAAACTTTGAGGGTAAGCATCTCAAAAGTTTCTCCACAATCCTTCTATCTTCAAGAGTTTCTCCATGGGATCTTATCTGATTGACAATCCCAATCACATGTGTGAAAAATGTGTCAACTCTGTCTGACTCTTTCATGCAAAGAGTTTCAAAATCTCTTCTCAGTAATTGAAGTTTTGCTGTTTTAACTTTCTCCATACCTTGATAGGCTACTTTCAGAGTTTCCCATGCCTCCTTGGATTTCTTAGCTGCTGCTATCCTTGGAAACACACTCTCAGTTACAGCTTGATACAAACAGAAGAGAGCTTTGGCATCCTTCTTCCTATTATTCTTCAACACATCCTTCTCTGCTTGAGTTAAGGCATTAAAAGCCTGCTCATCAGCTGGTTCTGTGAAACCATCTTCTACTAGTTCCCACAAGTCTTGTGAGACAAACAAGGCTCTCATGGTAATGGCCCAATAATCATAGTTCTTTCCATTAAACTGTGGAAGCTGAACACTTCCAAGATTCATACCAGTGCTTGGTCCAGCCATTGCCTCTCAAACTGAACTCAGACTTTAAACAAACTGTCTTTCCTTCTTGAAAGAACAAAATCTTTAAACAATAAACAACTGCACTTTTATCTTTGAGAAATACCTGACCTTGACTACTGTTGAGCTTTTCACGCTGCTGGTGTTGGGAAAAATACTGAGAGGGGGGGGTGAATCAGTATTTACATCATATTCAAACTTTTTACTTTTTCATGCTCTAAAACCCATACGCTACTTTGCTGAAGCCAACTAGCGTATACACGCGGATATCCTTCATGAAACTCGCGTATACCCAGAGATCTAATTATGCCATTAGTTCTTCACTTACACAATTCCATCATTCACTTATTAGATGTTCTATAAACAGTAAACATGTGCAGTAAGAACAGAATAAACCATCACACAAAGCATCACACATGAACACCAGGATTTTCAGGTGGAAACCCAAGTCGGGAGAAAACCACCGCTGCAGTTGCTCAGCCTTCAATATTTTATTATAGAGAAAACATCTTACAACATATGTGCTGGCGCAGACTTGACCAGCACGCAGGCACCCACCTGCGCTCGTTTACCAGCCTCTCCTGGAAGGGAGCTCCAACCCCCCTGACTCGTTTACCAGCCTCTCCTGGAAGGGAGCTACGACCCCCTGATCTCGTTTACCAGCCTCACCTGGAAGGGAGCTACAACCCCCTGACTCAAGGCTACAACCCTCAGCACCACCTTGGACCACGTTTCATCAATTTTCACACTGGATCCAACAATTTCAATAGAACACAACTTGCAGGCCACGTTTCATCATATTTTTAGACTGGACCCTTTCAATACTTTTAAGCTCAACCATACATCACCAACAAATACTTATCAATTCAGACAACACAGTTCAGATAATAGTAATACAGCAGAACAAATCAGATGTTTCATACCCCATGCTTCAACAAACCCTAGTTTGCATACGCGCTTTCATTTCACTGATGTCGCGTATATACGCGCTTCCGTCCACACAAACTAGCGTATACCTCTGTATGTATTTCATTGCGCATACGCGCTTTCTCTTCAGCGAAGCCGTGTCTATACGCGCTTCCTCTTCGGCGAAGTAGCGTATAGATCTTCAACCATCATAGAGCAGCATACTTCTTTAGATCAGACATTCAGTTCAGATTTAACCCTTTACTTCAAACAGATGTTCGCCTCATCACAGATCTAATCACTCCATAAACAGATCTAGCAAATAAAGATACATTTCAGATCTAGATATCCCGCTTCATCATTTCTTCATAGGTGCATCATAGATTCAGATCTATCATCAAACCTTTACCCTTTCCATACAGATATACTTCACAGAGAAGTATTCATTCAAGCTCAGACATCTTGCACCCACGCTTATGATTTGTACAATGAATTTCTTCTCTTTATATAGGTTTACCCTTTTTCAATACCATGAGCCCCTTTTTCAATACCATGAGCCAAAACAATACCATGAGCCCAAAACTACATTACTTCCGATGGTATTCCTGGACGGGGTCATTTAGACGAATCATTACCCAATACAATGGGTCAATACCATGGTGGTTACCCCCGGTTTTGCACTTTTTGAGCGCTTTTTCCCATACGAGACTTGGAACGTTCTTTCCCGCGTGCATACGCGACTTCTCCTAGACAATTCCGCGTATGCCTTGAGACATACTCTTTTTATCATAGATTGAGCACATTCTGAATTCCTTTCTTCATTGCCTTCTGTACACACTGTAGATACATCATATTTAGCTCATCAAGAACATATTCTAACAAGCACAACTTCACCAAGTAAGTTGTCATCATCTTCATTAAGTGGGTTGCCATTTAAGGACAACACTCAACACCATATTGCTAACAAACATCATATCACATCAGATTTACATCATTTACCAAGTTCATTAGGTCAAGAATAACTTCATCAAGTAGTTTGCCATCAAGGACAACACATGTCAACAATCACATGTCTTCATCTTCATTCAGTGGGTTGCCATCAAGGACAACACTCTGCATCATATTTCCAACAGCTGGAGAGAAACGCTGCAACAGGTCTTCTTCTTCAGCTTCTTTGAAATCTTCAAAGAGCCTAGATGAGCTCTGATACCATGTTGGAATTATTGGAAATTCCAAGCAGACAGTGGAGAGAATGTAAGCTCTCCTTGTAAACACAGAGAAATAAAAATAAATTGACAGGAGACAGAGTTTTCAGAGCTTTAAAACTATTTCTATTTCAAACAAGAATGATGCAAATTTCTTCCTCTAAAGAGAGGGATAACAACAAAGGTGACTGCTACAGACGCAGTGCATAGATCTTCAAAACAATTCTCTCTGTCTCTCAAAAGACGCACAAAACAGTGCTGTAATGGTCTTACTGTGTTTTTCTCGCCTGCGGGCTCTTCACACAAAGGGTTCAGCAAAATACAACGAAAACATTTGGCTTTCTGGCCTTGTCCTTTTATATATGCCGCGCATATATTAAACATTACAACAAAAACCATATTAAAACTTTAAAAACAACACGATGCGCGCCATGTATGGGGACCACATCGCAATCGCAACAACAAACAAGTAACAATGTATAAAGCGATTGTGATCCGAAAGCGGATGCGATTATAATTATAAAAAGCCGGCTCATAAACCAATCGGTCTGCCACCCACCACGTGCGATCGGGCCTCGTTCAAAAGAGTTGCGATTGCCGATCAAACCGATGCGATTAAATTTATTAACTCCTAAGATAACGGACGGTCCATGAAATACCGCGACCAAACAACAAAACTCCGATTGCGATTGAACAATTGGATGCGATGGCGCAATAAACTGTGGCATATAATATGATCGGGTCCGGGACTTCAATCGGGAGTCATAACATATTCCCTCCGATTGAGTCTTGCGATTGAGCCTTGCGATTCCATTCAGGTGTCGCCACGTGGTCAAGTGGACCCACGGGCCTCTGCTATACGGGAGGGTGATTTATATATGTTTCGGTTGTATGTTTTATATACAGTCGTTCCGTTGCGGAACTGTGCCATATCAACAAGACACTTAGTTTATAATATATGCATTGCGATTTGCGATTGCGATTTGATCGCATCGCATCGCAGATCTCTTCATCAACAAGACACTGCTTCAAAAAATAACTTTGGTTGTTGAGGGCTTTAAAGCCCGAAATGACTCTCTTAACTCAATCTGCCCCTCCGTAAAGCTAATCTCTGTTCTTCCGTAGACAAAAACGGCTCTGCCCATCACTGATTAATTCTTCTGCAATCCGTGGTTGCGGCCCATCAGGAGTTAAATTCTTCCTTACGGATTCACCAACATTCTTCAATACAGAGTGCTGCGCACTCAATTTCTGTTGTTGCTGCTGCTGCTGCCTTTGTACTTGTTTCTTCTTGTCACTGCCCAAGGCTGGCAGGTGACTTTAATATTTCAACAAATTTATATTTAACACCACTTCTTTTTCCTGTAGCTCACAGGAACCTAGGGGTTTATGTGGATTGTTTGTTTGGCACAGGGCCCGGTTGCTGAACATTGCAATGTTGAATGTCATAGATGTCATTGAGATTTGTGAAACGATTGTTCTTATCATTTTAGCTATCTATATCCTTAAGGCCATTTTCGTTCACCATAAGTCTTCTGATTAAACAAATAGATTATCAGGTTTTTTCTAGTCTCCACTTTGTATCATACTACGGATTCAAGTGTTTATGCTTCGGGTGGTATTGGGCGTTGGTATGTATTTTGGGTTTTTTTGGGGAGGTTGATTGTCTTAGGAGTTCTTATAATGTCTGATGCTTAATTTGGAGGGCTATCGTCTGCAAAATGATAGTTCGTCATCTGCCTCATCTTCGGAGACATCTACAAATGCATCCTCTCAATCGAGTAGATGGCATAATTTATGGTGTAAATGGGAGGATTCCCTCATAATTTTGCATCCATGCAAGAGTTTTTGTGTTCTCTTCTACAAAAGATGGTGGGCATTTCCGGGTTGTTTATGTTGTTGTTGTTGCCATCTCTAGATGTGCTCTAGTATATCCGATCGGCTCTCTCTTTCTCCAGCCTTTTCATGGGCACTTTCCGACCAATTTGAATTGATTTTCCGGGTCTCCTTTAACTTCTCACTGAACATGAGCTCTGACTGGCATTAAATGTCAACCACCCCTCCTCTGTGGTAATATTATTTATCTACATTCTCTAGGTTTCTCTATTATTTTCACGATGCAGTTGATTATGTGATCTGGGTGGATTGCTTTGTTTTATATTCTCTAGGTCGCATTTTAATCTGACTTAATCTCATCTGATCTAAATGTCCTATCTTAGGGGGTTTTTTAATATATCACATTATTGGATTTTTCGAATCGGTGGCCATCTGCGACGTCTCACCTGTACTTCTATCAGAGCATATGTTTATATGGTTCATTCTGTTGTCAGTGTGGCCTCTAGGGATTAGTGTCTCGTAATTATCCTGCCATTTCTATCATCTATAATCTTTCTGGCTGACTGTTGAATGTTGTCATTCTATCCTTAGTTATCCTCATATGGCCATAAATCGACCCTCCTTTTCTATGAACTCTTTGCTATTTTGGGTCAGTGATGACAATTGGGTATTCATCGTCTGCTCTTCCTTGATATATGGATATTTGTTCAATGTTCCGTCGTTCTGAGTTTGTGGCATTATTTGGGATACAATATATTATTTTATGATTTCTCTGGTGCCTCTCTGACGGCTCTCTGACATAATTAATATTGGGCTATCCTCGAAGTCGATTATTTCAAATCGATCCTTTCTGATGTGGGGGGGCCTCTATGTGACACATAAGCTCTTCACTATCCATATTGTCCAGTTGTCCTGACTCTTCTGCAGTGACGCCATTCAGATTATTCTGCTGCTATTATCTCATTTACTTTGTCTTGCCGAGTGGTTGTGATATTCATGCAGTGACGACATTCAAAATTTTCAGCTGTTATCAGTCCTTTTCTGCTTTCGCACATTTCCTTTTTAATCTGCTCTTCGTACTGCCTTATGGCGGTCACGAACAATCCCAATATGGATATTTCCATTACTCGGGCGGTACTTTCTAATTCTAAAGACGCTGGTGCATGCTTCTCGGAGGGTTTGGATAACATTGACGACCTTATTATCAGACAGGGTATCAATTCCATTCTGAAGGCGGTGACTAGCTTGCAGGGTGGTAAAAATAGAAATAATCGTGGTGGTCGCATAAAGAGGAAGAGACCCATTTTCAAGCATAATATGGACATAAAATAAGTGATATTAGACTATGAGGACCTCTCTGGGTGTGTTGCAAATCTGCAGAAGCGAGCGGTCATCGGTTGATGGTTGTTTCCAGAGAATAGTGACTTCGATACGTCCGCATGGATTAGCAAACAATGGAACCCTATAATTGGTTACACTCCAAAGGTAAGTCTCCTTATCAATGGATGGTTCAGTATTCACTTTATGGAAAACAAAGATGTTTATAAGATTATCAGTCGGACCTGGGTGCGTGGTAGAAGTTTTATGCAGCTTATTCCATGGTTTCTCGGCTTTAACCTGGTCATGGAGGCTCCTCGCATTCGGGTCATCTGGGTGAAACTCCCGGGTCTCCCTTTGGAATTTTGGACTCTCAAAGCTCTGAGGGCTATTGGAAACTCTATTGGTAGTACCAAGTATATTGATCCGAGTATATTGGGATCCAGTGACAAGCATATTGCTTGGTTACTGGTTGAACCTGATTTTTCGGGCGGCCTGCCTGGGACTGTTGATCTAGTTTGGGGTCAGCGGCGTCATCGTCAACGTATTGAATTTTGGGGTATTCCTTTTTGGTGCCTCATTTTTCATCGTACTGGTCACCTACGGGAGTGCTTTCCATATCGCATGCATATGTTCTGGTCGGAGGATGCGGTGGCTGGACTGTCTAATGCACGACGGCCTAGTGCTGTGGCTGGGGTGGCTGAAGGGCGTAGGACTAATGCGGGATCCAGCTCCTCTGTTGCTTTTGAATAAGGTAATCCTTGCTCCCCTATCTCTGATGAAGATGCCTATGTCTCTGCTGAAGGTCAGTTTGATAGGAATGGTCATTTGAATAGGATGGTCGAATTGGGTCATGATTTCCGTAGAGCCCCATGTGCCAATTTTCGAGTCTTGGAACCAGTATCTAATATGTCTCCTACGGATGATGTCACTACACTTGGTTTGTCCGATTTGGGGCATAATAGTGTCTCTATTAATATCATTCCTCCCAGTAATCGTGGGGTGGGGGTTGACTTGCCTAATGTCATATGCCAAAAAAATTTGTCGGGCCCTCTTGATATTGATCTTCCTCATCCAGGTGAGGCGGGTTCCCATCGTGACATTCCATGTTCTGAGGATTCCCTTCGTAAGTCTCATGCCAACCCCCCACTTTTTCCTTCGTCCAACTTTTCAGTCGGTGAGTCGTCTGCTCCTAGTTTTTTTGCTTCTGGGGCCCATCTATCTCTTGACATATCCCCTGAGCCTGACGACCCGGTCCTCCTTTCGGACTCCCTTAGGAATTCTGTTGGGAGTGATTTAGATCCCATTTTGGCCAACCCAAATATTGATCTCGCTGCTCTTACTGTTTTAGAGCGGCCGCCTACATCTCCAAAACACAAGTCGAAGGCGGTCAAAAAATACTCCCAGGGCAAATTCAAGGCTATTTCTCTTTTCTCAGAGGCTGATGAAAATCTCACTGATATTCCCATATCAGTGAGTGAAGGCACATGGGATAATTCTAGGGCGCTTAGAGAAAGAAACCCTGTGCCTTTTTCCCCATGACTCACATCCTTTCCATGAACATTATGGGGTTGGGCAATGCCTTTAAAGCTCATTTCCTAAAGGATCTTCTGTTCACTGAGAGACCGGTCATTTTTTTGGGTCAAGAAACTATGTGTTGTCGGGAGAAGGCCATCAGATTGTTTTTGAGTTTCAAGTCTAGATGGCACACGCCTGCTGTGGATGCTGTGGGACTATGTGGAGGTTTGATTGCAATCTAGGATCTGAACAGGGTAAAGTTTAAAGCTTATAAATTTTTTGGAGGCATTCTGCTCTCAGGCCGACTTAGGGGTCAGGAGGGGTTAGTAAATATCATCAACATCTACGCTCCATACAATAAGAGACTTTCCTTTTGGCAACGGATGGCTGCGTCAGGCATTCTTGCACTGCCTATTCTTATAATGATGGGGGATATGAATTCTACTTTGCAAGCTGATGAAATATGGGGTAATGCGGCCAGACTGGATGCTCTCTCCACTTATTTCAACGACCCGTTTTCGGATCTTCACTTGGTTGATATTCATCCGAACCCTCTTCTTCCTACTTGGTCTAACATACATGATGGGGATGATTTTGTTGGAAAGCGTCTAGACCGAGACTTAATTAAAGATTTTCTGTTGGATAAATGGGGTATACCTCGATCGAGGATCCTTGTCTCTAACATTTCAGATCATATGCCAATTATATTGACATGGAATTTTATTGCTGAGACAAAAGGTAGACCCTTCAAATTCAATATAATTTGGCTTGAGGATGAGGATTTTTTCAATATGATTCATCGGATTTGGAAAAATGATAGGGATTTAGAAGACCTCAGTGGCTGGATTCGTTTTCATTGTAAGCTCCAAAAGCTTAAGAAGTGTTCAAAAGAGTAGGATATTCAGAAAAAGAAGGCACTCAAATTTGAGTTGCGGGAGATTACCAGACAGATGGCGGATTTATATGCTTCCTTTTCTGATTCTGTGCCTGATGATTCTATTTTGAAATTAATAAATGTCCTTGGATCCAGGAAGCGGGAGATATTGATAATTGAGGAGGTCACCTGGCGGTTAAAGAGAAAAATTTTATGGTTGAAAGAAGGTGACTGTAACACTCATTTCTTTCATAAATTGGAAAATGACAGAAGGAATCGTAATGCAATTTGGCACATTATAAGGGCTGATAATTCCTATGTTATTTCTACTACTGAGATTCAAGATGAAGCTTTTGCCTATTTTTCTTCATTTTATATGAAGGATCAATCAATTAGCGTGTAGAATAAATCTTGGGGATTGGATCATATAAGCCGATTCTTTGACGAAGAGGCCATTGCTTTGATTGATTTTCGAATCACAGGGAATGAGGTTCTTATGGTCCTAAAATCCTTTCCTCATGAAAAATGTCCGGGGCCAGATGGGTGGCCCGTGGAATTTTCCATCTTTTTTTTTTATTTACTTGGCGCTGAACTCACTGACTTGTTGGAGTGTTTTCGTTCACAGGGTTTTATGTCGGCTAATTTGAACTCAACATTTATAGCCCTGATTCTGAAAGTTGCAGATCCATAGTATTTTTCTGATTTCCGACCCATTGCTCTTTATAACCTCATATATAAGATCACTTCAAAGATAATTTCAAATGGAATAAAATATGTTTTATCTGACCATATATCTAAGGAGAAATTTGGTTTTCTTAAGGGGTGGTCAATTCACGATGCTATTGCCATAGCTCAAGAAGTTCTTCATTCCATGCACCAGGGTAAAAAGGAGGCCCTGGTTATGAAGGTGGATCTGCATAAAGCTTATGACTCAGTAGACTGGTCATATATCAAAATCGTTCTGCTCAAGATTGGTCTCCCCATTCGCATTATGAGGTGGATTATGTACTGTATTTCCACGGTTATATACGTTGTCATTGTCAATGGTATTCCCACTAAGTTTTTTGAGGCTGGCTGAGGTTTGAGACAGGGATGTGCTTTATCACTGTTTATATTCATTCTCATAATGGATGGATTTAGTAAGTTAATGCACTCTGCAGAGCAGAAGGGTTTCATTAAGGGTTTTACCTTTTCTAACACTGTGTCTTCATCACATTCCCTACTTGTTGATGATCTATTATTGTTTGGCTATTTGGTACGAAATCACTGGTTCTACATTAATATTATGTTTATGCATTTTCAATCTGCTTCGGGTCTGGGTATTAACAGTGGTAAATCCTTTATCATTTATGAATTTGGTGACACACAAGAGGTAATGTTCATAGCGGATTTTCTGGTGTCGAGTATAGACTAGCGTCTATAAGTTTTAAATATCTGGGATGTATTATTAAACCATGTGGCTATAAAATCAGAGATTGGAACTGGTTCATCGACCGATTCAGATCCCGGATTCGTCGATGGACTCATCGCTGGTTGTCCATGGGGGGCCGCCTCATCATGATTCAGGTTGTTTTATCTCAGATGATGGTATACTGGGGTCATATTTTTTTCCTGCCGGCATATATTGTTCACAAAATCAATGGTATCATTTCCTGCTTTCTTTGGGGTGGGGATAATATGGAAAATAAACATCATCTTTGTCGGCTCGGTCCTTTATGTAGGCCTAAGGACATGGATGGCTAGGGTATATTGCATACCATGGATTTTAATTGTGCCCTTCTGATTAAATCATTCTGGCATGTCATTAATGGGATGGGCATCTGGAATGACATTATTAGAGCCAAGTATATTGATGGCGATATTCCTTATTTAATCAGCTATAATTCAATGCCTTTCCCACATAGTATTTCCCACATCTGGAGAAGCTTCAAAGAAATATTAACCCATGTGGCCCTCTGCCTTACATGGCTATTTCGTGATGGAGGGCGCATCCTGATTGGTGTTCTCAGCATCTTATCACTGTCATTAGTGGCCGCTCCATCACAACGCCTTGTCCACATAATGGCCCAGAGGGGTTATATGTATTTATCCCAAACTATTTATACATGGTCTGCTGCTGCTCCTATTTTAAAAACAACTTTTCAATTGGGGTTGGTTGATGTTGTTGCTATCGAGTGGGATCAGCTTCGTGATCAGTTCAGATGTGCAGGTTCCTGCTATGCTGTTGGTGGTGATCAGGTTGCTTGGAATGGACCGCTCAAGGATAACATGGTTGTTGTTCAGGGTATTTATCGAAACATCAAGGCCCTATCTCAACAGGAACATGCAACCAGGATTTTCCATCCATTTTGGCATCGGAATATTCCTACAAAAATCATTATTTTTGGGTGGCTGGTCTGGTGGGGGAGGATCCTTACATGGGATAACCTTAAGAAGCAAGGTCTCCAGGGTCCCAGTCGTTGTGCCTTTTGCGGTATGGGTGAAGAATCCATCTCTCATTTATTTTTCTCCTGTCATGTTTCTGCTGCTGTGTGGAAGTTATTTAGCCCTTTCTTCATGAATCCATCTTGGTCGCCAGTGGATTGCATCACTGTTGCATATGATTGGGAAAAATTGAAGTCTAACTACAAATCACTTCCCTTTTTTCTCATTTGGGAGATTTGGTTGGCTAGGAATCAACTCATTTTTTAGAACCAATCCTTTCTAATTCACCGTGTCTATCTTGCCATTAAATGCTGGATGGATGATCACCCACAACATATTCCCATGGTAAAGGATGGTTCTCACCATATTAGGCCACACGAGATATCCATCCCTGCGGTGTTCTTCGATGGTGCTTCATCGGAGGGGAACACTGGATGTGGTGTTTGGATCAAGCTATCCAATTGCAAACAGATTCACATATTTTAGAATGGGGGCCCAGGGTCAAATAACAAAGCCGAGATCATGGCTCTTTAGGGGGGCCTTCTGGTTGCTTCAGATTTTGAAATCTAGAATTTTAGCTTATATGGGGATTCAAAGTTGGTCATTGGGTGGGTTACCAATGATTTTCTCATTTTGTCTCCAAGTCTTCAAGGTTGGATTGATAGAGTGCACAAAATTTGGAGGAGAATGGACTGTCCTGCTATCAATCATATATATCGTGAGAATAACACTCGTGCTGATGGCTTGTCTAAGAAAGTTTTATTGGTTGAATTTGGGATTATGAAGGTTGTACACTTCAGAGACGGGCTGCAGATATGGGAGTCCTCCATTCCCATTCCATGAGTTTGTCATTTTTCTTCTTCTCTTATTTTTTTGGCACTTCATACCTTTTTTCATTGTTTGGATATCGTTTATGCTCTTTTCTATGATATCTCTTCGCAAATATTTTCCTTACTATCCGGCTATAGTTCTCTGTTATGTTTCATCTCTATAACCTATAGATTGTCGACATCCTGTATCCTTTTTATCACATGTCTTTGGTCGTTATTTCCTCAAGCGAGCCGGTTTATAAATTTTCGATATTTTGGGCCTGTCACGTATTTTCCTCTTCTTTGCTGGTCCAGTTCAAGTGAGCCTGTCGATGATCCTCAAGCGAGCCAGTTTATTTATCTTTTGATATTTCGAGCTTGTCATGTACTATCCCTTTCTCTGGAGATTCATTATTAGCGAGCCTGCTCATATTGGATCGTCTAAATCGAACCTGTTTTTGCTTCAACAAGCATATGGGTTCTCCATGCATATATCTAAGCAAGCCGGTATCTATTTCCATCAAGCGAGCCTGTTTTTGTCCTTCATAGCCGGAGTTGGACAGTTATTAAACGTGCTTGCTTATATCACTTTTTCATGTGCATGCTTTTGGGGATTTTTTGTTTCTGAATCTTTAAAGCGAGCCTGTTTTCAATCTATTTTCTCCATATCTGGATAACTTTTTCCTTTGGAGGGACATGCTGACTTATTGATATTTATTTCCATGACTGAAAGGCTTCTCATATCCTTTTCTATGCCATCCTTTTAATATGTTCCTTTTTGTAGAGCTCTATAGTACACTTCTACTTCTAAACAACATTTTCAGTCATTATGTCTATTAGGTATTGACAATTTTATCTATGGCTGGGATGGGTTACTCCTCCTCAAAATGTGGTAGCCAATTTTTTGCTCACTGTTTTTGCACTTTCATTGAATGAGCAGCATATACTTGGCTATATGTCTGATCTCTCACTTTTCACATCAGCTAAGAATGTAACTTGAATATGTACTGTTTATATTATAATATAATCAATGTTTTATAATTCTGAAGAAAAAAAAAACTAGCATCCATCTTCCATTACCTGGGATGCGATATTTTTTTTGTTGGAAGAAATTGATGCTCTTTCTGCACAGATGCCAAACATGAGTTCCGTTTATAATGTTTTTAGCTTTCGGATTCCTGAGGGAGGCTCCCTGGATGTAATTTTCTCTCACGAATTTTGTGACAGGGTGTGTAGGATTTGTGTACATTTTCCCGAGAATTTCGCATCCCAGCGCAATGTTTGAGAGGGCTAGATCTCTAATCTATAAACATTCCTCCGCTAATGGATGTTTGAGGAGCTCCCAGTTGGCCAAATGGATTTTTTGCAGGTTTCCTTTGCCTCAAGTCAGCCATTGCTTATTTTAACTATTAGTTTCTATTAACTATTAATTATTAATCCAAGGGTCAAAATATCTTCAATTGTCTAATATCTTCAACTAATATTCTAGAGTTGTTTTCAAATAAAAACACCTTAAAACATAGTTATTTATATTAATCATCATCATATTCTTTACTTTATTTTAAAACTAATTATAATCATTTAACATTTTGATGTAGATATTTATTACAATTTGAATCAGTATATATTTATTATTATATTATATTAAAAACTATTTTAAAATAACTACTAACTGTTAATTCTCATTTTATATATTATATATAATAAATTGAAAATTAAGTAGATATTCTATAAATAAAAAATTATGCATTAAAAAAACATAGATAAATATTTATATTTTGAATCCTCTAGCATGTGAACTGCATGTATTATACTAGAATTTAGACATTATCATAATGATCGTCTAAATAGGTTATTAATGACATGGAAAATTGTTTCAATTAGTTTGGTTAAATTTTGAAAAAAATGAAAGATAAACCAACTGTAATTTTAACCATTTTTTTTTGTTACTAATATCTTTAATAGCAGGAGATAAAAAAAAATGGTTTTTCAAGGTAAGCAATCAAATATTTTTCTAGCTTGTTTTATTCAATATGATTTTTAACATGAATATGCTAAATAATTACCATATCTATAATAAATAATGCATTAAAAATAACATAAATAAATATTTACATCTTTGAATCCTATAGCATGGGAAGTGCAAGTAATCTACTAGAACTTACTTTTTGTTTTACAGTTAGGAGAGACACGTGTTCTATGTTTTCAAATCATAAGTGCTTGTCTAAATAAGTTATCAATCACATGGAAATTTGTTTTTTGTTACTAACAAAATACTTAATAGCAAAATATTTATTGAATATGTTTTTTATTTTTTTTCTTTAATTTTGATGGGATTACATCATTATGATATACAATATATCATCCCGATTGAAAAGAAAATTAAACCACTGACTTAATATCAACAAGTTCCTTAACAAATCAGTCAATGAGCATTTATCCAAAAAACTGTAGACCTTTAAAAATAATGATTTTTTCTGAAAATATGACATTTTCTAAATACAAATATATAATCCATTTTGATATAATATATATCACTAATATCCATTAATATCTCATTCATATTAGCACCATTGTTGAGTTTTATCAAACTTTTTGTATAATTTTTAGTTATTTAATTTCTTGTAAATTTTAATTTTGTTTCAAATATAGTTATTTTAAGTTATGACATATATATCTCTTTGTAGGTAAAATTACTTAAAATATAATATCTTGGAAATACAACGATGACTACTTGATGGTAGCGTGATTTTTGTAATTGATATTCATGTTAGTTGTATATTTTTGAGGTGTCCATTCTTACCAAAAAGGAAATAGTTGCATTGATGTGAACATCTGATGGGAATATTGTTACATACATGATGCGACGACCACTTGATGTCAGCGTGATTTTTGTATTTGATGTTCATGTTAGTTGTATAATTTTCAGGTGTCCATTCTTACCAAAAAGGAAATAGTTGCACTACTCTAAATTATGTGAATATTGTTACATACATGACGTAATGTGGTCACGTTGGCTCAAACTAAATGTGAATATTGTTACATACATGATGTAATGTGGTCACATTGGCTCAAACTAAATGTGAATATTGTTACATGATGTAATGTGTTCACATTGGCTCAAACTAAATATATGTTAAGTAGGTTAAGTATGTTGAAATTTATATGAAAATTATAAAATATAAAATATTTGGTGATATATTTGTAAAAATATTGACATTTATAATGATTTTTTTGTAATCTCTATCAAATTTTGATGATATTTAAGGTAAAATATTTCTATAATCTAAAAATTTGGTTAATCGTTTTTACAAAAAATAGAAATTGGCTAACATTTTTTTTCTAAAAAGCATGAAAAATTATCTCACTTACAAATATTAGCCCATAAAATTTTCACCAATTGTTACATACATGACGCAACATGGTCAAATTGAGTAAAACCAAATATATGTTCTCCAAGTTAATTATGTTGAAATCTATATGATTGGGTTTTATATTAAGAATTAAGATTGTCCAAAAAAATAAAATTTTGAATATATAGAAATGGCAAAAGGAAGATTGTATTATGCCATGTGCAAGTGTTCTTATGCAAGCTTAGCATCTACCTAGCTATATTATTTGTTTTTCTTTTGGAAATTTGTCCAGCACAATAATAAAACATGCTTTCATGAACACATTTGTCTATGCATTGATTGTGGTACTAACTGCCATATATAGATTTTGTTTGTCTACTATAGTTTCAAAGGTTTCCACGGTGGAATTTAGTGGGTGTCTCAGTCAATTTTGAGCTTCGGTAAAAGTGGATAGGTTGTGGTTAGAATGGAAGTCTAAGAAAAATAAATCTTTCGTTCATTATTTCCCATCATCTCTAGAAGAAACCATATCTCACAACCTTGCTTGACCTGGATTTAATTTCAAAAGAATATTGATAGGATTTTCTTTGCCTTTATTCCTGAATAAGTTGGATTGAGAAAGCATTAAAAATTAGGAGGCTGGTGAATTAACATTATTGGGAAGTACGGACTCAGTGATGGAGGCTTGATGATTGCTAAAATGAAACAATTGAATGGTCAAGTCCCTCCAATGGTACTACATTTCTAACAAACAATAAGGAAATCCATTTACTGTTGAAATTTGTAGACATTTGGATCTGAGTAGAATTAAGGAATCTCGCTAAAATATCTCTTAAGAACCATTATTCCTTACACAACACTGGAAAAACATTTCGTAATGTAATTATATTCTAAAGGGTGATATATGTGGGGATATTATCTAGTGGATTGAGAGATAATATAGGAACTCTTGAAGGTACATATCAACAACCAGGTTTACAATCACTTTTAATATTATAAGGAAAATGATGCTCAAATTGAGACTATAACCATCATTATTATGATATAAATACTACTATCCATCATGACATCTTTCCACCTTTTATGGAGCAGTCATGGAAAATCATTTATCTATTGATGTTATCGTGAAAATTGAATAGTTGAGGGTGTACTAGTAACAGTGGGTATATGCCCCAATGAATGAATCCTATTTTATTAGAAATAGAAATTAATAGCTTGAAATAATTTAGATGATTCGAATTCAATTGAAGAAATAAGACACTATTGACATGTAGGGGGTAGACTGGATTCTAAAATGAGTAAGCCAAGAAAAACCCCTTCTGAAATTAACCCTTTCGGAGACACCTACAAGAACGTGAAGTCTCACTTGAGCCTCCTATGGGGGATTGTAGGAACCTGAATAGTTGTGTAATGATGAAGGAGATGAAGACCTTATACTTTGATTTCCATATTTGACATATTATTAGTTATTACCTTTGAGAAAGAGAAGTGAAGTATGACACTATACCTCTTTCTAAACACATCATCCACATATTTAAAATAATAGTACAATTAAAAATAGAGAAGCCATAACATCATGAACAAAATCAACAAAATAGGAAAAAAAAATATTTTTAATATAAATATGAAATATCCATTACAATCAGATCCTTTTTGGCTCCCCATCCTAGGAAATCAACATCATTGCACAAAACTATATGCCTCAGATATGTTTAGGTGTGTCAAAAATAATATCAAAATTTTATCAAAAGATGTCATTTAGCCATTCACCTTTATCTATTTATAGTTGTACATGTAAATCCAAGAAGATAAAAACACCCTTTTTACTATGGCTATGTAAACATTATTATGTTTTTCCAAGAATTATTATGGCTTATTACATACCAAATTATAAAAATGGCTTTTATTATCCTTCTCATTTCCACTTGATGACCGTTAGTTGTCCTCCTTGTGTGGTAACCTTATGCATAATTCTCCTTTGTGTAGATCCCCAAAACTTGTTACCTAAATTGCTAGTCTGACTAGCCTTCAAAGCTCATATATGGTTGTTCCCAAACCTACATATTCTAATCTCTATACTTCTAATACATCAACTCTGTCCTCGATTGTCACAAAAAATTTCAACAATGTTTTCTTTACATTTTCAACCATCCTTGAATTCCTTTCTGTTATACGGAATTATGAATTGCAGATAAAACATTCTTCCCTAAATGTGTTGCAATGCATTTCGAACAATAGGTTAAAGAATTTTTAGATACTTTTCCCACATATATGTATCTGTATAAGCTTTTGTCTTTCATATTATGAATTCTTATCTGATGTATATGGTTCATGTTTCATTGATTTAACTGAATCACTTGAATAGGAATTTGTATATTTCTATCTCTTTGTTGTTTAGTGTTCATTATTGCAGGAAATATTTTGGCGATGTAGCTACAGCAAGAGCAACAGAAGGAGAATTGGTAGTGCTTGGACTCCAAGTAGGTTTCTTGATCTGTTTTGTGTGTCTATTTACTGATAGGAAAAGTATATGCAAATTCTTTAACCTGTTTTTCTAAATGCATTTCACCACATGTAGGGAAGAATTTTTTATCCGTAAATCATAATTCCACATAACAAATTGGCGACTCCACTGGGGAGTTTA
This sequence comes from Pinus albicaulis, assembly GCA_034641835.2. Taxonomy (NCBI): domain Eukaryota; kingdom Viridiplantae; phylum Streptophyta; class Pinopsida; order Pinales; family Pinaceae; genus Pinus; species Pinus albicaulis. The sequence continues at coordinate 94,461 of JAXQQM020091439.1, forward strand.
CCCTTCATCCTTGGTGTATTTTGCCTCTATTATCAACCCAGTAGCATTTACTCTAAAAGATTAGGCTTTTTCAATTCAAATTTCCATTAGAAGTGTGTTTTAACAGCTTGAGTTTTTGTTATCTACTACGCCCAATGCACTGTTGAACAGGACACAGTGCTTTGCATAGCATTGTCTCCCACTCAGGGGTGCATTGCAACACACTGTCTCCCTTTATGGACTGCGTTGCCCCCTAGAGTCAACCAAATTCCATTGAATTTTTCATTGCATTTTCTTTCAATTTTTCTTTTGCCGTGCTTTCAAAGTACCTGATGCCTTATATTGACCAGTGATTTTACCTACCTCTTCCTCCTTTGAAAGAAAAGTTTGTTCAATGTTTATTGAAAGTGTTTTTATTTATCATCAATGAACTAATTTCAAATTATTTTCTTTATTACATTAGATCCATTTTCTTTTGAAAAGGAAATTGTCGTTAAATTGTTCATTTCCTATATGAGAAATTGTAGTTAAAATCCTCATTTTTCCTAAAAAGAGAAATTGTTGTTCAATTCCTCATTTCTCAAAGTAAAAGGCATTTGTTTTTATTGATTTGATGCACTTAGTTTCTTTCTCAGCATTCACATTAAAGGGACATAAAAGATAAACCTTCATTTGAATGTAGTATATTGTGTGTTTTGAATAGGAACAATTAGGAAAGATGCATTTTAGTTTGTCCTCTTTGATTTTCTGCTCTCAAATTGATTGCTCTTTTGCTCTAGTAGCTAGGATTTTCATTGAAAAAACTAAAATTGAAATGATTTCTTATCATTTGAGTTTGGATTTTAGGAATTTCAAATGCATCATCACGGTGAACCTTGAAAGGAAATTTGGTAAACAAGATAAAATTAAAATTTACATCAATTTACCTAACAAAGCATTGGAACTAGAATAATAACATTTAGAAGGTCTAGGCTAGAGACGTGTTCCCATGTCGTGAAACATAACATTTGTCGTTAATTGTGTGCGATACATTCTGAGTGTGATACCTCACTCCACATACGAAAGTATATCATAGCTTCTCCATATGCTTTCGGATATATTGAGTGGTGTTACAGTACGAAAAGTATAAAGGGGTGCTCTCACTGTGCGGTTTTGCATTAGACAGTGCTAATACAGACTTGGGCCTCCACGTACCTTCAGGTATATTTTGGAGGACAAATTTAGATTGTAATCCATCCATAGTGAATCGAGTCGGTCACCTTGTAAATTGTGATACATCGAACACAACATTCGGGGAGATTGTCTGCCCGTACTTCCTGGTTCACCAGGAGGTATTCTGTAGTTCACAATTTCTTGGTAAAATTTTTTCCTAGACTTACCCTTTTATTCTTTTTATTTGTTTTGGTTAAAATAAATCAGTCATTGTGGAAGAAAAAAATCATTTTCCCTGTCGTTCACGTAGATTAGCTTTGAAACCACCTTTACCACTAGAAGTTACTCCTGGTCGGTGAAGGCGACATCACTCTATTGAAACCAGTACTAGTGGTACCTCTGGTGAAGCATCATCTTCCCCTATACCAGAGTCAGCACAAGTTGTTTCTACACATCCTAGTTTGTCTAGTGTTGTCAAGACAGAGTCCTCACAACTACCTGTGGTCACGATCCATCCAATCAGTGAGACCATACCTTCTAAACCTGGCGTTGTTCAACCGAAAGTTGATCCAGATCATGTCTCTTCTTTGTTAGAAAATCTGAATCCCGAAGTCGAACAACCAGATGTTGTTCCTCCATTGCTGATCCCACATTTTTCTGTAGCCATTGAGTCTCCCATATCACACAGTCAACCTCCTGAAATATAATTTGGGCCTGACAGCGAAATACTTCCACCTAGTTTGACTTCAATTGAAGAAATCCCACAAGTCAAGACACCTTTAACTCCAACCCATTTTGGGGAGGATCTTTACCTGTATGAGTATTTTCCTCAATTACCACCCTCTACTTTTGTTGATCCTATTCATATTCACATTCCCATCGATTCAAAAGGGTATACATTTGGTCAAGTAACCATGCCTAAACCAACGTCTTCTGTTGGGCCATCTGTTCCAATTACGTTAGTACCTTCCCTCGCTACCCCGTCGATGTTTACAACTTCACCAAAATCATATTTATGTGATTATTTGGAATTTTTTTTGGTGCATCTTCAAACCCATGGACTTCACCAGTTTCATCATCTGGTATTATAACTGTTAAGCCTATCGTGAGTACTGAACGATTTGATTCTTTACACACATCATCAGGGAAATACCAAGCTATTCCTTTTGGGTCTATTCCATCCAGTACCATATCAACTGGAGTCCCTACATTTGGAGAGAAATATTTTCCATGTTATTATCCTCCTCATGTAGGGGGGCAACCTTTGGTCACCCACTTTGACAATACTCCATCATTTTTTGGTCAACCTAATCTTGAAATGAATTTTTTTCAATGACAACCCACTCTGCCCATCCAATCACAAATGGTTGTACACTCATATCAACCAATTCAACCTATTACACCCACATCACTTCCACATGTTAATACGTATTTACCATTTTTACAGAATCAAAATGTTGTACAACAACCATTTCAGGTGGGTCCTTCAGCTCAATACCATCAAGTATGGGGCCCACAAAATCCAAATCCTTCAGCCAATTTACAACAACAACCTGTACCTGGAATCATATATTCACAAGCCGGTTTACCATTTTATGGGATGTCACAGCCACAACCAGGTGATACTTATCCTCTACCGAATCCAAGTTATCCTAATTTGGGTTATAACATTGGTGGAGAGACCCCTTGGCATCCTCAGGCACAAATGCCTCAAGCTTCATTTCAACAAGTATCATATCCAGGTTTTGGTCAACAAAATCCTGAAGCGTCTGTGTATCAAAACAACCCCTATGTGGGTTACCAGCAGCAGATTCATTATGATAGTGCTCAAAGGCTTGTTTCTCAAGCAATTCCATCATACCCTGGCTATGCTCAACCTAACCTTAATCGACAATTTCCTTTTGCTGCAACTTTAGAGTTACCAGATTTAAATCAGCTAACTAATGATCCAATCAACTATGCTCCTTGGTGGCTGGTGATACCTCACAAATTAACCTCAGATATTTTGAAATTCAATGGAAATCCTGCAGAAGACCCATTGACTCACGTTATGAGTTATCATTTGTGTTGCTCATGAAACTCCCTGAATGATGACTCTATTTGACTATGCCTTTTCCAGTGTAAGCTCATTGGTCTGCCTGCAAAATGGTACATTGAATTACCTAGAGCTTATTTTGATAATTTCACTGCCCTAGCTACTATCTTTTTCACTCACTTCTAGTTACCCATATGATATGAAACTGGAACAGAACTCTTGAACAATTTCAAATAGACTAATGCTACTCACATTTCTTATCAAATTCATGAGTGGCATCATCATCATAAAATGGTTAATACATTTGTTCTTGATCAGCTCCTTCCTGAGTGATTTATTAAGTCCCTGTTACCTTCTATAACTGAGGATGTGGCTAAGGGTGGCGTCATCATTGAAGAGCAAGTTATTTCTTATGCCCAATATTTAGACTTGATCTATACCCAATCTGACACGCTCTATGAAAAATTTCCTAATGTGCCGGAATCTAATTTTACTGTTCCTCCACAATTAAAGGACGCTCATGCTTGAGATGGTTTGATTGGTACTGCAAGCACACATCATACTACTGAATCTGATCCAACACATTCTTCCAAAATCAATTATGTGTCATTTGAAAAAGGAAAAAGTGACAAGCAACCCAGAAGTAAGAAAAAAGGGAAATCTAAGAAAAAGAAAACTTCTAACCAGCAGGAAAGATCATCTAATCAATCGTCTAGACCTAGTAAACCTTGTTATCCATGCATAATATGTAATGAGGAACACTTTTTCAGGATTGTCCTCACCGTGCTGAAGTCTCAAAAATAATTAAGACTTCACATGCATCAGTTTTTTTGACAAATATGTTTCCGAATCTGGACACAAATTTGGTTGCTATGGATCCACCTTATGGTTCCCAAGTACTTATGTTATCTATCACAAAAACTTCAATAGATATTTTGGTGTCAATGCATAATAAATATTATGGTAGTCAAGAAACTGATAAAACTACTACCTTGACCATGAATCCATCTATGGAATCGATACCACCTACTATTACTCCTGAATTGCAATTAAGCCACCTAAGGGAGTCGTTCATAAATTGACATATAATACTCGAGCAGGAGCTACTCAAAATTATAATATAGTTGAAAATTTGGCTCAATCCCCTTCAGCTCTCTCTTCTCTTGAGGTATTACAAAATTGTCCCTCCCAAGAATAGGCTTTATTATCAGCTATTCGTGGAATTTATTCGACTAATTCTAGTCTTGTCGTCTTTAATCATACGGGCTATGTGCCACAATTACCAGAAGAATTAGAATTCTCCATACAAGTAAATGTTCTCAACCAACTTGTTCATCGAACTATTATTGATGAGGGAGCATCTACATGCATTATGTCTCTAAACTGTTGGAATTCACTTGGCTCACCGCGCTTATCTCAATCATCAATGACGCTGAAGGCTTTCGATGGATGTACAGATAATAATTGTGGTATTATCAATAACCTACATGTTTAACTAGGGGGAAAAACAGTGAATCTTGATGTCGAGGTTGTTGACAAACCCCTTGACTATAATATTGTACTTGGAAGGCCATGGGTATATGCTTTGACTGCAATTGTTTCTACCTATTTTAGAATGATCTCCTTTCCATATAAAGGTACAATCACAGTCATCAATAAGCTATTCTTATTTTCCTTTGCTTCGCAGGTAACTAGAAGTGTTTCGTTCATTCACGCACCCGAACTAGCACTTCAGAACATTGGTGTAAGACTCTTAAAAGATTCCACCCTCATGGGAACCTTAGCATTACCACCGCCTATGACGTCGGTAGAAATTGCAAGTATAGTGACCTACTACATGATCTCTTCCACTCCATCTAGCTTAAGGAAGAGTACGGGTGATTCTGAAATTGTTACATTGGATGAGTTTCTGCCGCCCAACCCTATTGAGCTAGTATAGTAATCAATCTATCTGGCTTGGGTGGTCAATCCAAAATCAACGTCACCGGTTATTTGGATTGATCGTTCCTTAGATTTGGGTGCTCCATCTGATCCTTTTTCTTCAAATTTCTTGAAAGATGAGAATATTTTGAAAACCATGATGTCAGAAGGAGAACCATGGGAAGATAATCATCATTGTTCCCATCTTCCTAATTATGAAGAAAATTATCTTAGTGAACTATATCACCCATCAATAAAAAATTTCTTTTCGAATTATTTACCTATTAATGCAATCAATTCCGAGTGAAATTTATCAGATATTGAAGAAACCATTTCTATCGATATTTTAACGAAACCCTATTGTTATAGAAAATATTCATGTCGACGTATTTTGTTCTTCATTAAAACTCGAAACATATCGCTCTCTCTTTCATGAATTCAGTGATGTATTTTCCTGGTCTTACGAGGAAATGCTAGGCATAGATATTAGTATTGTTGAACACACTATTCATATGAATCCTGACGTCAAACCAGTGCATCAATGCCTTTGTCCTATTCTTCCAAATAAGGTCGCTGCCATTAAATCAGAACCTGAGAAAATTTCGTGTGTTGGTTTCATTTACCTTGTTCCACTAACTGAGTTGGTTTCCAACATCGTTCCTATCATGAAAAACAAGTAACCATCAAAGTGTGCGTCGATTATCTATATGTCAATCTAGCTTGTCTAAAAGACAACTATCCTACTCCCTTTATCGACCAGATCATTGAGGATTGTGCTAGATGTGAAATATTTTCGTTTATGGATGGATTTTTCGGCTACAATCAAATCAATATCCGCCTAGAGGATCAACATAAGACAGCATTCATCTGTCCGTCGGGCACATTCACTTATAGGAAACTACCATTTGGTTTAAAGGATGTTGGGAAACATTTTAGAGAGCAATGGATTATTCTTTCAATGACATCAAGCACATTGTTCAACCCTATCCAGATGATTTACCTGTGCATTCATGAAATCGAACTAATCACCCGATGCACTTGAGAGCCAAATTATTACGCAGTTGACACTAAAAAATATGCCTCAATCCAAATAAATTTGTGTTTTTTGTTGATTCTGGTCGTTTTCTTAGATTCATTGCCTCAAAATAAGGAATTTGAATAAACCCATTAAAGTTTTAGGCCATTCTGGATTTTCCTGCGCCATCAAATTTACTTCAGATATATAAACTTCAAGGAAAGGCTAACTTCCTAAAAAGATTCATACCCAACTACACTGAAATGGCTAAAGGATTTAATAGGCTCTTGAAAAAAGGGGTTCCCTTCAATTGGGACAAAGTTTCACAAGCTTCTTTTGATGATCTCAAGGATACTCCTGTCCAGTCATCATTAATGTATCCCCCTAATTATTAGAGTAATTATTTCCTATATGTCGCCATGGCTGATACGACCACTGCTATGGTATTGGTCCAAGTAGAAAATGGGATAGAAAATCCAATCTATTATTTGAGTCATAATCTCAATGATATGGAAGTTAAGTAATAGTACGTAGAAAATCTTGCCTTGGCAGCTGTTCAAGTTGTCCAAATATTTCACCAATATATCCTGTTTCGAAAGACCATTTCTATTTTGGATCGAAACCCCATGACTTATATCTTATCACGTAAATTGCTGGTGGGGGGAATACTCAAAATGGATTGTCATTTTGCAAGAATTTGATTTGTAATTCATCAAATCCAAGTAAAATGAGTCTTTAGTTTTGGCTAATCTTCTCTGTGACCTTCCCTCTGATAGTACTGCTACTACATCGAAACCATCAATTACTGGTGACTCTCTATTTCTGATCGAATAATCTGATCCTTGGTATGGAGATTTCATCATTTATCTCCAAACTCAAACTTTTTGGCGTGATACTTCTCACTCTGAACAACGCCGTATTCAATACCAAGCTAAATATTATCTGATCGTCAATGATACACTTTATCGTCATGGTGTCGACACAATTTTAAGAAGGTGCCTCACTCATGAGGAGGCCAAAAAGGTTCTAAATGATGTTCATGTTGGGGCTTATGGTGGAAATTTATCTGGATACGCTACCACGCAGAAGATACTCTGCATTGATTACTTTTGGCCTACCATATTTCACAACTGCATCATCGTGGTAATAAGTTGTCATGTGTGCCATATTTTTTATCGTAAAATCTACAAACCACCAATGCCAACGCATCCTATTGTTTCTGTGGAACCATTTTTGAAATGGGGTATTGAATTCATGACCTGTAACCCTCGTTATTATGGGGGGAATGGTTATATTATTGTCGCAGTAGAATACTTTACCAAATGGGATGAATCGATGCCTACATTCAACGAAAAAGGACAAATAACTACATTGTTTTTCTTCAATCATGTTATTGCATGATTTGGGGTCCCACAGGCTATAGTTACAGATCATGGGAAGCATTCTCGCAATCACATGATGACTGAATTGACTTCCAAGTTAGGATTGTGACATGATAATTTTCCTCCTTATTATCCACAATCAAACCGATAAGTTGATTCTTTCAACAAGATTCTTAAACGTATTCTTCAACGAATGATGGGAGTTCGTAAGAGAAAATCGCATTTGGTCTTGTACTTGGCCTTGTGGACATACCGAACGTCAATGAGAAACATAACTGGATTTACTCCTTTTCAATTGGTGTATGTTATGGAAGCTATCTTGCCTATCCAATGTGAATACCACCATTAAAAATCACAATTGACTCGTTACCTGACACCTTAAAAGGAGAAGCATGTCTTTTTAACCTCATCCATCTTGATGAAATGTGTCGTGAAGCTAAATTGGCCAACGAAGCACATAAGGGACATATAAAGGCGCAATGCAACAAAAATGCCCAGCCTCGCATTTTCTCAAAGGGTGAATTGGTCCTCCTTTATGATCAAGAAGCTAATGTAATCAAGGAAAATTTTAAGGATGGAAAATTATTTTGAAGTTTAAAAAATTGGCAAATCTCACTAGTCCCTAATGTGAAAAATAAAAAATATTTATTGATGTATTTGTAAAATTATTCAAATTTATAATGATATTATATATTTTTTCTATATAATGTTGGTGATTTTTAAGGTAAAATAATTCTATATTGTAAATATGGGTGAATCACTTTTGTAAAAAAATGGAAAGTGGCGAATATTTGTTTTGGAAAAACCATGGAAAATTATCCCACCTCCGAATATTAGCCCTTAAAATTTTCCATGGATGTAATAGGTATAGGAAAATTTGAGCCATCATGGCATGGCCCCTATATTTTCAAAATAATTCTTGCTAAGGGTGCCTATGAGTTAGTAGATTATGATGGAATTCCATTGGTGCAAACCAGAAATGGGTTGTATCTAAAACGTTACTATGCTTAATCATGAGCGTAGTAATTTTTTGTATTATATCGTAATATATGTTGTTGATTTTCATTTACTATCTTAATTTTCCTTTTAGAGTTTTCTTGACGTTAGTAATCCACTTTACATTTCATTATAGATGTCTAAATTTTTGGAACCATTTGTTGGATATGCTGATGGTGCTAGTCGTAGTACGCAAAATCTATCCTCTGCAGCGTGGGCCATTTTCGCTCTGAATAACGAGTTACTGAGTTTTCAGGGGATTTGTATTGGTAGATCGACAAACAATATTGTTGAGTATAGCACGTTGATCGAACTTCTCTCTGATGCCATTCCATTTTGTATTAACCACATCATTATAAGGTTAGACTCACAACTTGTTGTATTACAACTTACTAGTGTTTATACTGTTCGAAATCCAACACTCCATTTTTTGTTCCTAAGAGTTTGACTTTTGGAAAGACACTTTGATTTTATTCAATACCAACACATTTCCAGAAATTTGAACACATTGAATGATTCTTTGGCTAATCAAGTTCTAGATAGACATTTGCAACACATGTAAATAAAACATTCACATAACTGAATAGGATTACACAATAAATAGAAGGAAAAAACTGAAATAAAATAGATATATAGTTATAGGTTTTTACAAAAGGTTGTGCCCAAGACACATTGGTCATCAAACCTAAAATATATGCAACATGTCAAAAGTAAACTAGTGGAGCTCATGGTAACATGCTATATATCTAGCTATCCTACGCAGTAACCACATACAGTGGTTAGGGAAACCTATAGTGTGGTGTTGCAGTGCCATGGGTAACTCTTCGAACACGCAATCCGGAATCCCAAAGGTCAACCCCTCTATGTGCTGCCGAAGATCAGTGAGAGTCTCAGTCATATCTAGATCCTGAAGGACTGCTCTCCCGATAGCCCTCTCTGTTGGCTTATCTGCTCCATGCTCTGGTTCCTCCAGCAGTTGAACTCGAAAAAAATCTCCATTCTATCAACACTTCAGTTTAGTCTTGGGAAAACATCAAAAATACAAAAATGTATAAACCTTAGGAAAATAAAAAACATGGTTGAAAAATTCTTACCTATTGCACCACACTGAGCACCTTCTAGAAAGGTTAAGTCTAGATCCCCTCAGAAATCAATTCCTGCATATGCATACTCATCAATAGCGAAAACCTGTCGCCTGAACCAGGGGAAGAACACAATCAAGAACACAATGGTAGATTGGCCTGCATGCCTACCCATTAGTTGTACCCATCTCTGCATCCTTGGATCTCTAGGATTGGACACAACCAGCGTCACATGTTGAGGTTGCATCAATGGAATCCATTCTAAGGAAAATGAAATGAGAATTGAACCATCACTAAAGTTATTCTTCCTTCCCCCCTTTTATTTTTTTAGTTGTTCCTTTATTTGGGAAAGTACAGATTCAAACCATTTGAATACTATTGGCTCCATGCCCTCTAGCGCATACTGTATATATGATCTATTCCCTACATGTAGTGTAACTGTGCTGGCAAGTTTTTTTATCGTGAAAGAATGGTTCTCAAAGGAAAATCTCAAACATCCTGGATGTTTATCTTACCATATTTTCTTGGTTCTTCCCCTCAAGAGAAATACTGCAAAACATAATCTCTCATAGTCTCTCCTCCAAGAGCAGACCCCGAGAGGGAAATAGGCAAGCCTCTCCTCAACAAACCTATGAGAAAATATACATCCTCTATTGTAATAGGAACCACTTTGTTCCTAATGTGAAATGCCTCAATAGGCAAATCCCATGCTCGAACTAGGAACTCTGAGAGTTCTATCTGTTGCCTCATCCTTGATAAGCGGAAGTACTTTAACAACCCACAATCTCTTAGGGCTCTTACAGTACCAAGGTCATTTAGCGCAACCATATTATTTTCTTCACGATCAATTTCTCTCCATGTAATCGTCATTATAGTTTGATGAAATCCTAAAACATAATCATAAGACTCATTAGACTCCTTTCAATGCAAAAAAGTAAACAAATTTTGGGCATAGTGCAAGAAAAAAAAATGGAGATTGCACCCAATGCAGTATTGAAAAAGGGAAAGTGTTTTGCATATGTAGCTATACTTCAGTTTAGATGCTCTAAAACACACTTTTCGATGCTCAAGGGTGCGTTGTTGTTTTTGGAATAAAAATTTACCCTAAGGGGGATCAAAACCCTAAAAATTTACACTGAAAGGAAATGAAATGATTACTAAAATAAAGAGAAGGTTCATGGTAATAACCTGGATCAAACACGATGAAAACCATCCAAAAAATCGATTGCAATGAGCAGCTAAAGTTCGGGGGAAAAAACTATTTCAGAGCTGCAAAATGCAAATGGTAACTATTGAATGGTAGAAATGAATAATAAAACTCTTTTTATTTAGTCATTTAATTTTTTGCAATGAATATTTATTGCTATGACTATAGTTTTATTATAATTTTATCATGAAACAGGTATTTTAAATGCATTTGATGTTGTTTTGAATAGGTTTTACAACTTATGAGCACATTAGTTGTGCATATTTATTTCAAAAATGATTTGACCACAAAGCATACTTTTTATCCTTATTTTTCAAGCTTTGTTAAAAATTAAAAAGGATTTGAAGTGCACTTTTATCTCTTTTTTGAGCTTCGATAACAATGAAAAAGGAACTCTTGGAGTCTTCTTTTAGCTCTTTTCAGACTCCGATAATCTAAAAATATTGTTGAGCACTTCTATTTTTGAGCTCGTAAAAGTAAATGAATTGATATCTACTCAGTATAAGTTTAACCCTTTTTCGGACTGAGATAGATTATTTACGAAAAAGGAATACCTTGGTCAAACATGACTAAAGAGGTTCTCTCAGATATAATTTTACACTTTTTTCAGATCTTAGCGACAAATTTACAAAAAATTACTTATGGAGTTTCCTTTTCGTCCTCTTTTTCAAACTCTCTAAATATGAAAAAGGACTAGGATGTCACTGTCGTTAGGCTCATTAAAACATAAAATAGTGACAGTCTTGTCGATCATGGAAAGAATTGAGTTTCATTCATTGCTAGACTTGTTAAATTAATAATTAGAAATACGTTATTCACCCGAAGGGTCAAATTATAGATCAAGAATATGTTATCCTCCTCAATATTTTTAAAAAATAAAGAGGTATTGGTCGAAAAATTACCAGGGAAAATTTGGGAAAGTGAACAAAACATTTTATGGTAGCAGGTTGCTCTTGAACATGACATTTTACTCCATCACCGTGAATTTTTGGGTTGGGTAATATTCTTGATGGTTCATTCATACCTATGGTTCATCATGCCTTCACTTTGTTTTTGGGTCAATCCTGCCAACTCATCTCAGTGTCACTGATATGTTCAAGAGAAGTCATCGAATGAATATGCATTTTTCTGCAATACTTATAAACCTTCATTCTCATGAAATTCATCCCTAAAGATTGCTATATCAAGTCATAATTTGTCTCTAAAATCATTAAATCCCATTTTTTAATAAACTCACTTCCTGTTGACGACAAATCATCATCCATGAATTTCACTTAGAAACATCATATTCCAGTACCATGAGGCTTGTTATAGCATCGACAAGATCCTTTCTTCTGGATTCTTGACCGAAATATTTTGTTTGGCGTTTGACATCAAATCATCTATTCACGCCTTACAAAATATATTGCAGTACCTTGATGGTCATTGAAATCAATGGTGTTTCTCTCACATTTGTTAACAGCTCACATCATTGGCTGGTAATCAAACGATGTATTACCATGTTTGATTACAAATCATATATTCGCATGGCTAGATTTGTACTCGAATGATCGAGTGAACGAGATAAGAAGACCTTGGATCTAGTTTCAACCATCCAGGCTGAAATTTTAGGATTTTTGTACACATTATCTGTATGGTGACCCTACATAAATATTGTCATCCGAACATGGGCCTACATCTGTAGGCATGTCTATATTGGGAAACATTCCAAATTAGATGAATTTCTGCAGTATGTACATGATAATAGATAGTTTATGTGATGAGCATGGGAATGCCTTCCCTCAGAAATTCATGACCAAAAGGATATATCATGATGTAATGTATTGTAATATTGATGCAGGTCGCCACTCCGCTTCAGCTCTATCCCATCACAGTGTAAAGAATCTCATTTAAAAAATATTGTTATTATTATTTTGACTTCATGCTTTAGGGGGGAATCTTTTATAGGTCAATGTGGGCACCATTCCCAATGACCTAGTTTAACTGGACATCATCCCCTAAACCAATGAATAGGGTCTATCATCCCCTATCATTTCAGTTGCTACATTCCATAAGACAAAGAACAAAGACAAATCCTTCCATACTTCAATTGCAAGGTCTCCAAGATTTTAAGTATATGTTATATCACCTATGAGCTCACCAATTCAGTCTCTCAAGGGGCTAAGTGCATTGCATATGCAGGCAACTCCACTCAAGGGTGCTCTTCAAAAAACTTCCCAACACTCAAGGGTGCGTTAGTCAATTAGGAGCGAAATTATGATTGTTATGGAATCTCCACTTGGCCAATATCTTCTAGAAGAGTGCATATGTGTCAAACTTCGAATCCATGTGTCCCTTTGATACCTATGAGCTTGGGAACATGTATTTCCTATTATTAGAAAGTGATTGATTGTAAAAATACCTTCAGTTCATCTATAAATTGAACACAGATACTAGTGCTTGAAAGGAAGAAATTGAGTAGAGAAATGCTGGTGGAGTTTCAATTGATGAATTGATTTGAGTGATATGATACTGGAGAGATGTTCATTGTCATAAGGCTAGGATGATGCTGGAGATGGTGACATAAAATCAATCACTGGTTGTAACCTCCCCTTCTATCCATTAATAAAGATTGTTTTTTACTTTCCCACAAATGTATTTGTATAAGCTTCTATGTTTCATCTTATGAATTCTTATTTAATGTATATGGTTCATGTTTCATTGATTGAATAGGCATTTGTATATTTATATCTCTTTTTTGTTTAGTGTTCATTCTTGAAGGAAATGTTTTGCCGATCTTGCTTGGATTTGAAGCTACATCAAGAGTGAAAGAAAGGAGAATTAGAAGAACTTGGAATCCAAGTAGGTTGCTTGATCTATTATGTGTGTCTATTTACTATTAGGAAAAGTATCTGCAAAGTCTTTAACCTATTGTTGTAAATTCATTATACCACATTTAGGGAAGAATGTTTTATCCATAATTCATAATTCCGCACAACACTTTGCTTGCACCAAAATATGTTCTACTATCTCCATTGAGATAAGGTATTCAACATTTTTTCCCATTCCTACACTACTTGTTTAATTATTTTATGTTTTTTTTCTGATCACATATGTGACCTTCAATGATTCATCTTGTAATTTTTCAACTTTTTACACTAGTTTCTACTAGTCGACTCTCATATGATTCATATTTCTAGTTATCTACACATTCTCTAACATTACGACCCTATGTTCATCTAGTGGTAATGTTTTCAAATTATATTTGAGATTTTCACCTTCTCATGTGTTGTTTGGATCTTCTGCACAACTTCTATTAGCTCTTTAATCTCTAGTGACCTTTTCAAAATCTACATTCCCTCTTCATAAATATTGCAACACTTTGGATTGAATCCTTTTATCTACTCAATGATTATTTTGGACAATTATTTATTTTTTTTCACTTTTTTTCTTTAGGTGGGTTTCTTGGCTTACTTTTCAACTCCATATATATATATTTAGCCTTGGTACCTTGAAAGGCCTCACCAATATTTTTCAACCTCCCCTTCAATGGTGTCTTCACTTCTATTGTGACATCTGGGATGTTGTTGTAGAGCTCCGCTACTATCTGGCTCAATTCTTCTTCTCTTTGCACCACCTATGATTTTTCCACTAGTAGTTTCTTCTTTCCTTCTTATGGAATCTCATGTGATGTTGACAATTCATTCAACTCTACTAATTGCATATCTACAATAAATGGTTATTCTTGTCTGTCATTTTTGTAGTTGATGAAAAGTGTATAATGCTAGTTATGAAAAAATAAACTCGCCATGGATAAATATCTATACACATTGTTAAAAAAACTATGATTGAAAACTCCATCCCCTTCAACAATATTTGCAGTGAAGAATGCTCTCTTTATGTTGGATGTCAATGGGAATGTGTCATTCTTGTCTCTATCACCTTCGGTGCACTTTGAACCTTTGTTTTTTTTTCCCTATGGATTGTACCATGGGAAATCTACCTAACTCCAACAATTTGTGTTATTGATAAAGATGTTCCCATGATCATATATATTTCTATTACTCTTAATACACAATCCTCTCCAACCCCTCTTATGTTTTACATTTAACTTGGACACCATTTTTCTACAAGTCATTATCAGATAATTATTAGACTTGAGAGACTACTAGTTTGGTCACTATTTTCTCTAGTCTTGCAAGGGAAGTCCTTATTTTTTTATCTGTTAGTGCTTCCTCTTATCCATATCATATGTAGTGTACTCCTTCGAATACTACCCTATGTCATTCCTTCTTTTTTTCTCTCACATAAACTCATGAGCAGATTGATCCACGAGGATGTAACACTCTACTTCCTAGTTCTTGATTATGTTGTTTACTTTAAGTTTTGTAGGGTATAATTACCTAGAATCCACTACTTTGTAGTATTCCTATCTCTCTAAATATAGATGAAAGGAAGGGTTTCCTTGAATCATCTAATCTCCTTCTAATATTCCAAAATATGTGGTGGTAAGCATGATGTTGGGCCTTTAATTTGTATTATTATTATCACTTCTTAACATCCATTTCATCCATTTATAATTTTCTTTTATCACATTATTTAACATAATTTATTATATAATTCCATTTCATAATTATTTATGCTCTTTTGGATAAACGATACTTATTCTCCTTTATTTTAATAAATTAATGATTATTATGCATGATTTTCCCAATGATGGTTTATTAATGAATTTGTTATATAGTATAATTAAGTATTTTAGCCTCCAAGATCTCTTCCAGATTGAAGATTTGATCTTCAATTGCTAATTAAATATTCCAACTCAGAAATTCACTGGAATAACATGAGACAGTTTTGCGTTGAACGTTTTAGGCAAATGGAGAAGAATCCTGAAAACTTGAAACATGGGTTTTGCGCAGAATGGACCAAATTAGAATTTCGCTGAGAAATTTTCCAAAATTCGGTCTTGATTTAGAGAAAACAAGGGTTTGTCGAATGAAAAATTTGCATATTTTTTGTTGTTTCCATTCTCCAAAATTACCCCAATTGTAATTGCTAGATTCAACTTGTGCCAATTGAATCATGATGGAAAGATATTTTAGATCTCATCTTGCTTATTGAGGTTTTTTAATCAGCCTATTTCCCATTTTTTTTTGTATATTTAAAGGGACACAAATCAAAGAGAAGGGGAGTAATAAAACAGAGGATAGAATGCATAGGAGAAGGCATAGAGGATTAAGCAAGAAGAGACAGATTTGTAACATAAGCATGTTCGATTAATTGAATGCACAACATCTTGCTATTTCTTCTTTAATTCATGAGTTTACCACAACCCTGATCAGATAATTGGGCCCACTCTTCTGATCAGGTGCTGCATTTTCCCATTTTCTTTGAGTGTTGTGTTTTACTGTGATTTCTTTACTGTTGTTACAGTTTATTCTTAATTGCTGTGAATGCCCTTTAATTTCTGCAATTTATTTAATTGATGTTACAATGGTCTGTGTGTTGTGGAATTAAATCTATGATCTACAACAGGTCGTGTACTTGTATCTGAATATACATTTTCATTAGACTTGAAATAACTAACATGCTGGGGTTGATAATTTATGGGGAGAAAGGTTTGAATTCCGTTCATATCCGGTCACCAACACATGATATTCTATTTTTGGTCTTCATGGAAAACTCATTTTACACATAAAAGGATAATGTATTCTCCAACTACGTGTGTTTATTGAAGGTATGTTATAATGAGGCATACTAGGGTTCCAAGAAATTCTTGTCAACCATGTTTGGAAACCATGTCTCTTCTAGATCCTTCATGTGACTAATGCACTTAAGATTTGCAGCCACATTATGGGACTATGTTTCTATCTTGCGCCTCTTGAAAATTTATCAAATTTTGATTTAAAATAAATGTGGATGAATTCATTACATATTTAATTTCTTGTAAATTTTAATTTTGAATTTTGTTTCAAATATAATTATTTTAAGTGACAGCATCTATATCTCTTTGTAGGAAAAGAAACTTAAGAAATTTCTTGGAAATACAATGATGACCACTTGATGTTAGCATGTTTTTTGTATTTGTTATTCAGATTCGCTGTACAAGTTTGAGGGGTCCATTATTGCTAAAAGGGAAATAGTTTCACTAGCATGAATATCTTATTGGAATATTGTTACCAAGGAAAATTTTAAGGATGGAAATTTATCTCAAAGTTTAGAAAGCTTGGCTAATCTTACTAGTCCCTAATGTGAAAACCATAAAACATTTGCTGATATATTTGTAAAAATATTCAAATTTTTAATGATTTTTGTATAACCTCTATAAAAGTTTGGTGATATTTAAGACAAAATAATTTTATACTATAAAAATTTGGATAATCCATTTTAGAAAAAACTAAAATTGGTGAATCGGTTTTTTGCAAAAAACAGGGAAAATTAGCCTTTGCAATTATGAGCCCCTAACTTTTCCCTTGATTGTTACACACATGATGCAACGTGGTCACATTGAGTAAAACCGAATATATGTTCTCCAAGTTCATTATGTTGAAATCCATTTTAAGACTGACCAAGAAAAAACAAAATTTTAATATATAGAAATGGAAAAAGGATGATTTTACTATGCCACCTGCAAGCGTTGTTATAAAAGCTTAGTATCTACCTAGATATATTAGGATTTTTCTCTTGAAAATTTTCAAGCACAACAATGAAGCATCCTATCACAAACACATTATGGATATGTCTTGATTTTGGTACTAACTGCCCTATATAGAATTTTTTTTTTACTATACCCTCATAAGTTTCCATTATGAAATTTAATGACTGTCTCATTCAATTTTGAGCTCCGGTAAAACTGGATAGGTTGTGGTTAACATGGAAGTCTAATAAAAATAAAATATTTTGTTTAATATTTCCCCCTTTTTCTAGAAGCAACTATATCTCACAACCTTCCTTGACCTGGATTTAAATTCGAAACAAGATTGATAGGATAATCTTTGCATTTATTCCTTAATGATTTCGATTGAAAAAACATTAGAACTTAGGAGGCTGGTGGATTAGAAATATTGATAAATATGGATCTAGTGAGGGAGGTTTGATGGGTGTGAAAATGAATCAATTGAATGGTCGAATCCCTCAAATGGTACTACATTTTTAACAAAACAATAAATAAATACATTTACTATTGCGATGTTGAGACATTTGTTTATGAGTAGAATTAAGGAATCTCGCTAAAATATTTATTTAGTACCATTATGCCTTACACAACATTAGAAAATTGTTCCATAATGTAATTAGATTATAAAGGATAATATATGTTGGGATATTAGCTAGTGGATAGAGAGATACTATAGGAGCTATTCAAGGTACATATCAACAAGAAGGTACTATTATAAGGAAAGTGAGGCTCGAATTGAGACTATAACCATCATTATTATGATATTTACTACTACTTATGAAAATATCCTTCACCCTTTACGAAATAGTAATGCACAAAAATTTATCTATGACTGTTAGCATGAAAATTGAAGATTTGAGTGTGAACTAGTAAGAGTGGGTCTATGTCTGTATGAATGAATCCAACTATATTAGTAAAACAAATCAGTATATTGAAAGATTTCACATGATTCTAATTCCATTGAGCCAATAAGACCCTATTGATATGTAAGGGGTATATTGGATTCTACAATGAGTTATTTAGCAAAAACCCCTTTCGAAGTCAACCCTTTTAGAAACACCTACAAGCACATGAAGTCTCACTTGAGAAATCTATGGGGGATTGCGAGAACCTAAATAATTCTATAACGATGAAGGAGATGGAGACCTTATAGTTTCATTTCCATATTTGACATATTATTAGTTATTACCTTTGAAAAAAAAAATGAAGTATGCCACTATTATGCATAGTACACAAATCATCCACATATTTAAAATAACAGTACACTAAAAAATAGAGAAGTTGTCACTTCATGAACAAAATAAACAAAATAGGACAATACACACATTTTTTTAAAATAATTGTGAAATATCCATTACAATAATATTAAATGTGGAACACCAACCTAGAAAATCAACATTATAGCACAAAACTATTTCATAATATATATTTAGGAGTTTCAAAATGAATATCAAAAGTTTATTAAAAAATTTTCTATAACCATTGACCTTTATCTATTTAAAGTTGTACATGTAAATCCACTCTCAGAAAAAACACCTTTTTACTATGGCCATATAAACATTGCCTTGTTTTGCAAAGAATTACTATGGGGTATTTCATACGAAATTAGAAAAATGGATTTTCTTATCCTTGTAATTTCTACTTGTTTACCCTTAATTGTCCTCCCTTCATGGTAACCTTCTGCACAATTATCCTTTTTGAAGATCCCCAAAACTGGCTACCCAAAACACTACTCCAAGTAGCCCCCAAAGCTCATTTATGGCTCATCCCAAAGCTACTTAGTCTTGTTATTATGGAAATTGTCTCCTTGATTGTCACAACAAATTTCTACAATGTTTGCTTCACATTTTCCATATTTTCCTTGACTTCCTTTGCTTTCACCAATATATGTTCCACTATCTCCATTGATAAAGGGGTATTGAGAATTTATTCCTCTTCCTGCACTACATGTTTAATGACTTTATGTGTTTTCCTGGTCAAATATGTGGCCTTGAGTGATTCATATTGCAATTTATCAAATTTTTGCACTAATTTCTACTAGTCAACTCTCATATTATTAATATTTCTAGTTAGCGAAAATTTTGTAACATTGTGATCCTATGCTCATCGAGTGGTGATGTGTTCAAATTATGTTTGAAATTTTTCACCTTCTCTTGTGTTGTTTGGATTTTCTATGCTACTTATATTAGCTCTTTAATCTCCAGTAACCTTGTCCAAAAGTACATCCCCTCTTCATAAATCTTTAAAAAATATAGATAGAATCCTTTTACCTACTCAATGATCATTGTGGATACTTATTTATTTTTTGTGCAATTTTTCTCTTCAGGTGGGGTGCTTGGCAACAAAACGAAGAAGATATATCTAATTTGGAACTAATTCCTCTTGGTAAACAACTTTAACACATAGTATTGAAGGTTTTTTTTCTTTTGTATCGTGATTTTATACACATATAACACAAATTTCTACTCTTTTCAAGTAAACAAGACATTCTCTCAAGGCATGTTTCTTTCTGCACTTAGGACAAAAAATAGATAAGGCATCACTTTCAACATTTTAATAGTTTTGTGATTTTAAGATATCTATTTTCTCACTAATTCTCCCTAAAATGATTATTTTAAATTCATCAAGAAAATTGCCTATTTCAGCCCTACTTAATGTTCCTGCAGCAAATTTATTAATTCTAGAGATGACAACGTCTCTTGAACTCTTTCCAATTCTTGACTTACGTCTTGAAAGATGTATGCATAATTAAGATATTTCTGGTAACGATAGTTGAGAAATATCTCCTTTTCCCATCATGTTGAGGATATATATCCATACATCTCTAATGTATTTTAATAAGATATATTTCAAAGTACCTTCATCTAAATTTCCCTTTTATCCCTCTTAAGATTATAAATAAATATTTCAATTAGACCTTGAAGATTTTCATCTTCTCTTTGCATAATTTTAAAAACATTATCCATATGATTATGGGACATGCAATAATCCTTGTATTTTGTTAAGTATTCAGTTTTCATTTCTTCCCATGTCATAATAAAGTTTTTTATTAAACCTATGAACCATTTTAATCTTGCAGCCTTAAGAGTTGATGGAAACAATTCCAATTTTTGAGTGTCGAGCAAGTAGTCATAAAACTTACATAGAACTTATAACTCAAAAAGAAATGTTGGATCCTCACTTCTTAATCCATGGAAGTTAGGAAGGATAGAGGGTGAAATTATTTTCATTATTGTTTTTGTACCTTCATCGAAGTTAGGAAACACAATAGGCTCTAGTTCTCCTATGTCTCCTCTTCCTCTCCCCCTTACTCCACCTTTTCCTCTTCCTCCACCTCCACCTCTAATCATAGGTCCACATATTCCAATTCCAAGATTTTAATTGTTTACATTATGTACTTATCCTTCTCCTTCCCTAGCCATTGTAGATTCTTGAGAACTAATGTAGGATTCCATTATTGGATTATTTTATTCTTCTTTTAGTTCTTTGAGTTCTTCTATTAATGGTATATTAAAATAGATTTATTCTTCCTATTTTTCACTAGGGACTCATAGTTCTTGGGATAGAAGTCGTTCTCAAGTCGATGTTAGGAAAATTGCTTCTTATGTTGAGGATGTAGGATATTTTTCTTCTACAACTCCTTCGGTTGATGAGGTTGGTGAATTTCTAGGTTGGATTTCAGATCTCAATACCTCAATAAGTCTATGTATGCCTGAAAAGGATGGTATGTGAGTTTGGGTGGTTTTTGTGGCACTACAAAATATTGATGGCATGAGTGGTGTTGTTGGAATTAAGATTCTACCTCTAGCTACAAATATACCGCTAGAATATCTCTCTGTACGCATATAAATTTTTTCTTTTCATTATGCTTTCTTTTTAAGAAAAATAAAAAATGATCCTATTTACACTTCCCCGGAAATGAAGAAAAAAATTTTAATCAATTTAATGGTCTTAAATTTCTTACATAAATTAATGACCGAAGTTGGTAAACATGTGAAGTGAAAGTGCACTATATATGCTAGAAGCCTATTTTAATTCAATTTATTGATGTGACTATTAAGTTTGTAGAGATTAATTCTAAGGATGCTTTTATTCTTATGTTCCTAATGAAATTTAAAAATTCAAATCACAACTAACTTCCTAAAATAAACTTTGTAAAATAAAACTAAAATAGGTTTTCACTATCTTACTAGGCGATTTAACAAATCTATTGTTAGTCTATAGGAACAAAATTACTTAATATATTGTTCTAACAGTCGTGTACATAAAGACAAAATCAAATTCTAGGAATGAAAACCATAAACCTTCTCATTTACTAGAAATGAAAACTTGTAAAGAAGTTACTACTGCTCTTGAAAAGAAATCACTTATAAAATGAAAAGAAATCACTCATAGAATGAAAAGAAACCACTCATAAAATTTTAAAGGAATCACTATTGCTTTTAAAATAAATCACTCATATGGTGAAAGGAATCACTCATGAACTTGTAACATTACTCTGAGATAAATCATAATTTCTCATAAAATAAAACTATGAAGAAATCTCTGAAGATGGATTAAACTGCAATTGACAATTTAAAAGGAAAGATTTAATGAATCTACATAAAATGATATAAATAAACTATGCCAACATCTAAATAAAATCACAAAATATAATTATGGAAACAACTAAAGAAAATGGAAAATTAGAATTTTGAAAATAACTATATCAAATGATGAAATTAAAACATTAAAAAAACTACATTAAAAACATAAAATGCATAACCTTCACTCTTTGTAGGGGCCCTCCACAAATAGGTGGTCAAATATTTACTCCAACAGTCAGATATCCATCAAATCTTCAAGTCACTTCTTCATTAAAGGATAAAAAACAAAGTTTTTAAAAATTTCATGGTCGCATGAAAAATTACACATTGTTCAGATTTTATTTTGCATAGTATTTATAAAATCCCATGCTCATAAATGTTCAAGACTTTCATGCCTACTTAGGCTAAACAAATTCTAATTTTAACTTCTAGAAAATAACAAAATATCTCTTCTTCATGATTTTATATTTGGCAAAGTAAATCATGAAGCATGATCAACTTGGACTCTCGCTCACTTGTTCGATAACGTGTTGACCCACTCCGGCTAGGTCCCTATATTACCAGTATAGTCCGTTATTGTTATTAGTGTAACCCCTTAATTGTTATTATTATACCCTTGTAACCCCCATTTTTTTATTATTGTGCCCTTAAATTATTATTGTTAGGTAGGCTAGGATTACATTGTGGTCCACTAGGATTACATTATGGCCACATGGGCTCCTATATATAGAAAGGAGGTTTTGTAAACTGTATTATCCAAGAATTTTTCATTTATGTAATGTATTGGAGGTTTCCCCCTCAAAGTGGTTCATTTCTAAGGCGTTGATATCTCTTTTCTTCTATTTTTGGAGCTGGTTACACAACATTTGGTATCAGAGGTTTGGATTCTAGGGTTTCGTTGCTCCAAATAGGTTATCGTGGAATTTTCAATATAATTTTTTTTTCTACGAAGTTTCAGAAGCTGAAATTTTTAGGGTGCAAAGCCGAAATCCTAAGGAAGATCTTCTAAAAATTTCAAAGCTTGGTTTGCAATATTTTTGGAGATATGATTTGTGGAAGTTAGGTCTTTTTTCAGGCTCCTAAATAGGTCATTGTGGAATTTTCACTATAAATTTGTTATTACGAAGGTTCAGAATTTGAAATTGTTAGGGTGTGAAGCTGAAATCCTGAGGAAACTCGTGAAAAAAATTCAAAGCTTGATTCACAATATTTTTGGAGATATGATCTGTGGAAGGTGGTTCTTTTTCAGGCTCCCGAATTTCATCTCAAAGAGGTGATCGTGGGAAAAGTTCAATAACTCTCTCTCTGAGCAACGGATTGGAGTTTCGTAAAAATTAGTCGCAATTAAACAGACTTTAGTTTCTTGGCTATCAATTTTAGATTAAACAGTGACATGTGGCAAGTCGTACAAGTTCACTCTACTGAACTAGTCCATAATTAGGTCATTGTGGGATATTGGACATAACTTTGTCTTGGAGAATCCAAATTAGGTCAGACCTGTGGCATTCAAAAGAGAATTCATAGGGCTACTTTAGTGCTGAATTTCAGATATTGAAGAGCCTCAATCACAAAGACAATCAAATTTCCATATCGAGCTCCTCCAAAAGCAAGAAAAAGGTGTGTATTGTTTTCCGAATTACATAAGTCGTGTTTGAAAAAACAATTTGAATTGATTCCAAGGGCATATTGTAGAATAGATATCAGTATTGGGTTCTAAAAATGCCCCATAAAAATAATTCAACACCAATTAAGGCTTCAGAAGGCTCTACTATGACTCATGAAGATGAAAAATTGCAACATGATCTATCAAAATTACAAGAGAAAGTGCACCAAATTTCGCTCTCGCAAAGAGCAACAAAAAATGAAACGAAATTTTTGAAGAAAGGCATGGAAGAAAAGATGGATGGTGTGAAGAATAATATGGATGGTTTGAATAAAGACATGGAATCTAAGATAGATGACATGGAAGCTGGCATGGAATCTAAAATGGAAAACATGAAGAATGATCTAAAAGCAGACATAGAATGTTTGACAAAGTTGATAGAAGAAATGTTTCCTAATGGTGAAAAGATAGTAGAGGAAACTCATGATGAGAAAAAAATAAATGTTAATCATGATTTCATAAACTCTAATGTTGGCGGGAAGAACCACCATATTCCAAAAATGGATATGAGGAAGTTTTATGGAAAGGATCTTGTAACATGGATACTACAGATGGAGCAATATTTTGATCTCCATAATGTGAAAAACACACAAAAGTTACACATTGCAACTTTACATTTAGAACAAAATGCATTTGTATGGTATTGAAGGCTTTTCTCCCATAAAAAAATTGTCACTTGGTCAATTTTTATGGAGGAAATGATAGCACATTATGAGGATACAAAGAGCAACACCGTCTTTAGCCAATTGATAAATCTCAAACAAAATGGTTTAGTGCGGGAGCACATTGAGGACTTCCAAAAATTGAATATAAGGGTAACTGATATTCCAGAGGAACACAGGATTAATCTCTTCATAAGAACTTTAAAGGATAACATGCAACATGAAGTTCGCTTTTTGGAACCTGATTCATTGGAGAAGGCACTCAGGTTGGAAAGAAAAATTGAATGTAAAATTATGGCGACAAGGAAGCCTAACACTCACTTCTATAAAGAAGGAAGTGTTTCTACGCCTAGATTTCCACAACCTACAAGGTTGACACCACAACAATTAGAAGAAAAAAGAGCAAAAGGGCTTTGCTACAGTTGTGATAGCAAATACACTAGAGGTCATAAGTGTGCTGAGAAGAAATTATTTTACATAGATTGTGAAGAGGAAGAAGAAAATGAACAAGAAGAGGATACAGTAGGAACCAGCCCTAGAAGAGGAAGAAATGAATCCAACCATTTCGTGTAACGCACTGGCAGGAATTACCACTCCTCAAACTCTCAAGATAGAAGGACATATCAAGAAGAAAAAGGTAATAGCATTGATTGATTCAGATAGCACCCATAATTTTATTCATTGTAAGGTAGCCAAGGAATTAAATTGTTTCCTATACCCAACACCAGAATCTCAAGTGATGGTGGCAAATGGAGGAACTATAAATTACTCTGGAAAATGCCATAGTATCAAGATAACCATGGGGGAATATGTATTGACTAGTCCAATGCTTTCCATTCTTATGGGAGCTGCTGATGTTGTACTAGGAGTAAAATGGTTACAATCTTTGGGGACGGTAGCTTTTAATTTTCAAGAAATTTTCTTGAAATTTTTTTTCAGAAGGACAGGAAGTTGAATTACGGGGTATTGTAGGGAAGCTGGGAAATATAATAAGCTCTAATGTCATGAAAAATATTATAAATAAATAACAACGAGGTGTAATTGCACAATCATGCTCATTAGAAGTTCCAACATCAAAATCATCTATTTCTGCAGATCTCCAACATGTCTTGGACAGTCATTCCAAGGTGTTTGAAACTCCCAAAGGACTCCCACCTATTCATGATCATGATCATGATATTCATTTGATTCCAGGAAGTGTTCCTCCAAACATCAGGCCTTATAGATATCCTTACGTCCAAAAGAGAGAAATTGAACGTATGATTGCAGAAATGTTAGAGGCGGGTATAATTCAACCTAGTCAAAGTTCTTTCTCTGCTCCTGTAGTATTGGTACACAAGAAGGATGGATAATGGTGAATGTGTCCGGATTATAGGGAGCTCAATAAGCTCACCATTAAAGATAAATTTCCCATTCCTGTGATTGATGAATTATTGGATGAATTACATGGAGCAATTTATTTTACCGAGTTGGATCTTCGTTCAGGATATCATCAAATTAGAATGAAGACTGAAGATATTCCAAAAACAGCATTTCGAACTCATGAGGGTCATTATGAATTTTTGGTCATGCCTTTTTGGCCTTACCAATGCACCTTCTACATTTCAAGGGTTGATGAATTCCATTTTCAAACCCTTCCTTAGAAAATTTGTGCTAGTATTTTTTGATGATATACTAATCTACAATAGGTCTTGGAAGGATCATGTTCAACATGTTGACAAGGTGCTCAAACTATTGCAGGAGAAACAATTATATGCAAAATATCCAAATGTTTCTTTGGAGTACAAGATGTGGAATATCTGGGTCATATTGTATCTCACGAGGGTGTTAAGGTAGACCCTAACAAAATTAAAGCCATTAAGGAATGGAAAGTCCCCACAACCATAAAGCAGTTGTGAGGATTTCTGGGGTTAACAAGGTATTATCGAAAGTTTTTTAAGAAGTATGGGAGAATAGCAGCACCTCTAACAACATTATTGAAGAAAGATGTATTTTCATGGACTCCTGAAGCAACTAAGGCCTTTGAACATCTTAAAGAGGCAATGTGCCTAGCACCGGTCTTAGCTACGCCAGACTTCACAAAAACCTTTATTGTGGAATGTGATGCCTCAGGAAATGGAATTGGTGTTGTTTTAATGCAGTAAGGAAGACCCATTGCTTTTGAAAGTCGTCCAATCAAAGGAAAGTATTTACAGAAACCTATTTATGAGAAGGAAATGTTAGCAATACTGCATGCACTAAAGAAATGGAGAACTTACTTATTGGGAAGACACTTCAAGGTAAAAATTGATCATGATAGTCTTAAACACTTTTTGGAACAAAGACTATCTTCAGAAGAGCAGCAAAAATGGGTCACAAAGATGTTGGGTTATGACTTTGAAATAATATAAAAAAAAGGAAAGCTTAATGTTGTTGCAGATGCACTCTCAAGAAAGAATGAAGAGGTGGAAGCATTGCTTTGTGCCATTTCTATTATCCAACTAGCTTGGATAACCGAAGCAAGAGATGAATGGAAGAAGGACAAAGATGTATGGGCACTCATTCAAAAGTTGCACCAAGATCCTAGTACATCTAATACATTTAGTTGGAAAAATGATTCCTTATGGTACAAAGATCGCTTATATCGTTGTAAGAATTCCCAACTAAAACAAAATATTCTTCTGGAATTGCACACTTCTCCTTTAGGAGGACACTCAGGATTTTTAAAAACTTACCACAGGGTGAAGAAAGAATTTTTTTGGGATGGCCTTAAATCTAATATTCAAAATTTTTTGGTGGAATGTTTGGTTTTCCAGCAGAATAAAGTTGAGACAATTAAGACCCCGGGACTTCTACAACCTTTATCCATTCCAAGTCAATGTTGGGAGGATATTTCAATGGATTTTATCACAGGTTTACCTAAGTCCGAAGGAAAGAGTGTCATCATGGTGGTAGTTGATAGAGTTACCAAGTATGCACACTTTTGTGCATTATCTCATCCATTTAAAGCAATTACAATTTCTACTACATTTATGAACAGAATTCAAAAGATACATGGAAGCCCAAGGGTTATTTAGAGTGACAGAGATCCCATTTTTACTGGAAATTTTTGGAAGGAGTTATTTTCTTGTTTGGGTACTCAATTGGCTCATAGCTCATCTTATCATCCTCAATCTGATGGTCAAACTGAGGTAGTAAATAAATGTTTGGAAGGATATCTTCGTTGTTTTGTATCTAATAAACAAGCTCAATGGGTCAAGTGGTTACCTCTCGCTGAATTATGGTATAACACTTCCTTCCATACTGCAGCAAAGATGACCTCATTTATGGCACTTTATGGATATCATCCACCATCTATCACATCATCTTTAAGGGAAAATTAGAAGGTTCAAGCAGTGGAATATCACATCAAGAATCAGCAAGAAGTTCTCCAACTCTTAAAAGATAACCTAAATTTGGCACAAAATCGAATGAAACAACAGGCAGATCAACATCGCAGCGAGAGAAGTTTTGATGTAGGAGATTGGGTATTTTTACGGCTACAACCATACAAACAAATGTACCTCAAGCAAGCTAAGAAGGATAATAAATTATTTCCAAAGTACTATGGTCCTTACAAGGTGTTTCAAAAGATTGGTACTATGGCATACAAATTGGAGCTTCCTGCTTCTTCTCGAGTGCATCCAGTTTTCCATGTTTCATGCTTAAAAAAGGTTATAGGTGAAAATCTTCCAATTCAAACAATATTGCCAAAACTTGATGAGGAAGGAAAATTCATATTGGAACCTAAAGTGGTCACAGGAACAAGAAATCGACAGCTATGGAATCGATCAATTTCATAGTATCTCATAAAGTGGAAGAACTTACCCACTGAAGATTCTACATGGGAGGATGAGAAGTTTATACAGAAGCACCCAGAGCTACTCAAGCATTGAGTAAAACACTTTTTCGAAGGAGAGGGGCATGTTAGGTCCCTATATTGCCGGTATAGTCCCTTATTGTTATTAGTGTAACCCCTTTATTGTTATTATTGTACCATTGTAACCCCCATTTTGTTATTAATGTGCCCTTAAATTATTATTGTTAGGTCGGCTAGGATTACATTGTGGCCCACTAAGATTACATTATGGTCACATGGACTCCTATATATAGAAAGGAGGTTTTGTAAATTGTATCATCCAAGAATTTTTCATTTATGTAATGTATTGGAGGTTGCCCCCTCGAAGTGGCTCATTTCTAAGGTGTTGATATCTCTTTTCTTCTATTTTTGGAGCTGGTTATACAACAACTCCTTTGACCACACAATCAAACGATTTCCTTCATGATATGGCTCGGATGGATAGGAGTAAATCCTTGAGGAGATCAAACCCCACCTATCCATATAATTTTTTTCTCACCTGGTATCTCAGAGTTTGGTAGACCATGGATTTGGCTACAGAAACGTGAATCGGCTACAAAATCATGTCAATTACGTAGCTAATACAAATTTTAACTTAATAATAAGGAACATTTTTTAATATGAAATATAAGATATTTAAATACCTTACCATGGCAAAAACCTGTAGTTTGATTCTTATTTGAGTTAATGATGATAGTCAAAAAGAGGAAAAGTAGATAAACGAGACTGTGAAAATGAAGTAATTATGAGGTTCTATAGATATTGTTCATTAAAGCATATAACATGTTTGATCCATCTAATCACATAGTATTTGTGATTACGTATGTAGTTTTACATGAACAAGAAGATCAAGGCAACAATTATAACAACTATGAAATATGGCAGATGCTTCCTGAATTTGAAGATAATAAAGAAGAATAAAATGTAGAAAACAGTGAATAGAAAAGGCTTGGTGAAAATTCTTGTGAATGTGGACATCATCAATAGTCACAGCCCAATCATAAGTGGATAATTAATTTCAAAGAACAAAGGTAAAATAAATGAAGCACAAAGGAAATATACTCGACATATTTGACTACCTGAAATGTACAAGGATTATGCTCTCATGACTAGAGTTTTGAATGTTATAGAACTCGTGAACTTTAATTAAACTAATGAATATGAAGAGTGGATAAAATCTACGAAGAAAGAATATGAATATACAATTAATAATACAACGAGGGAGTTAACTAAATTTCCTAAAGGAAAGGAGCCCATATGCTGCAAATGGTTATACAAAGCCAAGTTCAAAGGAGATGGCATCATAGATAAATATAAAGCTAGATTTGTGGCAAAATTGTACTCTAAAATAGAGGGTATTGATTATGAAGAAACATTTGAACTTGTAGCTAAATTGAATGATGAAATATTGTTAATTGCATTAGCTACAAAGTATGATTGGAATGTGCACCAACTAGATGAAAAACATTCTTTTCTGAATGGTGCCTTTAAGGGGAAGGTCTACTTGACACATCCTAAAGGGTTTGTGAAAAAAAGGGGTAGGAAAATTTAGTTTGTAGATTAAAGAAAGAATTTTATGAGTTGATAAAGGCACCTGGGTTGTGGTCTGAAAATGCAGATGCTTTCTTTTTCCAACATGGTTTAATGAGAATTCCAAGTGATCTAAATATGTATACCAAGTTTGATGAAAAGGCATATGTGGTTCTTATTTCTTTGTATGTTGATGACTTAATCATTATAGGAAATTCAGTCAAGTTAATTAATGAAGTTACAATGAATATGTCACAAGTATTCGATATGAAATATCTTGGTTAATTGCATTAATATTTAGGTCTTGAAGTTTTGCGAGATGCTAGTTAAACTTTTTTCTGTCATGCTAATTATCTCATAGAATTACCTAAAATTTTTAAGATGGATCAATGCAAAGATTCCTTTCTTCCTATGTAGCATAATATACAGCTTCATTTTGATGATGGTTCAAAAGAGGTTGATGGTACATAGAATAGAAAACTAATTAGAAGTTTGAATTATTTTACTATAAATATACCTAACATTGCATATTCAATTAGTGTTCTTAGTAAATTTATTGCAAGACCTCTAGAAAGACATTGGAGAGACGGAAAATAAGTACTAAGGTATCTTAAAGATAGAATTGTTTTTTGTATTAAATATACTGATTCATTTGATGTGGAGATGACATGTTACTCAATTAATATTAGGTCGGTCATACATATGATATAATATCTACTACGACTTATGCATTCAGTATTGGATCTGGGATAATTTTTTCAAGGAGCAACAAGAAGCAACCTATTGTATCCTTTTCATATACAGTGGTAGAATATAAAGATTTGTATGCAGCAACCTATGAGGTTATTTTTTTGAAGTGAGTTCTTAAAGATGGAGAAGAACGAAATAAGGCTACAATAATAAAGTGTGATAACCAAAGCTCAATCAAGTTGGAAAATAATCCAATAATCCATGCAAGGACAAAGCATGTTGATGCCTAGTTTCATTTTATTAGAGAGAAGATACAATATAAGAAAACTATTATTAAATATTGTAATACTTGTGAAAATGTTGATGACATTTTCACAAAGGCCCTTCGGAAGACAATATTTGAATTGTTTAGGGAGATGGTAGGTTTGGAAATAAATCCTTTCCCCATTAAGGGGTAACTTGAAAATAATGGAGAATAGATTCGTTAGGTATTTTAGTTTTTTTGTGTATTTATGAGTTAGATCATATTTTATGGGAATTTTTTAGACCTCCTTAACTAAATGGAATCCTATAATATATGTATAATTTGATTTATTTTTCAATGAATGAATGCATTATTGTGGCAGCCTTAGGTACTCCTCACCTAAGAGCTACAGGTTTCATTCTCAATTTGATTTGTCTTCCTATTTTTTTATTCTTCAAGTATTAGGAATGCATTTATTAGTTGTTTATCATGCATTTTCATTCCAAAAATATTCACTATGATGAGGTATTATATGGTATGCCCATTACATATATATTTGGGTGACATCCTTATGCCTTTAAAATATTGGATATAATAGCTACAACAAAATCTAGAGCACTTATCTATCATCTAGGACCCAAGTTATGTGAAAATATAGATAAATGTTCATTTAAAATTAAGTTAATTTTGTATCTAGGATACATCATGGATTATAATGGGGTGCATGTGGAGCCAATCATTATCTCAGTCATTTCTGATTGTTTACTCTTATTGATCGTCACAAAGTTACACATTTTCTAGGGCCTTGCAAAGTTCTTCATGGGAAGTTAAGAAAACATGATGGCGTTGAAAGCTCCAATGGGGCCACACCCTACTTTCTCACTAAGGAATACATACATATTTATAAGAATTTAGGGTCCTTGATTCCTAGACTAAAAATCCTAAGGCCTAGATGACTACACAATGCAAGGCACAAGAAAATATCCACATTTGTAAGTATTACCTTGGGAACACATAAGAGTGATGGCCCAATGTTATCTTCAATATACATTGAAACGGTGATACATTGTGGATTTTTATTAACTAAAGTGATTATATATTAAGCATATTGTTGGACAACTCTATGTATTTCACCTTCACGGAATTCAATGTAAGGATCTAAATGGGAATTATTTATATTTTGTTTCTTTAAAAAATCTCCAAAGCACGAGAAAGAAAAAAGGATCCTAACTCATTTCATGAGAAGAAGGCCAACCATTTCCCTATCAAATACTCTATTTTCAATCTCTATTCTACGTATTTAGGGGCGAGTTGCTATATTTTTGGAAAATTTTGGTTTATGTTACTTATACTAGTTTGAGTATACACTTCCTCCATAAAGTGTGGAGATCAATCCTTGGGAGTTGCACAAGAAAATGAGGAAATTAATATGTTTTAGGAGATAATTTCCTCATGATTTCTGCAAGGAAATAAGAGGATATACGAAAAAAATAATTGGGTAAGTGTTTTCTAGTGTTTCTCATTCAATAGAGAAAAAAAGTATTCTTTTGTAGTCTATGCTCGGAGTTGGAGGAGGAAATTGTAATAGATTCACTATTAAATTTATTAATGCAAAGATGCTTGAGGGGTTTTTTCAAGTTTGGTTCCCATACAAATCACTATGTAGTTGTGGTTTCTTTTGTTACATGTCTATTCATTTTTTTCTAAATTGTGATTTCCATACCGCAAATCAGTCGAGTATAATTTCGTCTTAATTTTTTTAGTTAGAATTCTTGAGCAGTCACATTTTTTATCGAATTTATAGACATAGTTAGTGTTGATGAGAATACCAATTCCTAAAATATATTTAATGTGGAATCCCTTACACACAATATTCTTAGTTTAGTTAAAATGTATCATAAAGGCTATAATGTTACTTTTTGATCAAAATACTGTGAGATATGAAAAGAAGAGAATGGGAACCTATGGTAAGGATGTGATCACTCACAACAATGTATATTTTTTTGGTGATTCAATAGTAAGTTTGTAACTGAGCAAAAAAAAATCAAACTTCACTATGGAATAGAAGACTTTGTCACATAAAATTTGACAACATAATAAATATTAGCAAAAAAAAAGCAGTCATGGGATTGACAAGACTACCAAATCCCGATGGCTCAATTTCTAAGTCCTGTTATTTTGGAAAGAGTACAAGGACTCAATTCAAGAAAAAGTAATTCTCAACCTCTAATTTACCTTTGTAGCTAGTTCACACTCATCTTTATTTCCCTATAATGACAAATATCCAAAAAGAAGAAAGCTAATATGTTTTAATTTTTTATTTTTTTAAATGGGCCACTTGGACTATGCTTTTTAATGAAAAATAAAATTCTATGAAAATTCTCAAGATATTTAATGTTTGAGATGAAAATTAGAAATACATATAAATTAATTTCTTAATATTAGAAATATGTGGAGAATTCTCCTTAAGAAATTTTGAAGGGTATTTTGAATAACAAGACATGAGGATGTAGTACTCACTAGCTAGAACTCAACAATTGAATTAAGTAGTAGAGAGAAAGAACATAGCAATTTAGGATATGGGTAGAGAAATTATGGATGAAGTGGAGGTTCCACACACCTTCTGGAGAGAAGAAACACAAGTCATTTTCTATTTATTAAATAAGACTGAACTCATGCATAATACTGATAAGACTCCCTATGAGCTATGAAAAGGGATACCAACATCAATGAAACATTTAAAAGTATTTGGGAGTAAGTATTATATCAAAATGAATGATAAAAACCATAGAAAACACGACCCTTGAGATGATGAGTTTGAGTGAAGACAAATTAATGAGTCAAATATCAATAATATCAGTAAGGTCATGAGGAAGTCAATATATTCAAAGTCACTGCACCTAGAAGATCAAAGAGACATTTTATTCGGCTTGATGTAATTTTCACCTCAAAACCATGTTTTGAGCTGAAAACGTGATATTTTTCGTTTATTATTATTCATTACGTAATTATATATCATCATATGTAATAAGTCACAATTAAGAAGCTGTTATCTCCACAAAGTGATGTCCATGCCTTCAGAGAATTTTTCCACAGCATGTTCATCACCAAATCATCCTCCAAGTAGATCCATCAGAAGGAACCCAAAAAGAGCTTTCCAACAGTATACTACACTCTCAAAACTGACTTCTGGATTGAAATTTATGCTTAAGTGAAGTAAAAGTCCCTAGATCCTCATATACCCCCTATTTCCCATTTTTCCCTTTAAACTTTGTATTATTAAAGTTTAATATTTTTCTTTAATAAAATCCCTCCCCCCCCCTCCAAATACATAGTCGCATGATTAAAATCCAAAAAATACTTATACGATTAAAACCACTTCCCCCCCCCCATGACCCTTTAAAACCTTATCATAAAGTCTAAAGTTTTTATTATAAAACCCCGTCGACCTTCCCATCGCGAAATAGCAATATTTGAAAAATGCTTCCGATTCACCAATCGAAAAAAAATCCGATGCGATTGATCGCACCCCCTCCTCCGATCTCCCGATCGCAACTCCCTATCCACTCTTCTGATTGGCCCCGCCCAATGCGATCTGGACCGTTGATCCAATCGACGATCGTATGGGCCATATGCAATCGCTCCATCACAATCAGTGCCCCGATCATCCCTCTCCGATTGACCTCCCCCGATGGCTCACTCCCGATTACACGCCCACCGTCGATCTCATCATCCAATTCGACGGTCCTCCGCCAATCAAAACATTCCAATCGCACCATTTAAATCCTGCCTTCGATTAACCCTGCTCGATTACACCATAGCCATTGATCCGATCAATGATCTAACGGCTCACAGCTCATCGCTCATTGGAAATCGGCCTTCCCATATATAACATCTCTCTCTGCCCTCCTTCCGATCTCTGATCCCAATTGGTCGGGCCCACCACCTAATCTTCCGCCCATTCATCATAAATAGACCTTTCCCCTGTTGTTAAATTAAATTTTGTTTTATTTTATTTAAACAAAGGTTTATCCCTATCGCCACATTATTATCGCATCGAAGATATTCAAATTCATTATGTTATGTGTCTCGCTCCAATTTCCAATTCTGATTGCACCCCAGGCCCACCTTAGCCCTCCGCCTTTTCATATGCAAAGTTCTTCCTCCCTTTGTAAAAGAAAAAAAATTGCTATTATTAGTTCTCAAAGGGATTACCCCATTCCATTCATGATTACCCATTGGACCCATGCCATCGCATCAGAACTTTTGTGTGGTGTGTTCCAAATGTGACCCACCTCCTCTCCATTCCCTTTTCCCATTTAAAATCGATTTTCTCCCTTCACTAAAGGCATAGTTTCATTTCAAAGCGTTTTATTGAGAAATTCAGATTATTCAAAAGAAATAATGGAAAGAAAAGCAACAGTTGGCTGGCCGAGAGCTTAAATTAAGCAAAGATGTCTACAGCAGCAGAGAAAATAGGATCTGATTTCCTATTTTATTCTTCAACAGTGAAATCTGTGAAATCTTCCAACAATAAAATGTATTATTGTTTCTTCTTTTCAGGGGCAGATCGTTAGAAATTTTTCTATGATTGCATTTTATTTCTTCAACTGTTAGAACAGCTCCCTTTTCTGTGGATCTATGTTCCCACATTTCATTGTATTTATTATAATTGTAAATCATTTGAAAAAAAGGAGAAAAAAGTCTGTAATTCAAAAGTAGGGGAATAGTGTGGAAGAACATCCTTGCGCTCCATTGTATAGTTTGACAGGGAATTAATAAAATATGTAGCTCTGATTTGTGGGATCCATGTGGTATGTGATTTAGCTTTTGTTCTCTCCTTGGTTTCATATGTAAATTGATATGTTTCACCTCTCATTCATAAGCATTTCCTTTTGAATGCTTTCAAGATAGAAAGGTAGAATCCATTTTATATGCTCTACCTTGGGAAATAATTCGTGCTCTGTGTTTTTCTTTTGTTTGAAAAGGATCCATTTACTGTGCCCTTTTCAGCTCCTCGCCAGTCTTTCCATCCCATCCTCATTAAATTTTATTTGCTAAGTTTCCTGCCTATCTTGCCCCATGAAATACCCTGTGTCCTGATTTAATTCCCAGTTTCAACTGTCCCATTTTTGTCCCACACATCCCTGTAAATTAATTTATTTTTTTAAAAGCATTTTCCCATCATTTTACCTAGCCTAATATCAGTCCATTTATTGTATTCCATTGAATATTCTTTCACGGAGAGAGCCCTCTCCTGTCCTTGTAGGGCTAGCTACAAGACTGAGCGTGGTTTAGTTGTTACCTTGTTTTGCCTTTTCAGCCTGGGGTCCAATTCAAGAGATAACAGATTGTACTCATATTGTAACAGATGAACTATTGCCATCGACATAGCCTTATTGAGAAATGAGAACTCAGGTATATAAGAATCAACCTCCAAACTATGATACCAAGAAGAAGAAAAATCATAGGATAAATGTGATGAAATAGGTACAACATAGAGGACCAACATTATGTCCAAGTATGTGTAGAAAAAACACACATAAATTCAAATTATTGGTGACCATGGGCATAGTGTTAAAAATAGAAGGAAATTACTTAACAATATGAGTTGTGCTAATATTGCCTTGCTATAAAAAATTGAGCCCAAAAGTCTTAGTTAGGAATGTGTAGAAAGATTCTAGGTGAAGGGAATGAATGAAGATTTGGACTAGATCAAGAAAAATTATACTTGAAAGCTTCTCCCTACACCAAAACAGAAAAATATTATAGGCACCAAATGGTTCATTAAAAATAAGACAAATGATGAAGGCCATGTGATAAGGATAAAACCAAGACTGCTTTGAAAAGGGTATGCTCATATGGAATGGATAAAATTTTTCAAGACCTTTGCACCTATAGTAATATTAGAAGCGATCAAAATGTTTATTTTTTTTTCCACGCATAATAATACCAAAGTATATCAAATGGATGTGAAATCGACCTTTCTCAATGGATATCTAGAAAAGGAAGTATATATCGAGCAAACAAAATGGTTCATGCTATTATAAAACAACTATTATATGTGTGCAAACTAAAGGAGGCTTTATATGTGCTAAGAAAAAGCCTATAAATTGGTATGCGAGGTTGGACCCACATCTTCGTCAATGTTTCGAGGAATTTCACCCTAGAGGTTCGTTGGGTTACAACCTCCACAGAGCAGGGGCATGCTACTTAACAGAGACTCACACAATCATGCACGTTCAGAAAAACTAAATAGAGTAGAATGAGAAAGTTACCCATTGGTCCTACGGTTGAAGAAGATCCCGCAGGGTTCAAACCCCCAGCAACCGTCCTTCCTTCTTAACCTGAAAGACAAGAAGAAACAAGCACAAAGGACTGGTTGTACAGCATATATCTACTCTAAATGTTAGTGAGATTCATATACATTAAATAAATCATAATGAATGC
This sequence comes from Pinus albicaulis, assembly GCA_034641835.2. NCBI lineage: Eukaryota > Viridiplantae > Streptophyta > Pinopsida > Pinales > Pinaceae > Pinus > Pinus albicaulis. The sequence continues at coordinate 131,586 of JAXQQM020091439.1, forward strand.
TTGTATAACAAATATTCTCATACATATAAGCATACACTAACACGTTTATTTCAGGAACAGCATGGTACTTCTATATTATAAATAGCATGTACAAAAGTAACGAGTGGAGAGATCACCTGATCCTTCCACGGCCTTCGAGCAGACCGTCGTCTGGATCCGTCCAGCCCTTGCCTCACTAAGACTCCTTCCAAACTGGTGCATATGAGATGGCATATAAGGGGATGAGCATCTCAAGGAAACAAGGGTTTCCTATAATGAACTAGGAAAGTGCAAGAGGCACGGGGAATCAGATTTGGATAGGGAATACCAACAGAGTATAATATCAATAATTCTCTCTCCCTTAGGCCATACACTTGAGGGGTTTTTATACTCCCTCCAAGTAGTTTCAACAGTTGGAAACAGTTGGCCACGTGCTGGGCTGGTTGAACTACCTGAGTAGCCATCAACCCAGCCCGAAAATGGGGAATAATTATATATTTTTTAATTATTTTAATGGCATACGCGGAAAAGTCTAGCTAGACTCGCGTATACACGCGGAAAAGTACGGGCATAGTCGCGTATGGGGATTTTTACACTGTTTTTAAGTGAATTTGTCCAAGTCTGTAGGAATGGGTGCCCAAAACCATCAAAGCAATCATGAATCATGTGAAGGTGAGAAATGATGCTATAACAGATGCCCCCTAATATATGAGGTCAGAAGGGGTACATGATGGCCGAAATGTATTATGCACATAGAAAGAACTTAGCAAGGACAAGAGAGGACTTCACCAGATTTCAGCCTGCCAAAAACCAATGAAAGAAAACAGAGAGTCAACTCATGCTGAGGCGGGCATACCCATGCTCAGTCAAAAATACATCATATAGAAATTAGTGAATAGATCCAACATGTATACAAGTATAGTTGAACTGAAAGTACAAAATGAATCATCTGAGCATGGCCCGGAAATACAAGTCTGAATCAATGTCCAAGTATCACATATAGAAAGCTGATCAAAGATGGTGCAACTGGATGTTTGATCAAATAAGTAACTGAATCTCCAAGTACCGGATCATAAGAGGTGGATCCATGTGATGCCCAATCCTGCGCAACTGGAAACTGCAACTTTATAAGATGTTGTTTGTGGCAGAAAGCCCTACAACATATAAGGGTGGACGGCAACACTGGCAGAATCTGAAAGGACTGTCAACAGTGAACCGAGAAATGCTGATGCAACCCGAGGTCTTCACCGATCACAACGGCACAATTCTACACACTGGGAATAAATGAGCTGAAGTCGACCATGTGAAAAATCGTTGGATTACTGGTCAATGATGTATCTGAGTTAACTGTGTGAGACAACCCACGGAAGTAATGATAATGGGTACCTAGGTGCACATTCACAATCGACAAGTGCGAATGAATGAGTTGATAAGACATGAAAGAATCTGCGACGATGCAGGCAATGAGGTCCACACTTTGTCGATAGCGAAGAGAGTGTGTTTCTACAAACCTAAAAGGCGGCAAAAGACTCTAGACCTTATTCCCAGTGCAATGAGACGGAGTCGATGGGAAAAGATCTGCTGGAAGGAAGGCATTAAGGCATCCCAAATCAGTCCCGCGCGAGTGTAACCCGCAGGCCAAGATTTGGAAGGAATCGGAGCAGTAGAGTGATGGAATAAGAAAAACCGAAATACGTTTAAAACCCATGCACAAGATGCTGTTCATGCACGGAAGAAACCCTATGAACCAACCAATAATGAAAGGCGGCACCAGAGCGAAATCCACAGTGGGTCAAATGGAAATCAGGTCTGCCTGAATCATTTGTGATAATGTGTCTTTGGCGGCTAATTGAGAGGAAACCACCTGGGTCAAAGAACCATGATGATGAAAAAATGTGACATGAGGTGCTAGAAGAAATGGAAATAGTGACCTTAGAGGTAAAACTCTAGATTTGCCTCTCCAAGCAATGAATGCCAGCCATTCAAATGCAGTTATAAACTGACTGACGAAGAAGTCAATGGGGACCTTCTCAAACTAGCACGAGCAGAAGATCAAAACATCTGATGTGATAGAACATGATACTGACAAGACCGGGAAGGCCGACTGAATAATGAGTCAAGAGACACCGCAGAATGGCCGACTCAGGCTAGACTTCCCTTGAACAAAAGCACGACTCTGTGATGACCATGGCAGTAAAAGTGACACTGTATAAGTCTGTCCTGCAGGAGGCAAAACAAACTCTCTATATGATTGGAAGAGATAACCAACCGGGGGAGAACTGACAAGTGAAACATGGTAAAGGCTGAACCTAGGTCAAAACTAAAACCATCCCAAATGAAGGAAATATATATAAGTAAATGTGCTTTGTTCAAGGGCGACAAACTGACTCTGTACTGCCATCAAAACAACGAAGATACATCCCGTTCCCGCTCTTTTTGTTATATTTTATTTTTTTGTCTTTTTCATATAATAAGCCTGAAAAAGAATAAAAGAATGCTATGGTACAATGGATAGAACGAGTATCAAGAAATCAGATGCACTAGTTCCTGGGATTGGAACAATCCTATGCTCAAAGCAAGGTGGCGAAAACTGTTAAGTGATACTCAGAGGAACGTTCCATTCATGGGTAAAAAGGTGTCAAGTCGTGATAGCTAAGTGCATGCAATGGTTAACTTGTACAGAAAGTCAAGGTCAAAAGTTGGCTTAAACATCGAGTCCAAATGAAGCCGGCTAAAGGCCAGGATAAACAAGTAGCCAATATGCAATGCAGTAATACAACTTAACGACACCAGGGAGCCTCTAGGGTAAAAGCTAGAAAAATGATAAGTGATGAAGAAGAAGAATGAAGCTTCAACACATAAGACATGGCGGGACTAAAGCGGACTCCCGAGCCTACACAAAAAGCAGCATGGGAAACAAGTGATAGCGAGGAACTAACTAGGAATCCCATGTAAAGGAAGGCTCTTCCATCAAGTCATGATTAAATAATCGGTGAGTGAAATGGGTGTAATACTCATGACCTGATGGGATCGACCCTAAGGCAAGTGATCAGTATGGAGGCTACACTGCAAGATGCAATGGAAAGTGATTTCCCTAACCTATATGCCAGTGAAGATCATATACCTGCCGTGAAGAGTCAGAAATCATGGATAAAAAACCGAGAAAAAACTCAAAATCGTCAAAATGTACCTGAAAACATACCAAACTGGGCACTTCCAAGCAATCGAGTTATGCAGCTTAAGATAGATCGAAAAAATAGGCATAAGGAAATTTTTCGAAAATTTTCAATTTTTTAGCCATAAATAGACAAATTACCTCTCATTTGGTTCATTATTGCATAGCTGATTTGGAAAAAGTGCTCTGGAGCAAAAAACGTCTTTCGTCAAATCAGGAACAACTGACCGTCGGAACTCAGCGAAACTTCAGGTAGGCTCCTTAATCATCCTGTTTATTGATTTTGTCCATTTGGAAATTAAAATTAAGTGATTTTTAGCTTTAAAACCCTTGCTAAAATATGTGGACTTGTGCATACGTGGGTTCGTTAAAGGAAACTCACGTATACACACGACTGTGCAAAAGAAAAACCGCGTATGCACAGGTCCGAAACTTAAAAAGCGTGGCTAATGCATAATTTGATGAAATTTCTCAGGATGACCATCTCATGGAGGGAACGTGAGCATAGCGCCATAGACCAAGAGGTCATGCAAGATCGCGCAGCACAAAATATCCTCTGAAACTGCGGATTGTTCAAATTCTTTAAAATGCCAAATATGAAAAGCAATGTGTGATTGCTAGAAATGCTTGTAAATTACTGGGAACCAGATCATGATTGCTTCATTATTTATCAGATGCCACTACGCATTGAAGTGAAAGACATATATTTCATTACTGGACTCTCCCGGAGGGGAGAACCAGTAGACTTGCACGGGAAGCCCCTGGGAGGGTTAACCGTGGAAGACTATGTCCACGTATATTGCGTAGATGGTGTTGGGCCTTAGTTTTGGTCTTATTTTGCTCAAAGAAACTTACTAATCCATCTATTTCCCATCCATTTTCCATTCATTTATTCCATTTTGATATATATTTGATATCTATTCAGGTATTTAATTTTAATTTTTCAGATTCTAAAGTTTTTATGAAAGTTTGGTTTTTAGTGCAAAATTGGCAGATTCAGAAATTCCCGTAATAGCTCTATGGTTGATGTGGTTGCAGGAAACTTGGGCACGAATTGAATGCATGGATGGACAGCTTGACAACTAGGATTAAGCCACCTATGCTTAGTTCGAACAGAACAAGCTTTATTAGGCCCATTTGGTTCTAGTCAATCATGACTAGTCATTCAGAAATCCCATAGAAATAGGGCAGTTTTGAGATTCTATGGGATTGGCCATATTTCTTGGGATAAGAATAATTAATTCGACTTAGATAGGTGGATGAGAGTAGATGGGTTTGTTTGAGTGAAAATAGATCATTTTGTTTCATGAGACTTCTTATTTAAAGCCAAAGCTTTGATGGCTTATGTATTATTGACTTATTATACTTTTATATTGTGACAACTTTGGATTGAGGAGTTAATTTGAAGACTTGTGTTGTTATCATTTTGCTGTTCAGTGCTATGGATGTGTAACTGAAGTTAAGCTTCTGAGATCATTTATCAAGTGTGCAAGGCAAGGGTGGAAGGGCACCCATTCCAAGCTAAGTACACTTTCTTGTTAACTAGTTTTATTTCCTTGTAAATCTGATGATTGTAGAACTGGTTTTTCAAAGCTTTATTTCAGATTGCTTCATGGTTCATGCATAATGATTGGTTTCATTAGTTCATAATTTGTTCATCACTTTATCAAGTTGGAAAAATAGGTGTTCAAGTTGAACATCCCTTCTATTAAAATGATGAATTATAATTAGTTTCTTTGGTTTGCATGCAAGTAGTTTCTTATTGTGATTTTGAGTATTGAGATGAATAAATTATGATGAAATATTTTATGTGTCTCTTAAGTTAAGAGCTTATTTCAGTAACAATTTATCCATCTTAAGTTCTTGATTTTAATCTCTGATTCATTAAGTGATAGTTGAGGCAAAGGTGGACTTCTTGAGTCAAGAACCATCTCAATATTTTTCCTCTACTTTGAACAAGTTGAATTAGAGTTGTAGGATGTATTGCTTTTGAATAAATTATCTTTCAAGGTTTGATTATATCTGATCTTCACATATAGTGAAATTGCCTCAAAGCATAAACAACCCGGATTGATAATAAATAATTGTGTTAGTTTAGGTACATAAATTAGCTCAACATTTTGGCGCCGTTGCCGGGGAGGCAAATATCGGCATAGTCAATAGAAAGAAAAAAAAAACAAAAATAGTAGTTACACTTTTTAGTTATGTTTCTTTATGCCTAGACATAGAGATCCTCAAGGTAGATTTATTAAAAACCCCCCACAAATAGAGATAGGATCATCAAACACCCCAGTTACTGGTAATCCAATCATTGAAGAATTGGCAGAAAAACAAAGAAGTGGACAAAGATTAACTTTGATTGAGAGGCAAAATTTGTTAGCTTGGGAAGCAAAGCAAAAACAATCTTCAACTTCTGGAAAACAAAAAGAAATTATCAAAGGAAAACAATCTTTATTTCCATCCATAAATCCTCCTATCTTCGACCAACCTGAAACTCCACTTAAAATTGAAACAAATCAACCAATGGCAGAAGAGGGACATGGATCTGTTATTCTTACTCCTGAACAACGAGCTGCATATGAAAGACAACAAGCAGAATGGAGAAGAAAGAGAGAGGAGGACGCAAAACAAGAAAATGATAGAAAAATGGAAAATGATCGGAAAAGACAAGAAGATGAGACCACTTTTGGCTTTCCAATAATAGACACAAGTGCAATATTAGGAGAAGAAGTGAAAATGAAAAATATTCCACCTTCCGTATTGCCAAATTTTTATGGAATGTCCACAGAAGATCGTGATTCATTTATGTTTGAATTTGATATTCTATGTAGAACATATGGATACACTGATGACATTCATAAACTTCGTCTTTTCCCTGCAACATTAAAAGCAGCAGCTTTGAAATGGTTTATGGGTTTAGGAGAACAAACAATAGCTTCTTGGGATGATATGAGATCATTCTTCCTTAAAAAATATCAAGCTTATTGTAGATCTAGAGATTCAAAGGAAGATATTTTCAGAATGACACAACAAGAAGATGAAAGTTTAGAAGAATATTTGGAAAGATTTTTGTATAATCTACAGAAATCTAAACAACACTCTCTAAATCAAGAAACCATTCGAACAATCTTTCTCAAGGGTATAAGGGATGAATACCTTGACATCTTGAATGTGATGGGTAGAGGAGATATTTCAAACCTACCATTCGATGAAATTGTTGACTTATGTCAAAAATATTCTAGAGGAAGAGCAAAAACAGGAAGAAGAGAAGTAAGTTCAAAAGCAGCAAAGTCAGCTGCAGGAGGGATAACAAGAGCTGAAATAGGAAGTTTATTGGAGAATTTTAAAACAGATCTCTTGAGTACATTAGGGACACAAGTAGATGTGCTAAAGGCAAATAAGAGGAAAGAAGAACAAGAACAAGCTATAGCAATCTTTTGTCCCAAATGTAGAAAGAAACATCTATTGAGAGAATGTCCTTTGGATAGTGTTCAGAGTGTTCAGGTTTGTGGTCTTTGTACAGAAAAGAATTCCACAGAAAATTGTCTAAAATTGAAAGAATTACAAATGAATTCAATGGAAGAAGTGCCAGGAATGGAAGGTTTTTATTATGTAGCACCACGAAGACCATGGCAACCTAGGATGCCTCAACAAAATCAGCAACATTTCCCTCAACAAAATTACCTCTATCCACCTCAAAATCCTTGGACCCCTCCAATGCCATGGCAAGCTTGGCCTCCACAACAATATCCACAACAACCTGCACAAGGTTGGAGAGGATATGGTTATGGAAACCAGCCACCTCAACAGTATCAACAACAATACCAGCAACAATATCAACAACCATTTACATATCCACAATATCCTCAATCCATACCATTTCAACAACAAAATTCTGCATATCCACAATCCATCCCATATCCGCAGCAGAATCCTCCACCGTTGTTGACCCAACCACAACAGTTACAGTTACCCACAAATCAACCCGGACCAACTCAATTACCAGCCCAACCAATTGCAAATCTGAATAATAAGGTGGACAAAACTGCATACACTGTAGAGGAAGCAACATGTTTTCCCACATATTCAATTCTTCCTCTTAATGAAGTCCATCTAAGGTCTGGAAAAGTGCTTAAAAAGGATTCTCCTCCAATCATAGAAGAACCAACTGAACAAGGAGAATCACCTGAAACATCACAAAATAAGATACAAATTCAGAAAGGAACAAACATTACAACACAAACACCACCTTATCCTGAAAGGTTAGTGGAACAACAAAAAGAAATAACCCTTCCTGAATTTGATATTTTAGATGAGTTAAAAAATGCTTATGTAAAAATTCCTTTGTTGAAAGCAATTAAAGAAATACCAATATATGCTAAAACAATAAAGGAATTGTGCATTAAGAAATCACAGAAAAAGAAGAAGGATCCTACTACAATCCAAGTCATTGGTAAACTAGCAAGTCTCATGTCTACACAAACCATGGTAGAAAAATATATTGATCCCGGTATCCCTATGGTTACTATATCAATAAATAATTTCTCAGTACCAAACACATTAATAGACTTGGGAGCAGCTATAAATGTAATGACAATGGAGACAATGAAAACTTTGCATTTGAACAACATTAGATCAACTTCTACAATCTTAGAACTAGTAGATAGATCTAAAGTTGTTCCTGAAAGAATATTGGAAGATATCATAGTCTCTTTGGATTCATGGGAGTATCCTGTTGACTTCCTTATCTTGCAACCAAAAACAAATTTGGGAGGACATCCTCTAATCTTAGGAAGACCATGGTTAGCTACCGCTGATGCCTTTATAGGATGCAGATCAGGAAGCATGATTATTTCACATGGAGATGAAAGGAAACATATTGCTCTTTATTCACCTACACAATCAACTTCTTTAGAATCAGTACTTGAAGCTCAAGAAAAATAGCAAACTAAATCAGTTTTAAGTATAAATAAATTCTTTGATTTAAGAGAAGAAGAAGAGAATGAAGACTTAATGGATCTTTTCATTTCAGAACCAAGTATTTCAGAGCAGCTTAGAGAAGTTCAATATGAAGCTGCAAATAACCTTTTGAATCAATGATTTCAGGAAACTTGTACTGTTCAATCTTTGCAAAAATATTTTATAGACATCTTTCCTGTAAACACAATCTCCAATCCATCAACAAAAACAATTGAGGTAAGTCCTGGAAAACATTTAAACATTGGAAATGAGTTGCAATCAGAACAAGAGCAAGAGGTAATTGCATTATTACAGAAATATTCAAAAGCTTTTGCCTGGGATTATACTGACATGCAAGGAATCCATCCTAACACATGTGTCCACCACATCTATACAGATGATCAAATCAAACCTGTAAGACAACCTCAAAGAAGAATGAATCCCATGATGAAAGAAATAGTGAAAGAAGAACTGCAAAAATTGTTAAATGTTGGATTCATCTATCCTATTTCAGATAGTCAATGGGTTTCTCCACTGGTTATAGTACCAAAGAAAAATGGAAAGTGGAGGGTATGTGTGGATTATCGAGAACTAAACAAAGCTACACTCAAGGATCATTTTCCTCTACCATTTATTGATCAAGTGTTAGACTCATTGGCTGGAAAGAAATTCTTCTCTTTCTTGGATGGGTTTAGCGGGTACAACCAGATTAGAATAGCAACAGAAGACTAAGACAAGACAACATTTACTTGTCCATGGGGAACCTATGCATATAATGTTTTGCCATTTGGTTTATGTAATGCACCTGCAACTTTTCAACGAGCAGTGCTTGCAATCTTTGCTGATCTAATTCATGAATGTGTAGAGGTTTATATGGATGACTTTACAGTTTATGGAAACACATATAATGATTGCCTAAATAATCTTGATAAAGTGCTGAAACGATGCATTGAAACAAATTTGTCATTAAGCAATGAGAAATGCTATATAATGTTGACAGAATGAATAGTTTTGGGACACCATATTTCTGCTTCAGGAATTAAAGTGGATCCAGCAAAAATCCAAGTCCTAGTAAACTTAATGCCTCCTACAACACAAAAAGAGGTAAGAAGTTTCTTAGGTTATGCAGGCTATTATAGACGATTTATTGAAAACTTCATTAAAATAGCCCAACCTCTGTTTAAACTATTAGCAAAAGATATTGAATTTCACTGGACAAATGACTGTCAAAATGCATTTCAAAATCTGAAAGAGAAATTATCAATTGCACCCATTCTCCGTGGACCAAATTGGTCTTTGCCATTTCATATATCAACTGATGCATCTGATACTGCAATAGCTGCCTCCCTTGGACAGAAAGAGAACTTGTTCAATTATGCAATATACTTTATAAGCAAGAATCTAACACCTGCAGAATTGAACTATACAGTCACCGAGAAAGAAATGTTAGCCGTTATACATGCAGTAAACAAATTCGGACATTATATAACAGGATATCAAGTTTTCATTCATACAGATCATTCAGCAATCAAATACTTGATGAATAAACCCATAACCAATGGAAGAATAACAAGATGGTTACTGTTATTGCAAGAATTTAATATCACAATACAAGATCGGCCAGGCAAGGAAAATCAAGTGGTTGACTTTCTGTCCCGCATACATTCACCCAATGATCCAAATCCGGTTGCAGATAACTTTCCCGATGAACACCTGTTTGCCATCACAGTAAGAACACCATGGTTTTCAGACATTGCAAACTATTTATCTTCTGGAAAGTTTCCAACCCAATTCACTAAAAAGCAAAGACACAAAATTGTTAGAGAAAGTTCTAGGTATAGTTGGGTAAATGGTGATTTATTTTATACTGGTCCAGATTTGATAATTAGAAAATGTGTGCGAGAAGATGAAATATTAGATATTCTAAGGGCATGTCACGATGAACCATGTGGTGGCCATTTTGCAGATAAACGAACAGCATATAAGGTGCTGCAACTGGGCTACTATTGGCCATCCATCTTCAAAGACTCTAAGAAATATGTCAAGCAATGTGACAGTTGCCAAAGAACAGGGAGACCAATCACAAGAGATGAGATGCCGCTGAAGCCACAAGTCCTCATAGAACCATTTGAGCAATGGGCACTTGACTTTGTTGGACCCATCAATCCACCATCAAATGGAAAGAAGTACATCTTAGTATGTACAGATTATGTAACCAAGTGGGCAGAGGCTAAAGCAGTGAACAGAGCAACAGAAGATACGGTGGTCACCTTTCTTTTTGAAGAAATCTTTGTCAGATATGGAGTACCTAGACAAATTGTAACAGATCAAGGAACACAATTTACATCAAAGTTGGTACGAGATCTAACAGATAAATACAAGATCAAACATAGGAAATCTACACCATATCATCCTCAAGCAAATGGGCAGGTTGAATCAACAAATAAAGTCCTAGAAAATATCATGACAAAAACAGTACAGCTGAACAGAAAATATTGGTCTGAAAAATTACAAGATGCACTATGGGCCTATAGAATCACATGGAAGAATACAACTGGTTTTAGTCCATACCAGTTAGTATATGGAAAAGAGGCCTTATTGCCTATAGAGTTTCAAATACAAACATACAGACTAGCAGCTGAATTAGGACTAGACCTGACAGAAGCACAACATCAGCGGATCATGGAACTGAATCAGTTGGATGAGCATCGTCAACAAGCCATAGAACATACTACATTGGTGCAACAACAAAGAATGAAGTGGCATGACAGATATATCAAAACAAAGACATTTCGCAAGGGAGATTGGGCATTACTTTTTGACTCCAAGTTCAAAGATTTCAAAGCAAAGTTCACAACACACTGGCTAGGCCCATATGAAATTGATGAAATCTTCGACAATGGAGCAGCCAAAATAAAGACAATTGACCAGGACTCCACCTCCTTTATAGTGAATGGACATAGGCTCAAAGTTTATAATAGGCCTATCAGTAAAGAGGAATTTATGAAACAACTGACAGAAGATACAGAACTGGAAGTCATGGCACACCAGGCTCAGCCATCTTCCAGTCCTGTAGTTGAATAAAAAAAAAACATAAAAAAAAAAATTAAAAAAAAAAAAAATAAAAATAAAAAATTGTTTGCTAGTGAAAACCAGGCAACTGGCACTAAGCAAACAAGAATTCATAGGGGAAAACCAGGGCAACTTGGACTCTATAAATTCCTTTTTCTTGTTCTATTTTTCTCACATAATTTCAATACAGGTACTCTCCATCAACAACTGACTTGAGGACAAGTCATATCTTAAACAAGGGGGAGACTTGTATTAGATCTTTAGCTGGAAAGCTGAAGTATAGAAGGAACTTGTATTGTCAAAAGAGGGACCTGAAAGAAGAAATCAATACAGAGGGACCTGAGAGACCTGCCAATGTCAAAACAACATGTGCATATTATGTAAGCAGTGCAGAGGGACCTGAAACAAAGAATCATTACAAAGGGACCTGAATTTTCAATTCAAGAACCAGAGCATGAAGAACAAGGAGCAGCAATAAAATTTACTTTTTGATTCATCTACAACATCTGATCAATTGATTTCATTCCACTTGTACAGACATCATCCAGGGGAGTATATGTATAGTCATTTTGTGCTTGAAATTCAAATTTTTCTTAGAAATTTTTAGTTTTTGTTAAGTTGAAATTAGTACCCGAGGATATTCATTAACATTCATATCCTATATTCCTTATACATATCCTATATTCCTATCACTCCTATACATATTCCATTTCATTCATACACATTTCCTATACATATTCCCTATAACCCTAAGTATTTTTCTTTAGAAGCAAAAGACCAAGCTAGGACAACTTCTTCCACCTGCACATACAAATCAAGCATTAGTATGGTGATGATTTTAAACATGACCTAAGATGGTCATTTTAAAATCATAAAGGTGTGCATATAAGGCAAAGCAAATAATGCGCTATATTAAAATATATACCATAGTTCAAATAAGGAATGCGTTAAAGCCATAAAATCCAACGCAAAAGATATAAGGTTAATACATATGGTATATGAAACCAACGCGCATATGGCATAAGGATAAGCGAAGGTATATGATAGGAAAGGGCGCATACAAAATGGAGGACGGCCATATGGCACGATTGTTATGATCTGGCAGGGTTGTATAATTGGCAGGGTATGGAGAAATGATAATTGCATATACAATGCTGGAATATCATTGCACGTATAAACACACGACGGTGGAAATAATTCATGCATATCATTCAAAATATCACACGACGGTGGAAATGATACGTGCATATCATTCAAACATAGCACACGGTGGTGGTAATAACATTCAAAACAAAATGATGATTTGGCATCCTCATGACATAGTCGGGTGACTGGTCAAAGAGGACGGCCATACCAACTGCGCATCATAACACCAATAGGCACAGTACAACCATGAACTCGGTCAATTCATGACCGTTTAGACCTCAGTCCTCATTGCCAGAGCTCAGAAAGAAGGCGTTTTGAAACAAAACATCATTCCGGAGAAGAGAGAAGGCGTTTGAAGCAGCAAAATAGTGAAAATCATTCCGGAAAAGCAAGAAGGCGGATTTAAGAAAGGAAATCGCTCCGGGTTCAACGATCAGAGATAGCAGATTTTCAGGATTAAGTCAGGTAACAGTGAATTTTATTTACGCTCGGCAACTGTGGGATATTGTTTGTCATTAACCATTAAATCGTTTGCCTTGCCACCAGTTTAATTGACCGAAGTAATAGGGATTTGGAGCGCCCGGTTACACTCCACGCGCTCGTTGACAGTCAGGTAACGCTACAAATCCGTGATCATCTCCAGTTGACAGCACTTACGGATATGTTGATAAGATTTTAATGCGCAGCATTTTAATGAAAACTCATTGCATGGATAACACGTTAGAAATTTTAACGGAATGCTGTGATTGAAGTCAAGAACAAAGTTGTTATGGCATGGCGGTAGTTGTTGACTAAATGCGCACTGAACCGTGTTCTGTTGAGTGAATTGTGCGCATTAACATTTTAACAAACAGTTAACATGAAAATGGAAAATGCCATAAACACTTGCTGCCACTGCATTTTTGTTTTTGTTTTTGACTAAAACAGGGGATCGAATGCCGGATTGTCAAAGTAAATTGCTGGTTGCCAAAGGGAGTCGGGTTGTTGAAGCCGTGTTTATATTTGGTTGAGGCCGAGAGCCTTTTTGCATTTTTATGGTTTTTATGCTGAGTCTGCAAGCAGAAATTTTTGCAAATGCCTTTGCTTAAGCCGAAAACATTTTGGAAATTTTGATTTGATGATGAGGCCGAGAGCACTCTTTAGTTTTTTTGTTTTATATATACACAGTAAATCATGTTTTTTGGTGATGAGTAAACATGGTTATTGCTGCGTGTGTATTTAATTAAAAAAAAACAGAGACCAGTGTATTAACAGAAGTATACAGATGTTGTTTGCATTAAACAGGGAATTCAAATAGTGCTGTTGAAAGGGAATATATCAGAGGTTTAAAAAAAGAGGCAGAGTTGAGTTGAGTCAGAGGAGGAAGGTAAGCTTCTTTGCTTCCTGAATTTCATTTTAAAAAAAACGATAGTCATAATTTTTATTAAAATGAAGTTAGTAACAGCAGAGGCCTACATTGATTGGTTTACAGAAACAATGGCAAACAGAGTAGAGCCAAAATTTCAGATAGAAAGCTGGGGGAAAGAGACTATAGAAAAACTTTATCAGGCAGGGATGATAGGCTTCTTACAGAAATTTAATGGCCATTCTGAGGAGATAACCAAAGACTTTATAAATAATTTCAGTCAGGACCAGACTCGAGTAGGAGAAATCATTGTCCCAGTAACCCAAGAATACTTGTCCAAAGCCTTAGATTTGCCAATGATAGGGGAAAAGTATTACAAAGGCCTACACTTCAAGGAGAAAGCATGGACTTTCTTCCTTGAGAAAAACCGGAAGGGGACATTTGATAGGACAAAAGGAATACCCAGGGAGTCGTTTAATGAACCATGGGGAGAATTGGTCTTGATCATCCAAAAGTTTTTGACTTGTGATCGAGGATATAGTGTTGCCCATTTGTATCATGTTAAACTTCTACAGCATATTAAGGGAGAAGATAGGATTAATTTGCCTTATTTCCTATATAAGAGCCTCTTGAGAATGATTGAAACAACAAAACATGAACGCAGGCCTAAAGCAGGACAGATGTATCATCAAGGATTGATCAAAATCCTAGTTGAGTATCAGGTGAGATCACAGGGCATAGTGTGGAGAGAATTCATGATTAAAAATCATTTTACTGAACAGATTAAAGAGGTACAGGATAAAACAGAGCAGGAAAGTAGAGGATTGATGAATTCACCCTTGTATCCTAGAACAAGAGCCAAACAGCAGAGTAACATGGCCATGGAAAATGAAATATCTGTTATGTCTATTCCTAAAATATTTACAAATAAAAGTCCCATTAACTTAGATAAGGAAGAAGAAACATATTTCCCAAGACCACAAGAAGAAAATGATGTTGCACAAGAAGAATTTGAGAGGGATTCTTCATATGATGATGAAGCAGCAGCATCATTAATGAAAACAACCCAAGATTTTGAAAAAGAAATCAATGATGGAAGAATCAGGGACTTAACTGACCAATTAGAAATTAGCAAAATTGTGGAAAAACAATTAAGAGAAGAAAACAAAGCAAATAAGAAAGATAATGCTAAATTGGTCAAAGCAAATGAAAAATTGAAAGAAGAGTTGGGGAGATTGAAAAGGAAAAATGATCTAATTTCTAAACAAGCATTTAAGTGGTTGAAGGAAAAGAATATGTGGCAGGCCAAGTATGAAAAACAGAAGGTCAAAGCAGCTTTGTTCAAGGAAAGACATGACACGGGTTTGGATTGTTTGGCAAGGGCAGCACAACAGGAAGCATCTACAGGTACAACATCTACTTCAGAAAGAAGAAGGTCAAAGAGGAATAGGCAAGCATGGGGACATGCTTGATGATAAGCAAGGGAGAGATGTTGGGCCTTAGTTTTGGTCTTATTTTGCTCAAAGAAAATTACTAATCCATATATTTCCCATCCATTTTCCATTCATTTATTCCATTTTGATATATATTTGATATCTATTCAGGTATTTAATTTTAATTTTTCAAATTCTAAAGTTTTTATGAAAGTTTGGTTTTTAGTGCAAAATTGGCAGATTCAGAAATTCCCGTAATAGCTCTATGGTTGATGTGGTTGCAGGACACTTGGGCACGAATTGAATGCATGGATGGACAGCTTGGCAACTAGGATTAAGCCAGCTATGCTTAGTTCAAACAGAACAAGCTTTATTAGGCCCATTTGGTTCTAGTCAATCATGACTAGTCATTTAGAAATCCCATAGAAATAGGGCAGTTTTGAGATTCTATGGGATTGGCCATATTTCTTGGGATAAGAATAATGAATTCGACTTAGATAGGTGGATGAGAGTAGATGGGTTTGTTTGAGTGAAAATAGATCAGTTTGTTTCATGAGACTTCTTATTTAAAGCCAAAACTTTGATGGCTTATGTATTATTGACTTATTATACTTTTATATTGTGACAACTTTGGATTGAGGAGTTAATTTGAAGATTGGTGTTGTTATTATTTTTCTGTTCAATGTTATGGATGTGTAACTGAAGTTAAGCTTCTGAGATCACTTATCAAGTGTGCAAGGCAAGGGTGGAAGGGCCCCCATTCCAAGCTAAGTACACTTTCTTGTTAACTAGTTTTATTTCCTTGTAATCTGATGATTGTAGAACTGGTTTTTCAGAGCTTTATTTCAGATTGCTTTATGGTTCATGCATAATGATTGATTTCATTAGTTCATAGCTTATTCATCACTTTATCAAGTTGGAAAAACAAGTGTTCAAGTTGAACATCCCTTCTATTAAAATGATGAATTACAATTAGTTTCTTTGGTTTGCATGCAAGTAGTTTCTTATTGTGATTTTGAGTATTGAGATGAATAAATTATGATGAAATACTTTATGTGTCTCTTAAGTTAAGAGCTTCTTTCATTAACAATTTATCCATCTTAAGTTCTTGGTTTTAATCTCTGATTCATTAAGTGATAGTTGAGGTAAAGGTGGACTTCTTGAGTCAAGAATCATCTCAATATTTTTCCTCTACTTTGAACAAGTTGAATTAGAGTTGTAGGATGTATTGCTTTTGAATAAATTATCTTTCAAGGATTGATTATATTAGATCTTCACATATAGTGAACTTGCCTCAAAGCATAAACAACTTGGATTGATAATAAATAATTGTGTTAGTTTAGGTACATAAATTAGCTCAACAGATGGTTCCAAAAAGGTTGGAACTCAGATTGCAATTAAAGATATCAGGGATTTGCACATGAAAATCCTCCTTTTCACCATCAGCAGAGTCGCAGGATCTGCCTCACTACATCAGGCGTCCAGGATGCAAATGAGCATAGCTGTAGAGTGTTTGACTCATGTTTACGATTGGTGCACAGCCCTGTTACTGAACATGAAGCAACATCTAACCTCTATTCACCAAGTAAAGACCAAACACTTTGGCTATGGTACAATTTTGACAACATTCTTCTTTGAGAGGATTCTAGCATTGAGACCCAGAGTCATCTCTACCATCAGTAGCCCACGGGACCCAAGAATTGCCCGTTGGGCGGACATGATGAAGAGACTGGGGGGTAGTGAGGTACCCCGGACCACGTGGGACGATGAGTTCTTCCTGTGGTGGGGAGAACAGATCATCGCAGTGGACGACTATCCCTATGCTGGGATGGACTTTCATGGAGATCCGGATCTAGTTCTTCCACCTGGCACAACATGGGGAGCAGTCGGTAAGTTTTGCAAAATTTTTTGACTTCTATAATTTTTTTTGATTTTTTTCAAATATGTATGAAAAAATGAAAAACATATTTTTGATTGGATTCATAATGGCTGACAATTAAAAATGATCATGTTTGAGATGTTGGACCAGTTCGTCTTGAGGGTCTCCCATGCCATAAGCGTCGCAGGGGCGAGGCAGAGACAGTGGACTCAGACAGGACCCTCCAGGCTGTGCAGAGAAACTTGGAGGGACTGACCCGCCAAATCCCTATGGCTGCCATGGAGGACTTGCCTGAAGCCATCCAGAGACGGGTGGTAGGAGTACCCCGAGACTGGGTTAGATTATTCTGCCGAGTGGCTACTGCAGTTATGTTCTATAGGAACACGACTTCTGGGCAGGGACCTCAGGAGTAGATAGATTTTATGTATTAGATGACTGTATATTCTTTTTTGAGACTGAACATGATGGGGCATAAGCCCAAGTTTTGTATGAGATTATGGATCCAAATTTTGTAAAGTTTTTTGACACTCCGATGATATATATACAGCGATATTTGATGTGATGTGATAAATGTATCAAATGTATGATGTTTTTGATGATTAAAATTTATTGTATGGAATGATTAATGTGCCAATCTAATGCTTGATTAGCTAATGAGTTAGCAAACCAATTGTCAGCTCGAGGAATATGAATGAATGTTAAAAATTGAAATGACCTTTTTAACAAACGTACCCTCAAGAAAAATCGTAATAAAAATGGATCTCGTACCCGATAAGTGTTGTTCAACCGCGACACCACCAGCTGGGAGTCCAAGAAAACTACCAACGAATCAACACCCAAAGATATTGCCTCCGAGAGTAGATGAATGACTGCAGTGTATTCTGCTACATTATTGGAAGCAGGACCAATGCAGACCCCTCTTGATACCAACAGCTGATCGGAAGGATAATGAAGCACCCAAGCCGCGGAAGCTAAGTTCCGGGTGTGTCTACTAGCACCATCGGCGAAACCAAAATGACTCATGACATCCAACACAACCTGCCAAAGCAGATCAAAAACATCACCAACTCATCAAAGATCGAAAAATCAATCAGATATGTACAAAGAAAAAAACTACTATATACAAAGCAAAATGCCAGGCCAAAGCCTAGGCATAATACTTCTTCAAATAGAGCCCATTTCGGGGCTCTGGCAACTCGTTCCCTTCAAAGTCAACCAAGGTATACGCTCCTTTCTTAAGGACTTTTTTAACGATATAGGGGCCATACCACATAAATTTAAAATTTCCTTCCCCTAGGGCATCCTTTTCTTGGGCATAGACCAAAACAAGGTCGCCTTCCGAAAAGACCCTAGGCTTGACCGCCTTATCGTACTGAACCTTTACTCGGTTTTTATGCACTTCATTCATCGTGGCGGCATCTCGACGCTGCTCATAGAGATGTTCTAGATGAAGAAGCCGTTCTGCCAGACTAGAAGTGTCAGGAAGAAGTTCAACAGCTAATTTAAGAGAAGGAATCTCTCATTCAATAGGAAATACGGATTCCACCCCGTGGACTAACTGAAACGGAGTAAAGCCAGTTGCAGTTTTCACTGACGTCCTGTATGCCCAAAGTGTAGGATATAGCATAATATGCCAGTTGGATCTATGTTTATCAATTGTCCTTTGAAGAATTGTCTTCAAGGATTTATTCACAGCTTCCACTTGCCCATTGGCCTGAGGATAATATGGAGATGAATGCTCCTGTCGGAAACCCAATTTGAGAGCCAACTCAGCCATCATACTATTCTAAAAATGACTGCCATGGTCAGTGACAATCTCTCTAGGTATACCAAAACGAGAGATAACTTGGTTAAAAAGGAACAAGGCTGCAGTCTCACCGTCGTTCCCAAAAGTAGGCATAGCCTCGACCCACTTCGTAAAGTAGTCTACTGCTACGATAATGTACTTGTGAACTTTTGCCGAAGGCGGGTTACAAGTAGTATAATCCATACCCCACTTTGTAAAGGGTCCGAAAATAATGACTAGAAAAGGCGGAGCTGGATGAGCACGCATTTTTCGAGTATAGACCTGACAAGGATGACACCTTTTGACCGATTCAATACAATCTTTGAAAATCGAGGGCCAAAAGTATCCAGCACGCAAAATATTTTGGGCTGTAGCAAGCCTAGATAAATGACCCCCACAAGCTCCACTGTGAGAATCATTGAGCACAGCCTCAGATTCTTCGAAAGTTAAGTAGCATCTTAGGATTGAATCAACCCCTCGACGGTACAAAGCATCACCAATATTCAGATAATTCTTGGCCAAGTGACGCAGTTTACGACGCTCATCTTTCGAAAAAGTAGAGGGAAACTTCGCAGTCTGGAGATACACAATGATATCCCCATACCAAGGATCCTGTGGAGAGATCAGAAACAAGTGTTCATCCGGAAAGGACCTATCATAGATCCTCTCCTCCACAAGGCAATCGGAGATCAATTCTGCTAAAAACTAATGACTTTCGGGATTGCCAGACATGAACCCGAGATCAAATTTTGTAAAATCACAATCCATCTATTATATTTATTCTCAATCACTCGCTTCTGGCCGAGGACAAATCGAAATGGATTGGCACTCGCCAAGACAAGTTTTGCGAAGAACAATGTAATGGAGTCGCTGCACAACATGACCCATTGCTGAAGGCTAATTTTTTCATTTTAGTGTATCGCAACAGTCTCACCGTCCTCGATTGAAGGTAGTAAATAACACAGCCGCAAGAGCATCATCTTCCTAACCGCAAATCCGACACCGATGGCAGATTCTCACCGAGCGTACACAAAAGAAAATCGCTATAACTGTGTGACCCGCAGCGATTAGAGGTCAATGTCTTTTTCAAAGCATCGAACGAGCGTTGAGCGTAGTCGTCCCAAAGAAAACGAACTCCTTTCTTCAACAGTCTCATATATCCCTTTGTAGTCTCAGCGTAGTTGACGATAAACCTCCGAAGAAAATTAGACTTCCCTTGGAGACTTTGAAGGTGACGAATTGAAGACGGGGGAGGCAACCGAAGTATTGCCTCAACCTTGAAGGGATCTACCCTTATCCCTTCCCTAGACACAATAAATCCCAACAGCCAACCGGATGTAACCGCGAAAACTCACCTGTTCGAATTCAATTGAATTTTATAAAAACGACATCTTTCAAATATTTGCCGGAGGTGACTAGGATGATCCATCCTCTTTCGAGAATGAGCAGCTAGATCATCTAAGTATACCTCGATAATCTTCTTGACGTCATGGAAGGCGTAAGACATGGCTCGCTGAAAGGTAGCTCCAGCATTTTTAAGACCAAAAGGCATTTTCTTGTATGCAAACGTACCCCAGGGACAAATAAATGCAGTCTTATGTTGATCTTCAGGACGGATAGTAATTTGATTATATCCGGAGAAACCGTCCATGAAGGAGAAAATCTCGTTACCGGCACACTCGTCAATAATCTGATTGATGAATGGTGTGGGGTAATTGTCTTTAGGACATGCTTTATTTAGGTCTCTGAAATCGATGCACACTCGAATCGTTCCTTGCTTTTTATCTACCGGAACGGGGTT
Source organism: Pinus albicaulis (assembly GCA_034641835.2). NCBI lineage: Eukaryota > Viridiplantae > Streptophyta > Pinopsida > Pinales > Pinaceae > Pinus > Pinus albicaulis. Next base: position 152,161 of record JAXQQM020091439.1, read on the forward strand.
TGAAACCCATTTAGTCAGAGGAACTGGGAAAATGAATCTCGCCTTAAGTAGCTTTTCAACTTCAGCTTTGATAGCTGCTGCCTTCCTAGGATTGACCGGACGAAGTTTTTGCCTGACCGGCTTAGCGTTTTCATACATCTTGATCTCATGCTGGACGATAGATGGATCTATGCCAGGCATTTCCTCATAAGACCAAGAAAATACATCCCTATACTCTTTCAAGAGCTCGGTGTAAATTTGAACCTCTTCACGGGAACATTCAGCTCCAATGAAGACATTCTCGATAATATTGGGATCCCTGGAAATGTTCACCGGGATAGTAGGAGAGATCACAGCCATGTTCCCTTCAGCATATACCTGTGCTGGTGCCAAAGGGTTCAAGACTGGGTGAACAGGTCCAGGAGAATGAAGACTTGGAAAACTTGTTTCAACTTCATTCAAGTCAGGTAGGAAGTAAGACCGATGATGCAAATCATCCCACGGTCTATCTATACCAGTCATGGCTTCCAGGATTGCCTCTTCAGATGGAAGAGTGGTATCAAGGCAATCCTGGGCCGAAGAAGAACTAAGCGTCCAAGCCGGGGCCACGTCACCATCCAACTCTTCTGGTGAAAGAGGAGCTGGGGTAGATTCTGCAGTGTCAACAATAGACTGATATGCAATCTCAGCTGCAGAAATCGGAAATGCCATTCCACCCACTTGACCTTCTGCTAATGTGGCAGTAGGGGAAGGTAAGGTCCAAGGATCCGAGAAATAATGAGTTCGAAAGAACTCTCTTCGAAGGGGAGCCCTGGAGGATGAAATAGCATTAATATGCACAGTAGGAGGAGGAAGATCGAAAGTACCCATCAGGGAAGAATACATTCCAACTCCTAGATTCTCAACAGGCGCCTTAGTATTATCCAACTTAGGAACAGATGAGTCAGAAGGCGCATTCAGGTCTACAGGAGGACAGTCCAGTTGATCCATCGTAACTATCCTCCCTTCATGGGGAAAACATACTATTCGAAATAATGAGGATGCAATAGCATCCATCTCATAAATCCAGTTCCTCCCCAACAGAAGGTTGTAGTCCAAGGCTGCGTCTACTACCTCAACCTCTATATTAACGGTTTTGCCCCCAACACAGATGGGCAAAGCCGGGACAATACCATGGGGTCTGTGAGAATGACCATCGAACACAGTAAGAACAGTGCTAGATGGAACAGCTTTGGGAGATCCAAGTGTCTTCCAGCATGCAAGAGACATGACGCATGTAGAAGCACCCTCATTAACTACCGTTCGAAAGATATTGCACTTCCGATACGACGATTTAATATGGAAAGCCATGTGATGAGGAAGTCTCTTCTTAAAATTATTCATATCAAAAGTAATCAGAAGCAAATTTTTCGGATCAATAGCCCCAATGGCAGTGAGCAAAGCACTGTGCTGAGCCGGACAAGACTGGAGTACCTCCAAAGCTGACATAGCACAAGGACTTTGTGCCAGATCTTCTACAATCGAGTAGTTCTGGGCAGCCCTAGCGTTTGGATTAATCGTTGACCGCTTAGCAGATGCTTTGGGCATCCGAGGCATAGACTCAACAGTAGGCTTTGTGATGTGAAGCGGCTCAGTAGCATCAGGAACTTCCTTAGCTTTCGAAGATTCCTCTCCGCCATAATCACGGGATCTCGTAGCGATATCCGCGTGAGCACTCATCATAAAAATGTTCGATGGAATTTCCCCTTCCTGGGTGCCCCCAGAGGAAGCCCCAGGATTTTGGTTCGCGCCAACAACTAATTGCTGCCCTTGGGGAAAAGGGTTTGTTAACACAGCTTGGGAACTAGAAGAACCCTGCTGAGCTAACAAGCGCTGAGCATCCTGAATTTTAGGGCAAAGGTGTGTGAGATGGTCTCCAGCACAAAGCTTGCATGGAAACTTCACTTTCTTCTTCTCCTTTTGACCCTCACCAACACGCTCGTTGGTTTTATTTGCATTACCCTTCCCGTTCTTGCCCTTCTTCTTTTTATTTCGTCCCTTCTTCTTCCCATCGGATTGTTGATTTCCTTTGGGATCAGAAGCTTGGACAGCATTTATGGACAAAGACTGGGAAGGTGATGAATCAGCAGGCACAGCCTGACCAGAAGGAGCAGATTGTAAAGACAACTGCTGCAGTTGAGAAAGCAGGCTGGCTGCACCACTACTGACCGATCCGACAAGCCCGTCACCATGCGAACCAGGTTTAGTTTTTGATAAATCCAATTTGGAGCGAGGAGCATTGGGAAAATACTTATAAAGTACCCCAGACTGAGAATAGATCAGTTCTAGCTGCTGGGCCCTAAAAATGGCCTGCTCCTCAGAAAATACCCCGGATAGGGATACATCTTTTGAAATATCCCAATCGCGCAGATTTCAAACCACTCTAGAAGGAATTCTACCTGGAATATGAGCTTTGAGTGTTTCTCTTTCTCCTCTATTCTCGAATGTGATCAGAAATGTGAGTTGCCTCATCTCGCTTAAAATTAGCCAGGGAGTTCGGGGTCCCCGCCCTCATATCTCCGACAGCAACCGAAAATGGTTTAGAAATGTGACAAAATGGCCCAAATGGCGAAATCGCCCTCGCGGAGCTCGATATACTATTTGGCTTTGCATCAGCTTCAGTTGCAGCAATGAACACCTCAACCCAATCGAGTCATCGATCGTGGAGTTCGAAGAGCACCATAAGTGGAAAGTGGTGATGTGTCCGCCGTATCCCTCCATTCTTACCTTCAAATTTTGGAATATCTGAAGGAAGTTTGGTTGGGACCGGAGGCCACCCCGGACTATAACGAATCGGATCATTAGTCAACTTCGAAAAATCTGGCAAGTTCAACGTTGCCAGAAAAGGTAAGCGAGGCGGAGCCTGAGGATTCCATCCTTGATGGGATGGATTCCAAAAATTCTAAAAAGAATAGCCTAGATTTGATGAGGCACCAGGTTTCCAGAAAGGACTCATAGAAAAAGGAGAAGAACCTCCTCCCAACGCAGAGTTACCAAAGCCCAGACCAGTTCCCCCCGCTGAAGTATTGAATGAAGAGGAGAGCCCCTGATAGGGGTTCCAAGCATTAGAAAGAGGAGAAAAGGTCTGGTAAGCACTTGACGAAGGGAAAGAAGCATTCCCTTGATGACCTGCGTAAAACTAATTCCCTGCCCCCGCTGTAGTAAACACAGGATTCCACCCTGTAAAAGTAGTCGAACTTTGCCCCCCAGACCAAGGGTTGAAACTCTGGGTCTGGGACGTAAACGGAAACGACCCTAAAGAAGGATTGGAACTAGGAATATGTCCAGTCCCAAAGGGGAAACCCTGAAAAGAAGCTGATCCACTAGCCATGTTAGACATGGGCGTAGATCCAGCTGAAGCAGCGGAAAAGGAAAAAGAGGGATTCCCACCAGAGGGCATCCCTGAACAGAAGGGACCAGAATGAGAAGCATGTGCTTGGGTGAAACCAGAGCCAAACATAGCAGCACTAGAAGCAATCGAAGATGAAGTAACAGGTGCCTCTGCCTGGCCGTGTTGGTGGAGTCCGAATGCCTACGCACCTGGCAGAAGCCAGCTCTCGCTCGAAGCACGAAAGACAAGAATGGGACACGGAAGATCCGGCGTTTCTCCGACTCGTGTCCGAAGCTGCAACGAACAACGACCCGATAACTGTGGAGGAAGAGGAGATGGACCGTAGCGTATAAGCCTGGTATATCCTCAACCGAAAATCTTCTTCCGAGGAACAAAACCGCGAGGTGAGCCACCCGCTCTCTCGGGACCGACACCGCAATCAGCTACTAAACCTTCGCACTCGGTGGAGGATCTCTCCACCGTACCGTACGCCACAGGGTGGTAACCACCTGCTAAATCACTCCTACGCCTTCTCGAAGAAGGCTCTGGACTCTCGGGAGATAACCCCCGGATTCTCCTCGAACGACGAGGCACTTGATCAGCCACTTTTATAGATTTTTTAAATTAGACTCAAAAAAGTGAAAATCTAGGCAAGCTAGGAGCAAAGAGCACTCACTAAAATAAAAATCCCTGAGATACAGTCAAGCAAACAACCTCCAAGTATTTCCGCTTCGGGTGATGAGGACCGGACACCAAAATACGGGAAAGCGAAATATAGGACCTCCCGAAAGCAGTCTGGGATGATTAGGGCCCAGAACAACTAGCGAAGGTATCAGAAACAGTTACGCCGACCTCCAAACGACAGCCTTTGCCGGCTCAAGCACCCAAGCTTCACAAGGGCACCCCCCAGAAGTACTGCTGAAAGTGATGCGACGTCTGCCTCAGGTACCACGGGTATTCCCCCCCGCAGTCACCTGTGTGGAACCTAGGAGTGGCAACTATGGGCACCAATCCGTATTAGAAGCCGGGCGGAACGGTCTTGAGGTCAGATTCAGCTAATCGAAGGGGGGGTATCCCTCTTCTCAACCTTCACTTCCCCTCGCGCTTGACTCTCGGATGAGAGCTTTCCCGGTCCACCTCACGGAGTTGGATTTCGCTCAATTAATCAACTTCTATGTTTGTTTGAGCGGCCTTGGAGAGTTAACTCTCCACTCACCTATTCCAAGGCCCTACAACCTAGCTAGTTGGTGATTGACACTTAGAAAACTTGCTAGCTGATTTTAGATTAAATCGCTTATTTTAATGGCTGTTATGTTAAGTCACAAGGATATGGAGATGAAACGTATGGTGTTTTGACGCAAAAGAAATTAATAAAAACTTAACTACATGCAAATGCAGTTCTTTGTCTTTCGATGAAGAGCAATCTCTATACAGGTTCTACGAGACTAAAAATTGTATTTTTTTTTTTTTTCTCTTTTCGAATAGCAAACTCACACTCACAAAAACTAAGAAATTGACTAAATGATTAAATGCACCTAATGCAAATCACTACAAGCATGTAAATCCTAAGATGCAAATCTCTTAAAGCAGAGTGAAATTCCCAAAAAGTCCTTCAGTTTTAACTCTTCTTTTGTTGCCCAGAAAGCTAATTCTCGAAATCAAGAACTCTTAAAATGAGGACACCAAAAACACTTAAAAACAAGAAGAAGAAATCAAATGACAACTCCTCCTCAAAATCAAGCCAAAACTAAAAGCAAGAAACCTCACAAAAGCTTCAAAAGTTATAGCAAACGAAAATGAAAATGCAACAACAAAAGCAAATAACAAGTGAAAATGTTTTTAAGCCTTTGAAATGCAAAAACAAAAAGCAAAGCAAATGTTTTTTGAGCTTTTTTGTTTTATAAGGAAAGAGCTCGAAAAGACCAAGCACAACTATCAAAATCCAAACCAAACAAGACCGAATTCCAAGCACAAACTTCAACAATGCTCCCAAACCTTATAAGGCTAACTCGTAGCAAGATCAATAAGAGCAAAAGAAGACCAGAAAACTCAGCCACTCAGCCTAGACAAATAGTGCAAACTCGTCGCAAACAAAAACTCCAAAGAAGCTAGAAAAGCTCTTCAAAAGTTGCAACAAAACCTAGCCTATGGAACTCATGAAAACCAATCAAAAACGAAGCAAAAATAGCAATGCGAAGAACAACACAAATATAGGAGCGAGTAAGTGAGCAGAAGCTCTCTGTTCTGATAAAGCAGAACATCCAAGAATGCTCAGAAAGCGATCTTGGAACTCAATCCATAAGTGCTAGCACCAGAAACAACACTTTGCCAAAAGACTAGTTTTCAATCAAACGAAAGAGAGAAAAAACAAGAAACCACTTCCTTTACAATCAAGAGAGTACAGAGACACTGTAGGAACAGGTCTCCACAGCCAGAAAGGACCAAAAAGTCAAGAAACCCAAAAATTCAAAATCTGCCTAGGTATACGCTACTTCATAGTTATGCAACCAGCGTGCATACGCGTCTGTGCTAAGGTAAACTCACGTATACGCGGGTTCCTTTAGACAAAATTGCGTGTATACGCAACTGTGTGCAGAAAAAAGCGCGTATACAAAGGTAAATAATGAAAAAACAAAAAGGACAAGCCTGGAAAAGACACCAGGACTTCAGACTAACTGCAAGAAAGTAAACTGGAGTGCAAATGAAAGTTAAAACTATTGGAATCCTACCAAACAGCTGAAACAACCCAACAGGAGAATCACAAAAATGTGATCCCCAATGGAGTCGCCAGTTTTGTTTCGGGGAATATCACCCTAGAGGTTCGTTGGGTTACAACCTCCACAGAGCAGGGGCATGCTACTTAAGAAGGACTCACACAACCATGCACGTTCAGAAAAACTAAATAGAGTAGAATGAGAAAGTTACTCGTAGGTCCTACGGTTGAAGAAGATCTCGCAGGGTTCAAACCCCCAGCAATCGTCCTTCCTTCTTAACCTGAAAGACAAGAAGAAACAAGCACGAAGAACTGGTTGTACAGCATATATCTACTCTAAATGTTAGTGAAATTCATATAAAACATCAGACAAATCATAATGAATGCTTAAATAACAATTTTCTCATATATGTAAGCAGACACTAACACGTATATTTCGGGAACAAGATGGTACTTCTGTATTATAAATAGCATGTACAAATAACGAGTGGAGAGATCACCTGAATCCTTCCACGATCTTCGAGCAGACCGTCGTCCGGATCTGTCCCGCCCTTGCCTCGCTAAGACTCCTTCCAAACTGGTGCATACGAGATGACATATAGGGAGATGAGCATCTCAAGGAAACAAGGGTTTCCTATAATGAACTGGGAAAGTGCAGGAGGCACGGGGAATCAGACTTGGATGGGGAATACCAACAGAGTATAATATCAATAATTCTCTCTCTCCCTTAGGCCATACACATGAGGGGTTTTTATACTCCCTCCAAGTAGTTTCAACAGTTGGAAACAGTTGGCCACGTGCTGGGGTGGTTGAACTACCTGAGTAACCATCAACCTAGCCCGAAAATAGGGAATAATTATGTATTTTTTAATTATTTTAATGGCATACGCGGAAAAGTCTAGCTGGACTCGCCTATACACACGGAAAAGTACGGGCATAGTCGCGTATGGGGATTTTTACATTGTTTTTAAGTGAATTTGTCCAAGTCTGTAGGAATGGGTGCCCAAAACCATCAAAGCAATCATGAATCATGTGAAGGTGAGAAATGATGCTATAACAGTCAACAAGGATTCAAAAGAGGGTATGTTGATATTAATGTATAAATAAAATATAAAAAGTCTCATTTTCGCATTGTGGTAGTGTACGTAGATGATATTATCAAATATTAGTTGTGTCTCCTCCATCCAAATGACTCAATTAAAATGAGTAGTGGTAAACACTCAACATTTTAGATCAATTATGAAGTATTCTCTAAAGTTTTAGGGGGATCCCCAGGAGTTTAAGTTGCAACAAATGTTAAAAACATCAGGATGATGTCATGTTCAGACATTGTGATATTTTAAGAGGCATAAAACTAGAATAATGGATGGAGTGTGAAAAATTTGGTATACTTGATAAGTATATATTATTATTGATAAAATATGAGATGATTACAATGGGGAATCACCAAGGCTTTAAATACAACCTTACGGTGTCCCTTGGTGAAGAGGCATGATCGTTGATCATGCCCTTTCACTTAATAAACCTAAGATAACTATATTTAACTAATTATTAATAAATTATACATAACATTGACCCTCTCTGAAAGATTTTTTGTCCTAAAATCATAGGTAACAACGGGTGTTGCTGGAAAAATGCTTCAGACTCCCAAGAGGCTTCTTCTATGGGAAAATCCTTCCATTTGATTAAATATTCCGTAATAACAAGAGAGCGTAGCTTCTTTTCTCGGGTAGATAGGATACTTTTGGGCTCCAAAAGGATCCTTCCTTCATCATCCAAAATTTGGAGGGTCATTTGGGATGACTGATGGTCACCCAGTGATTTTTTTAAGCATGACACATGGAAGACATTATGAACATGACTTGTATCGGGAAGGCTCAACCCATAAGCAACTTGACTGATATTTTTAATAATTTGATATGGACCATAGAACTTCAGAGCTAATTTATGTTTCCCTTTTTTTTTAGGGACAACTGATTGTACGGTTGGAGTTTGACAAACACCCAGTCTCTAACTTCAAATGATCTCTTAGTTCGATTATGATCAGCCTATTGCTTCATACGATTTTGTGCGATATTTAGATTTTCTTTTAGAACTTGGAAAACCTTTTGGTGTTCTTCTAGCCAATTTTTAACTGTTGGAAAATTTGATTGGACTGAAGCAAAATATTTCCACTTCGGGGGCTTGTATCCATATAAAGCCTACAATGGTGTCATTTTTTTCGATGTATGGTAAGTAGAATTATACCACCATTTGGCGAGATGCAACCATTGAACCCACTTATTTTGTTTCGTCGCAGCATAACATCGTATGTAAGCTTCCAAGCATTTATTGACAACCTCTGTTTGCCCATCTGTTTGGAGATGATAAGCTGAGATCATGTTGAGGTAGGTTTCAATGTGGTTGAACAATTCCATCCCCAAATTTCCTTTAAATTTTGCATCCCTGTCGCTAACAATGACTTTCGGGAAGCCATGTAGTTTATAAATATGGTTGAGGAATATATCCGCAATTTTCTTCGCAGAGTCTGTTTTCTTGATAGTGATAAAGTGAGCATATTTGGTGAATCTATCTACTACGACGAAGATCTTATCCTTTCCATCGGATATAGGTAGTCCTTCAATAAAATCCATTGATATTTCTTCCCATTTCTGAGTCGGAATATTTAAGGGATGAAGTAACCCAGGTGTCATAATATTTTCACTTTTATTTCTTTGACACTTGTCACATTCTACAACATATTTTTGAATATCGTTACTCATACCCTTCCAAAAAAATGACTGACGTGCATTGTAATAGATTTTAAAATATCATACATGCCCAGATGACACGGAATCATGTGATTCCTTGAGTATTTTTGAAATAAACTTGGCTTTGGAGTTTAGATAAATTCTTCCTTTGTACCATAAGATATCTTTCTTCCACTCAAATTTTGAATTTCCTCGGAGATTATTGATTATAGCCAACAATTCTAGATCCTTGGCGTACTGACTTATAATCTCATGAAGCCATTCAAGAACAACAATTGAAACTACAAGTAGTGTTGATTATTCATCTTTTCTGGACAGGGGATCTGCTACTACATTATCTTTTCCTTTCTTGTGTAATATCTCCATGTCGAAAGCAACAATCTTCTCGATCCATTTTCGTTGTTCTTCAGAGAGTGTTTTTTGTTGAAGGAGATACTAAAGACTGTTATGATCCATTCTAATGGAAAATTTACTCCCTAATAGATATTGTCTCCATTTGGCCAATGCATGCATAATTGCGAGCATTTCCTTCTTGTATGTGGACTTGAGGTGCTCTCATTTATTTAGCTTTTTTCTTTCAAAATAAATAGGGTGCCCTTCTTGCATTAATACTGCACCAATACTGAATCCAAAGGCATCACATTCGATGATAAATGGTTGAGAAAATTTGGGATTTGCCAATACTAGTGCATTAGCCATTACTTCCTTCAAATCTTCAAAACACTTCCCTGCTTCCTCATTCCATTGAAACGAATTTCTGTTTAAAAGATTTGTAAGAGGTGCAATTCTATGCACATAGTCTTTAATAAATCTTCACTAATATCCCATTAATCCTAAAAATCCTCTGAGCTTGGATATATTCACTGGTTTATTCCATTCCCTTATAGCCTTAATTTTAGAAGGATCCACTTTTACCCCTTGAGGGGATATTATGTGTCCCAAATATTCGACTTCTTCTTTTCCAAAGGTGCATTTAGACTTCTTAGCATAAAATTGATGATTTTCTAATAATGTGAGAACTTTATCCAAGTGTTGCAAGTGTTCTTTCCATGCTTTGCTATAAATCAAAATATCATCAAAAAATACTAGTACAAATTTCCTAAGGTATGGTCGAAATAATTCGTTCATAGTCGCTTGGAATGTAGCTGGTGCATTTGTCAACCCAAAGGGCATTAATCTAAACTCGTAATGACCTTCATGTGTTTGAAATGAATTTTTTGGTGTATCTTCCAATCTAATTTTGATCTGATAATAACCTGACCTTAAATCTAATTTAGAGAAGTATTTTGTGCCATGTAGCTCATCTAGAATTTCATCGATAAAGGGAATTGGAAACTCATTTTTAATTGTTATCTTATTTAATCCTCTGTAGTCAATGCATAGCCAGAACGATCCATATTTTTTTCTTACCAAGATAACAGGGGTGACATACGAACTCTTGCTTTTTGAGATGACCCCACATTTTAAAAGGTCTTGGATTATCTTCTCAAGTTCAGTTTTATGGTGATGCAGGTAGCGATAAGGCTTGATGTTAACAGGGTCTGATCTTACCTTAACTTCTATTGTATGTTCGATTTCCCTATTAGGAGGCATTTTCATTAGTAGGTCTTGGAATACTTTTTCATGTTTCTGAACTAGTGCTTGTATTTCCAGTGATTCTTCATGGTTCCTTTCTATAGATAACATTTCTAACTAATGACATTGTACTATATAGGCTGGCGCTCCTTTTCAAATCATCTTCATCATCTGGGATGATGATATGATTTGATTTTCTGGGGCTTGGAATCCATATAACTTGTGCTTCTACCCTTCCGACTTAAAGCTTATAAACTGCTTCTGATGGTTGGCAGAATAAGTACCTAAGTTTTGTAGCCATTGAATTCCTAAGACCACATCTACTCCTCCTAGTGGTACAACATAGAATGGAGATTCTAAACTAAAGTGTTTAATCTGTAATTTGAATTTATGGCATTTCCCTACTGGCCCAATCTTCTTACCATCGGCCACCATTACCTTCATATTAGACATGGGAAAAGTAAAGAAGTTGAGTCTTTTGGCCATTGTTGAATCTAGAAAATTGTGCGTGCTGTCAGTGTCGATGAGAACCATTACGTTGTTTTTCTTAATATGTCATCTTAATTTTAGTGTCTGAGGTTGTGATATACCTGTCATGGCTGATAATGACACTTGTAGAATGCTGTCATCATCTACTTCTAGAGAGAACTCTAGGGTGTCTTATATTCCTTCTACATCTGAATCATCATTGTTAGAGTCATTAGTTGCTTCAGAATTATATAGATATTTTTCTTTTCCATTAGCACATCTCTGCTTAGGGTCCCACTTTTCGCCACAACTTTTGCACTTGCCCTCTCTCATCCTTTGCATTTCCATGTTAGATTTTTCTTCTTCACGAAGGCATGGTGGAACATATTTCATGTTATCTTCTTTTGTAGATTGAGGAAACCTTCGTCTCGAATATACTCTTTCCGATTTTAACCCAAATAACCTTGCAAATTTCTTTTCAGTAGCTTTTGCTTTTTGCCTTGCTACTTCTACTGATGTAATGTCATGAAGTTCAAGCTCTTCTTGAATATATATCTTAAGTCCTGAGATGAAAGACTGGATTAAACGAGATTCTGACAATCCCAGTACTCGTGTTGCCAAAGTCTCTCATTCTCAAGTGTACTCATCCACATCTCCTTTTTGGCGTAATTTGATGAATGTTGAAAAAAAAAATTCTTCTTTTATACCTTGGAATATTTTAAAGAATGCATCCTTAAATTTCCTCCAATTGATAGCAAGCGTTGCCTTTTTCCACCACATATACCAATTATATGCTTCTCCTTCCATTTTCATGGAAGCGTGCTTAATTTTTTCATCATCACTATTAATGTCATAAATCTCAAAATATTATTCGACTTTATTAAGCCATGCAACGCTATTTTTTTCATTATCGTTAAACTTGGGTAGCTCGATTTTTGTTTTTCGCTGATATGCTAATGGTGGAACGAGAAGGGGGTATTGATTAGCAAATGCATTCCAGAGCTTCTTATTTTGAGAATCTGCATTACTATCTTCATGATGATTTGGGGAATTGATTTTTTCCTAATGCTCTTATGAGTTCGCTGAATCCACGGAAGTGTTCTGTTGATTTTGTTCCATATTAGGGGATATGGGTCGTTGTGTCTGGCTTATCTTCTCGCAGAGTTCTGTCATATTTTTCATTGCTTGGCTAATATTTTATGTGGCCTCGTGATGATTTAGCCACATTTGTCTTTCTATTCGATTCGTTATATCTTGATGTTTTTTTATATCGTTGGAGTTTCCTGCAACTGACCCCTCGAGATCGATTAATCTTTTGCCGAAGTCTTCGTAATTATTATTGATCTGTTTCTCAAGATTCAAATTTTTTTTTTGAAATTTGGCCATCGACATTGAACGTGTATGCAGTAGTGAATATTTTTCTGCTAGTTTTTTTCCCTTTTTTTTTTAAACTAATTTTTATATAAAATTAATTTTAAATTAAGTTTATATAAAAATTGAATTTAGTATATATTAATATATAGCTATATTTAATTTATATAATATAGTTTATATTAAACGAGTTTATTAACCTATATTGAAGGTGTTATAATATGGTTCTAATGTAAAAAGAAACGTGATTTTAAACTATGATCAAAGGGGTTACAGTGGTTGAGTTATGGGTGTATAGTTGCGAAGGTCAAGGTGTTTGACCACCCTCGAATAACATGGAAATGACCAACAAACGGGAGTCGTATCAAGAGCAGAAGAGTCACAACAGAATAGTCGTATCATATTGAGGAGGTATCACAGCGGAATAGTCATTTAATGGGAAACAAGGAGGATAGGCGTGGGTAGGGGCCGGGGCTGGAAAACGGCAGGAATGGTGAGAGAAAAGAGGGGAAGGTTGTTGGTGTGAGAAATGGCATGGAGCGTGAGTGCAGTGAGGGGATGGGGGACTATGGGTAAGGAGTGCTGTGGTGAGGGGATGAGTGTGAGATCATTGGGAATAGCATAGGGGAAATCATGTGTAAAGAGGGGTGGGTGCTGAGTGTGAAAGGCGGTTTAGGTAGAGTGAGGGGGGGTCGAAGGAATGAGGAGGGAACATAGAATGGAAGTGAGGAGGTATGGGAGTGGGTAAGGAAAGTGTTGTGGGTAGTGTAGGTGGATGGCGTGGGTTGGGAAATTGTGAATGAGGATTGGTGAACCGTAAGGGAAGGGTTTAAGGGATTATGGGGTGAGCGTGAGGAATGGGGAGAAGGGGATGGTAATTTTCCCAGAAATTCTATACTTGGTTAAAAATAAATAAAAATCTGCAATTTCCTCAGAAATTCCTTAATCTCTTGATGATCACACAGATCCAGAAGAGTGATGGCTCCGATACCAATGGAGTGCAAAAATCTGGTAAACTTGATAAGTATATATTATTATTGATAAAATATGAGATGATTACAATGGGGAATCACCAAGGCTTTAAATACAGCCTTACAATGTCCCTTGGTGAAGAGGCATGATCGTTGATCATGCCTTTTCACTTAATAAACCTAAGATAACTATATTTAACTAATAATTAATAAATTATACATAACAATGGACCAATGGAGAGGATGCAAGAAACATAAAGGATAGTTCTCAATAACACATCCAAGCTTGGAGGTTTTCCCTTGGAATATCATAGGAAATGTACATCCATAAAGGCCAGGGGTTACTTGGCACTGGGGTTGAAATTTTGATGATTTCTCTTTACCCGTCACAATTTATTTTTGACGTTTTGGGTCATTATGCTTCCCTTCAAGAAAAGTTATGTTTCAAATGTTTCCCTTCATTAGTGATATTATCATAATAAATTAACCATTCACCAATAAAGGTTTCATTAAAAAATTACCCTTCAATAACATAGTGATGTTAACAAAATTTATATATTTATCATAACGAAAAAAACCAAAATGAATATAACACTGAAATAACTTATTAAACCTTGATAAAACAAACCCCACTACCAGATAAAGCAAACAATAAGACCTGCCTTGACTGTATTATGTTATCCCAACATGTTATCCCAACATGTCATAATTTTACTTTCTGTTGAATTATTGCATGATGTAATTCTACACTTCTAAATTTAAAATTGCAACATGGAGGGGTTTGAGACAATGACTTAAAGGGCATCTGCCTATTGCACTAAAGGTTATTCGATAGAGCAAGGAGTAAGTATAGTGGAAAGGTTGAGCTTCTGGTAATGATTTTCAGTGTAAAATGTTGTAGTAGTACATTGAAAGGTATTTGATATAAATTTGATAGGATATGAATTTTTTAAATTACAATTTATTTTTTATTAAATTGTGATTTTGACTAACTCTTCTAGAGAATTGTGAATAACAATTTTTTTCTAAAATTAATATATGGTTAAATTCATACATAAATTAAAATAATAAATAAAATTTATTTTCTATTAAATTGTAATTTTGATTAACACTTCAAGAGAATTGTGAATAACATTTTTTTTCGAAAATTTAACGTATGATTAAATTCATATATAAATTAAAATAATAAATAAAATTACATGACATTTTCTGTTTTCAAAAACATATTTAAAAGTTTGAAATTTATTAACATCCCTAAAGCACATTGCAACAACCCCTCAACCCAAATATAAGAGGATTGCAAGACAAAATATATATGATAAAAAATTCAATGCATCATTTTAAATTTGTCGAGGACTATTTTCCAATTCCCAAGTTTATATTTTACAAGTGAAAGATCAAATTTAAACATCCAATTTCCAAGCTTATTTTTTAAAGTTTATATTTTACAAATGAAAGATCAAATTTAAACATCCATACTGATATTACAAAAAATTCTCTTTGAAATGATATTTGAAATATTCACTGTTTTAATTTCAAAAATCCTGATAGAAATAAGAATGTAGAGACATTAAAGATTACATTCTGAATGCAAAGAAATTAAAGATTACATTCTGAAGGTAAAGACATCAAAGTGTTGGATCGCGATAGGTTTCATTAACAAAGCGATAAATTCTTTAAAATTTGAAAATTGACATATATTCAAATTTAGAAAAACCTGGAGAATGTATTTACTTATTATTATTTACGGCAATCCAATATTGCTATGTGAATCCCAGAACTTGGATTATATCAGCATTTGCTCCAAATCCACATTTTCTCAAGACAATATTGATATGACCCCACCACTAAATCCTAACAAAGCAAAGCCGAATAGATCTCACTGCAATTTTTCCCAAAACAAGAGACAAGTTCAGAAGCCAAATTTTGAGGGATAAAAGAAACTGAATCCTTTCGTTGAAGCAAAGATACTGGAACATTGGGCATTCCGAGAGAAGGCTTTATTTCTTCACCATTTTATCTCGTATGATACAAGTGAGATTAGAAGTTCGCTGGCCACCGGATTTATTCTTTTTTGGGAATGAAGGCTGTGTACACTTTCTTTGTAATTGGCGGGGCGAATCAAGTTTAATTATCAATTTTTAGTGAGCAAAGAGTAACTTTCTATTAATGTTTGAATACAGATTTGCAAGTTGCGCAGAGAAGTCAAATTTAAAAAAGTTTGTAAGTAGAAAATTTTAAGAAAAAACTTGTAAATAGAAAATAGAGACATAAAAATATTTTCAAATTTTATTAAAACATCAAAATTAAGTTTTGCAACCTTCCTCAAGTCGGAGAAAATGGCCATCAACATATTCCAGCCTGCAAATACGGCAAAAATGCCGGGCATCAAATTCCATCTGTGCTTGGCACCCGAACATTGTGATGTACATGTATTCTCGAATATATTCATATTGGTACAACGTGACCTCACAGTACATGCAACCGCAGAGGGACAAAGATTTT
The DNA here is from genome assembly GCA_034641835.2 of Pinus albicaulis. Classification (NCBI taxonomy): domain Eukaryota; kingdom Viridiplantae; phylum Streptophyta; class Pinopsida; order Pinales; family Pinaceae; genus Pinus; species Pinus albicaulis. Next base: position 167,863 of record JAXQQM020091439.1, read on the forward strand.
TCAAACTTTTGACGGTCACACCAATTAACTATATGTTGGAATTAATTTCGAACTGCATATACGGCAGCGATCAAAGTTGCAGCGGAAAGCAAGTCCGCGGGGGTCCAGCAGGCAGAACCGACGGTGGAGTATACCCCATCGGAGCTGGCCCCACACCATGCAGTCACAAGACTGTCCGCGGGGGTTGATAAAGATTTGTGGGCAGAGGAACTCACCCCCTCGGAATTGCTTACGTCAATAGCAAAGGGGCCCACATATAATATGCGTCCACGATAATTTGGGTTTTAATTTTAATTGCCCATCGTATATGTTATATGTTATTTGTTTTATTTAATATATATAACACATATATATTAAAAAAAAGCCCAGCACATTGTAAAAGCCGTGAAGTATAACTTTTATTACACAGCAGTGTACATAAAAAAGGGAAAAGACAGTAATGTTATTACACAGGAATGTTTTTTTTATGAGAGCACAGCAGTGCGGGAAGGAAGAACAACAATGCCAGAAATTCAATTAAACTTCAATGCGGATCCAAGCGGTGCTGACAGAAGTTATTGAGACCATTAAAGATTGTGAAGCGGTGATAATTTAGTGGTTGTGTAAATTTATGGCTGAAGATATTTTTGTTTTGTAATATGTAGAAATAGAGTTGTTCTTTTATGTAATGTTTTTTTTAATACACAGCAGCGTATTGTAAAAAAAAAAACAGAGAGCAGAGTTTTATGCACAGCAGAGTGCATTTTGTAAGAGATAGAGAAGTGAATTTGGAATTGCATAGCAGTGTATTTTCCAGAAAAACAAAGTATTCCAGCAGTGAATGTTTTAGTGAGACAGAGTGTCATTTGTGATTGACAGAGTGATATTTCTGAACTGTGTTTGCAGCAGTCAGATTTTTTTTGTAATCCCTCTTTTGAGGAAGAGTCTGTAACAGCAGTTTTTTTTAATAGAAATTTTTTTTATGTGAAACTCTGTCACTGTATGCAAATTTTATTTGTATTTCTCTGTGTTAAGAAGAGACTGTTTATTGTTTTGGAATTCTGAAAATTCCAACATGGTATCGGAGCCAATCCAGGCTATTTGAAGGTCAAATAAGCTGAAGGAAACGAATTCTTAGTTGCAGCAGCTTCTCCAGCAGTGTGAAGACTCAGCCAAAGGAATACAAAGGTATTTCTCTATAAAATTTGTTGTGTTACTGTTGTAGAACAGTGAGCTATTTTAATACACAGTCAAGTGGTTTTAAATCATAGTTAGAAGTGTAGAATGGCTGGTTCTAGCACATGTATGAGTTTGGGAAATGTCCATCTCCCACAATTCAATGGAAAGAATTATGATTACTGGTCAATAACCATGAAAGCTTTATTTACCTCACAAGAATTATGGGAATTAGTTGAGGATGGCTTTGAAGAGCCAGCAAATGAAGCAGAGTTTTTTCTTTTAACTCAGGCAGAAAGGGAGTCACTGAAGAACAATAGGAAGAAAGATGCCAAGGCTCTTTTCTTCTTGTATCAAGCAGTGCATGAGAGTGTGTTTCCAAGGATAGCAGCAGCTAAGAAATCCCAAGAAGCATGGGAAACTCTCAAGACAGCTTATCAGGGCATGGAGAAGGTGAAGACAACAAAACTTCAGTTGCTGAGGAGAGACTTTGAGACTCTCTGTATGAAAGAGTCAGATAATATTGACTCATTCTTCACTCATGTGATTGGAATGGTCACACAAATAAGATCTCATGGAGAGACTCTTGAGGACAAGAGGATTGTTGAAAAACTCTTGAGAAGTTTACCCTCAAGATTCGATGTGATTGTCACCACCATAGAGGAGACCAAACATCTCACAAAGTTTTCAGTGGATGAGTTACATGCATCACTGATTACCCATGAACAGAGATTGGGTAGGAGTGAAAACTCATCTCTTGAGCAAGCCTTTAAGACCCAGATGTCTTTCGGAAGAGGAAGAGGGCAAGGCAGAGGAAAAAAGAGAGGAAGAGGCAGAAGCCAAAACAGAGGTGGAAGGAACAGTCCAGCAAATGCTCAAGGAAGGGGCAGCAATCCAAATCAGCATCAAGGCCAAGGCAGCAGCCAATAGAATGGTCAGCAGAATGCACAAGGACAAAGGTATGATAAGTCCAATGTCCAATGTTATAATTGTAAGAAATATGGTCATTATGCTAATGAATGTAGAAAGAAGAAGCAGAATGATATGAGAAGTGAAACTAGTGCAAATTTCACAAAGGAAAACAACAGTCAAAGTAATTTGTTTTTAGCTTGTAATATGGCTGAAGAGAAGAGTGAAGACTTATGGTTTCTAGACTCCGGTTGTAGTAACCATATGACAGGAAACTTAGCAATGTTTTCTATGTTAGATGAAAGTGTGCAGTCACAAATCACACTAGGAACTGATAGCAAAGTTTCTGTTATGGGAAAAGGAGATGTAAATGTTTTAACAAGATTAGGTGCAAGAAAAACCATAGCAGATGTTTATTATGTTCCAGGAATGAAGTGTAACCTCTTAAGTGTTGGACAGCTTGTCCATAAGGGGTATACTGTTTTCTTTGATAATGATGTTTGTACCATCACAGAATAAACCACTCAAAGAATCGCTGTATCGTTGAAGTGAAGACATAAGGAACAGATGTTCCCCTCCTCGTAATGAGAGTGTACTTGAAGAATGGTGAAGAGAAAGGAAGAATTGCACAAGAGACTTTCCAAAGCGAACCAAAAGACGAAAATTGGTTGTGGCACTTGAGATTTGGACATCTCAACTTTGGAGGTCTAAATTTGTTGAACATAAAAGGAATGGTAAGTGGTTTACCATTGATAGAGAAACCGGACAGCCTTTGTGAAGGTTGTATTCTTGGGAAACAACACAGAGAAAGTTTTCCTTCCGGGAAAAGCATAAGGGCAAAATCACCCTTAGAGATTGTCCACTCAGATGTGTGTGGACCGATGCAAACTCCATCACTCGCTAGCAGCCACTATATCTTAACATTCATAGATGATTTTACAAGAAAAACTTGGGTTTAATTTTTGAAAAAGAAAAGTGAAGTGTTTGAAAAATTTTGCAATTTCAAAGCACTTGTTGAGAATCAAAGTGGGCTGCATATCAAAGTCCTTAGGACTGATAGAGGAGGTGAGTATATATCTAAATATTTTCTACGTTTTTGTAGAGAAAATGGTATTCACAAACAGTTTACAACTAGATATACACCGCAGCAAAATGGAGTGGCCGAAAGGAAGAACCGAACCATAATGGACATGGCGAGGAGCATGTTAAAGGCAAAGAACTTGCCGAATGATTATTGCGCTGAAGCTGTACATTTTGCAGCGTACATCTTGAACAGGTGCCCTACAAAAGCAGTCATGAACAAAGTGCCGGAAGAGGCATGGAGTGGCGCAAAGAAAAGTGTCACACACATGAAGGTATTCGGATGTGTGGCTTATGCAAACATTCCGGATCAGCTAAGGAAGAAGTTGGACAGCAAGGGGGAGAAATGTATTTTCATTGGATACAGTGAGGAATCCAAGGCCTACAGGTTATACAACCCATCCAACAAGAATTTTCTTGTGAGCAGGGATGTTCAGTTCATTGAAGAGGAAGCTTGGGATGGAAGCATAGAGAAAACAGTGAATGTTAAACACTGTTTATCTCATGATGAGAATGATGATGAGTTGGCTGAAATACATCCCCAAACAACAACACCAACAAGAGAGCAGCAAAGCACACCCTTGAGGAGAAATGACAGTGCTTCTCCAAGCACACCACAAGGAGGAAATTCAAGTGCTTCTTCAAGTACTTGTACACCTACTGAAAGAGGTAAGAAATTCATAAGTTTGAAAGAAATTTATGAACAAGATATAGCTAATGAAGGTATCAATTCTTTGTTTGCTTTATATTTTCATGTTGATGATCCTGTTCATTTCGAAGAAGCTATCAAGGATAGGAAATGGATAGAAGCTATGGATGAGGAGATAAATGCCATAGAGAGGAACAAAACTTGGGATTTGGTTGAACTCCCAAAAGGTAAAGATGTCATTGGTGTTAAATGGGTCTACAAGACCAAGAGTAATGTTGAAGGCAAAATAGAGAGACACAAGGCAAGGCTTGTTGTCAAAGGTTATAAGCAGAAGCATGGGATAGATTATGAGGAAACTTTCGCACCGGTTGCTAGAATGGAAACCGTGAGAGCAGTGTTGTCCATAGCAGCACAAAACAAGTGGAAAGTTTACCAAATGGACGTGAAGTCAGCATTTCTAAATGGAGTGTTAATGGAAGAGGTTTACATAGATCAACCTCTCGGCTATGAGAAGAAAGGCCAAGAGCACAAAGTATGCAAGTTGAAGAAGGCTCTTTATGGGCTGAAGCAAGCGCCAAGAGCGTGGTACAGTAGGATAGATTCATATCTACTGGAAAATGGTTTTGAAAAGTGTGAGGGAGAACCCACCCTCTACATCAAAGAACAAGATGGTAAAATTTTGATTGTAGTCTTGTATGTTGATGATGTTATCTTTATAGGTAATGATGATTGCCTTATTGAAAATTTTAAAACAGTCATGAAGGAAGAATTTGAAATGACTGACATGGGTTTGTTGAGATACTTCTTGGGAATAGAAGTAGAACAAGATGAAAGTGGGATTTTCATCTCACAAGCAAAGTATGTTAATGAGGTGCTTGAAAGATTTAACATGCAGGAAAGCAAAGGAGCAAACACTCCAACAGTAATGGGATTAAAGCTCAGCAGAGAGGACAGCAGTAAGGATTTTGATCCTAGTTTATACAAGAGCATAGTTGGCAGCCTCATGTACTTGACTGCAACTAGGCCGGACATAATGCATGCTGTTAGTTTGATTTCCAGGTTCATGGAAAAGCCAAAGGATGCACATTGGCAAGCAGCAAAAAGAATTTTGAGGTATGTTAAAGGTACAAAGAAATTTGGTATTTTTTATACTACTTCAGAATATTCAGATTTAGTTGGATACACGGATAGTGATTGGGCTGGAAGTGTAGATGATCGGAAGAGCACTTCCGGTTATGTTTTTCACATGGGTTCAGGAGCCATTTCATGGGCTTCTAAGAAACAACCTGTTGTAGCGTTGTCTACAGCAGAAGCAGAATATGTGGCAGCTACAGCAGCAGTGTGTCAAGCAGTTTGGATGTGGAAAATGTTGAGAAGCTTATGTCAAGAACAGGTAAAAGGGACAGTGATTTTTTGTGACAATAGCTCAGCTATTGCATTGTCTAAAAATTATGTTTTTCATAAGAGGACAAAGCACATTGACACCAAGTTTCATTTCATACGGGAATTGGTTAGCAATGGCGAGATTGTTTTGCAACATTGCAAAACGGAGGATCAATTTGCAAATATCCTCACAAAGCCACTACAGCAGAAAAGCTTTGAATATTTCAGGAAATGTTTGGGTATGCAGGAAAGCCTAGCAGTTGAAATTAAGGGGGAGTGTTGGAATTAATTTCCAACTGCATATACGGCAGCGATCAAAGCTGCAGCGGAAAGCAAGTCCGCGGGGGTCCAGCAGGCAGAACCAACGGTGGAGTATACCCCATCGGAGCTGGCCCCACACCATGCAGTCACAAGACTGTCCGCGGGGGTTGATAAAGATTTGTGGGCAGAGGAACTCACCCCCTCGGAATTTCTTACGTCAATAGCAAAGGGGCCCACATATAATATGCATCCACGATAATTTGGGTTTTAATTTTAATTTCCCATCGTATATGTTATATGTTATTTGTTTTATTTAATACATATAACACATATATATTAAAAAAAATCCCAGCACATTGTAAAAGCCGTGAAGTATAACTTTTATTACACAGCAGTGTACATAAAAAAGGGAAAAGACAGTAATGTTATTACACAGGAATGTTTTTTTTATGAGAGCACAGCAGTGCGGGAAGGAAGAACAACAATGCTAGAAAGTCAATTAAACTTCAATGCGGATCCAAGCGGTGCTGACAGAAGTTATTGAGACCATTAAAGATTGTGAAGCGGTGATAATTTAGTGGTTGTGTAAATTTATGGCTGAAGATATTTCTGTTTTGTAATATGTAGAAACAGAGTTGTTCTTTTATGTAATGTTTTTTTAATACACAGCAGCGTACTGTAAAAAAAAAAACAGAGAGCAGAGTTTTATGCACAGCAGAGTGCATTTTGTAAGAGACAGAGAAGTGAATTTGGAATTGCACAGCAGTGTATTTTCCAGAAAAACAGAGTATTCCAGCAGTGAATGTTTTAGTGAGACAGAGTGTCATTTGTGATTGACAGAGTGATATTTCTGAACTGTGTTTGCAGCAGTCAGATTTTTTTTGTAATCCCTCTTTTGAGGAAGAGTCTGTAACAGCAGTTTTTTTTAATAGAATTTTTTTTTATGTGAAACTCTGTCACTGTATGCAAATTTTATTTGTATTTCTCTGTGTTAAGAAGAGACTGTTTATTGTTTTGGAATTCTGAAAATTCCAACACTATAGGGGTGCGCAAGTCTTGCTGATGGGGGATTTTTATGTGTTTTTGAGTGAGGGCCTTTGTGCTTATTATAATTAAAAAACAAAGTGAGGAGTTTAAAAAGCTGATTAGCGCTTGTGAATATAAGTAGGGATACAAATGTTTATCATCATTTTTTATGTTTAACACTTATTCCATATTTGTGAGTACTCATTTGGCTCGAAGAGAAGGATTGGATGAGCCTGTAACATTTAACGAGTTCACCAAGTTTCTCATCGCACTATAGACATTTCCGACGTTAATAGTAAAGGTAGAGGATTTTTTTCAAGGAATCAAGGACCATGAACCTCAGACCGACCGTTAATAGAGGACCACCTACATCAAGGAAAACCATCCCTTATCACTAATGGTGACTAAGGAGAACTAAGAAACAAGGAAAGGAGAAAGCACCGGGGACCACAATCTACAAAATAGTGTTAATGGAGATTATACCGAAATATATGAATGTCATGTTGAAGTACATCTCAGGAGATCCATTTTATTTTTATAAACAAAATTTAATATATGAATGTCATCTTGAAATACATCTCAAGTGTTGGAGATCCATGTTATTTTTATATATGAATGTCATCTTGAAATACATCTCAAGTGTTGGAGATCCATGTTATTTTTATATATGAATGTCATCTTGAAATACATCTCAAGTGTTGGAGATCCATGTTATTTTTATAAACAAAATCTAATAGAGGAACTGTTTAAGTGGACAAAATATCCATTGGAGTGTGTTGCACGAGTACACTGAAGCCGAGTAATTCAGAGAGGCTACATCATTTTTCCATGTGATGAAGAGGAACAAGATTAAGGAATGGAATGTGAAAGCGTTGGAAAACGTAAGTATATTTTTTTGTGGGTGCTTTGGGTGTGAGTTGGTGTAGTTGTGAGGATGAGTGTGCGCATAAGGAGAGTTGAGGTTTGAGAGCTATTAATTGTATAGAATAATTAAGCTTCTATAGTAGATAAGATGACGTAGTGAGGAGACCACTCGAGAGTGAAGTTGCAGATAAGAGAGGAAGGAGCTGCAAGAGACAACCGAGTGGGTTATTTATGTTTTGATGTAATAAGGGTAGGTCACTATTATTTTGATTGAAAATTGTATGAAAAATAAGAGAATTGGTTTAAGCTGGTGTAATATTCCCTTTCTTGATCCAGTCAAAGTAGATAGAATCAATCCATGGTACTTACCATGGTATTTTCCCATGGTATTTCTTGTTGGTATTGACCCATCAAGCCTATAAAAGGGGAGAGAAACTAGGCATTTAGAGCATTCTGGATTATCTATCTTATTATGTTTGGGTTGAGAACCTGGCATGGCCAATTCTATCATTGATCCCGGGACGAAAACCTCGCGGTGATATTGATGTGGTGGATCCATCCAGGATTCACAAGTGGGCTTCAGTTTCTTATATTTGTCGTTGTCAAGCAGCTGTGCATGCCATTTGTAGGATTTTATGGTCTGGGCATGTATTTTACTTTCAGTGAATAATAATATAAATAAAATGGCTGCATTTCTTGTGTTCTGGTTCTTGATGAAATATTGTATTAATTGAGAAAACTAAGATATTTTAGATCTATCCAAATTTTTATTGTTTGGAATCTTATAGTGGTATCAGAGGTGTGCATCCTGCGAGCCTGAGAGTTTTATGCAAAGAACTTCGGTGAAATTTATTTTTCACCCTAGCCAACATTTCTCATTTCGGTGATATTTATCACCCTAGTTGGATTTTTTTTTTTTTTTAGTAAATTATTTTTATTGGGAGACATAAGTGAAGGGAAAATCATTTATAAGTCTGTGCGTTAAATTTGTGAAAATATTTGAAGGCATGATTGACAAAATCTTCCTATGAAAAATTAATATATTCCTATTTGGGTACGGGAGAAGATGGACCGTCTTGAAGAAATTTTGAAAAACAACCAGAAAATTCTTGATTTACTAGTGAGGTTATATGGTCCTTTAAGTAACCATATCTCTATAGACCAAAATGATAATCAAAGCTATAACGAAATCTGCAACAAGAATAAACTAAGGAGGAGAGGACTATGCTTTATCTACAAGGGACCTTGGGTCCTTAACCATTCATGTCCAGGTGATAAGAAGAAGGCAACAAAGACAAAAGAAGAGGATATTACTTCAAATCATGGGGAATATTTTGTAGATGGGTCTATTGATCTTTAGGATGGTGAGAAAGATCATGACATTATTCAAGGAGGCTTGTAGGACGACAAACATTTGGAAGTGCATGAGGAAATTCTACCTAATGCCATTGATGAGGTTGATTCCTATACAATGGAGTTCGTAGATCCCCAGGGGAATATTCATGAAGAATATGAACAATCAAGTATAGATAAAATTCCACCAATGCATCTATGTTCGACAGTTGAAAGGGATGAACAGATGTTCTCCATAGGTGAAGGAGACTTGGGAGATTTGAGTGAGGATCCAGCCATAGTGAACCAACATGATGAGTATGATCACGAGGAGCAACATGACAAACATAATGTGAAAAATGGACCATTCCTAGAGAGTTGGTCAAAGGCTCAAGTTGAAGATGTGGTCGTGGGGCATCCAGTGTAGTCAAATATAGAGACATTCAGCAGGGCACTAGAATTTCCAGTGAAAGACTTTCAGGAGAGGATCATGCATTTCAAGACAGATCTTATGTTGTTGAAGCAAAGAGTCCAGACAATCCGAGACACTATCTTACAAGAGAATAGAAAAATTGAGGAACTCATAGGGGTATGTGCCCAATCAAAGACCAAGTTGTCTAGTGTTGAAGAACGACTCAAATCCTTCATAAGGCAGTAAGAGGAGTACAATTGGGAGTTCCAGAGCAGCCCTCTACAGGAGTACATAGATAAGTCTTGCAACACTACCAAAAACCCACCTTTATACATTGGGAAGAGAAGGGAAGAGTTCTCCAAATATATCATGTTGGGTAACCAAGTAGAGCAGCGTGAATCGAGCATCGAACAACATCAACATAGTAGATTTGCAGATATTCATTCTTTCTCAGGTATGGATTGGCGAGAGATTATGAGTTGGTATTTTATCGATAGGTTGATTCTTTGGAGGATACTCACAGCCGAGGGCATATTGCAGCTTGGGCCCTTTGGTGCGGGCAGTGAAGGAGGGCTGAAATGGTACCATAACCCACAGGTACCAAGATTTAGGTGGCATTGGGATCCGGGAGAATCCATTGGGGAAAGGATTGTTTGGGATCTAGGTAAATCGATTGAGGGGAGGATTGGTCAGAGGATTGCTTGGGATCTAGGTATTGGAGGATCCATTCAGGACCATTCAACATGGAGGGTACATTGGATTGTATGGGATCCTGGTATCAATGTACAAATGCTTCTGTTGTGGATAGAAGTGGATCACTTGAGGACAAACTATCTGTGGGCGGGAGGATTTGTAATATTCCCTTTATTGATCCAATCAAAGTAGATAGAATCAATTCGTGGTACTTACCGTGGTATTTTCCCATGGTATTGACCCATGGTATTTCTTGTAGGTATTGACCCATGGTATTTCTTGTTGGTATTGACCCATCAAGCCTATAAAAGGGGAGAGAAGCTAGGCATTTAGAGCATTCTGGATTATCTATCTTATTAGGTTTGGGTTGAGAACCTGGCCTGGCCAGTTCTATTATTGATCCCGGGACGAAAACCCCACGGTGATTTTTATGTGGTGAATCCATCCAGGATTCACAAGTGGGCTTCAGTTTCTTATATTTGTCATTGTCAAGTAGATGTGCATGCCATTTGTAGGATTTTATGGTCTGGGCATGTATTTTACTTTCAGTGAATAATAATATAAATAAAATCACTACATTTCTTGTGTTCTTATTCTTGATGAAATATTGTATTAAATGAGAACACTAAGATGTTTTAGATCTATCAAAACTTTTATTGCTTAGAATCTTATAGTTGGTTGTAGCCTATATTCATCAGAGGTCTATATTCATCAGCCTAATTTGAAGGGTTTTGGCGCTTCTTGTGAGTGCTTTCAAACAAATTGATGCAACTTAGTAAGATTTTATATTACAAAATATTAACAAACACATTGGTTTTTTTTGGCTTTTGGGTTTTCACTTTAAATCATTATGTCCATGTTTGTGTACTGCCCATATTGATGATATGTTTTTATGTGAATGCTTTACATTTTTTCTCATGTATTTAGTTAATAATGTTCACATGAATGATTCTTAAATATAAAAAACAAAAATAATTCGATCTAAAAGTAGAAATTACATTACCACTAATTACTGATTCACCTTTCTTTTTAGTAGTTCCTTACTCCAACAAAAACTTGTAACCTAAAATATGAGGTCATGCACATCCTTCTTTTGTAGTACTTACCATATTAGAGTGCCCAAAAACATGCAACAAAAGGTCACTTGAAATAAATTCCATGATTAGTATGTACAAATTTTAAGGATAGGGAAATATGTCATATTTATATGTACATTCCTTGGTGATATTATTCTTTTTTCCTCTCATTTCTAGAATATATAAGTACTCTTTATGTTGATCATATTTTATTATTTCCATGAGCAATTCCTTATTGAAACTTCATGAGATTATAAAGTTTCATCTTAGAAAAAAAATGATATTTAACATTAAGAATTAAGAAAAAGAAGTTGCACATTTTAATGTGATATATAAAGTTATTTTTTTTAATAATATTGAATTTTTATTTTTTATTTTTAAGTCACTTATATAAAAATATTAGAAAACTAAATTTTTTATTTATTAAAAAGATAAATTTAGATTTGTAATATATATTACTACATTTTTAATACTTATAGTTTCATTAATAAATATTTATATTTTTATTAATCATCATCATATTGTTGAATTGATTTTAAAACTAATTATAATCATTTGACATTTTAATGTAGATATTTATTTTAATTTGGATCAATATATATTTATCATTATACTAAATTAAAAATTGTTTTAAATTAACTACTCCCTATTAAATTTTATTTTATATAATATATATAGTAAACTAAGAAATAAATAAATATCTTTTATATATAAAAGATTATGCATTAAAAAAAAACATAAATAAATATTTATATTATTGAATGGTGTAGAATGTGAAGTGCATGTAATGGACTATAATTTAATCATTGTTTTATAGTTAGGAGAGACATTTTTTATATGTTTTTAAATCATGAATCATAATGCTCGTTTAAATAGGTTATCAATGACATGGAAATTTTTTTGAACTAGTTTGGTTAAATTATGAAAAATGAAAGATGAATCAGCCAATTGTAATTCTAATGATTTGTTTTTGTAACTAACATCTTTAATAGCAAGAGATCCCAAATAAATAAAAAATTCAAGATAACCAACCAAATATTTTATGACTTGTTTTTTCAATATGATTTATAACATGAATATGCTAAATAAATACCCTATCTATAACAAATGATGCATTAAAATAAATATAAATAAATATTTATATATTTCAATCTTGTAAGATGTGAAGTGCAATTAATAGACGAGAATTTAGTCTTTGTTTTACAATTTAAATTTTGAAGAAATGAATTATACACTAACCAAGTGTAATTCCAATTATTTGTTTGTGTTATTAACAAAATATTTAATAGAAAAAGAACCAAAAATATATGTTTTCTTTTAAGACAATCAACCAAATTTTTTATGGCAAATCAACCAAATCAACCAAATAATTTTTTTATTCTTTTTTTTCTATATTTTTGGTAAGACTACATCAATATGATATCTAATATATCATATTGATCTGAGAGAGAAATAAAACTAGTTACTTAACATCAACAAATGCTTTAATAAATTAGTCAATGACCATTTATCCAAAACTCCATAGACCTTTAAAAATAATGATTTTGAATATTGTCTAAATAGGAATATATAATTCAGTTTAATATAATATATATCACTAATGTCACATTGATTTTTTTTTTCAGAAGAAAAAAACGCTGTTATATATTAATATAAAACAGTACATATTCCAATACATCTCCAGCATGTATAAAAATACAGCGAGATAGACAACCATAGGCAGCCAGAAGATGGCTACAACAACATAGAACGTATACCGTCCAATTCATAATGCTCAGCTACAGAAGCGAGCAGAAGGAGGAAGATGGTGCAGATAGGACAGATTAACAACAGATATAAACCTAAGATGTAAAGGAAGGAGAATATGATAATGCACTAAAATAAACCGATAGATTAGAAGATATCGAACCATAATAAAGCCAAAAAAGGATGACATGAGACAAAAGTGCATATGTCAGTCCTGTGAATAAGGAGGGAGGGGCGAGTCAAATGTACAAAATAGGCAACAGCATTATAAGCCTAGCAGAAATTAAAGATCGGCTCGCTTGTTAGGGATGCACGCTCGCCTGATATAAGTTTCTCGCTCGCTTGAAAGAGTATCACGCTCGTCTGTTTTCAAACAACTATAAATGCCCAAGTGCATGAGAAGAAGACATGAGAATCATGGCATAAGCCGAGTCACCTCACGATTGAAATTCCAAATCCAGGAGAAACCAAGGAATCTATGATATAATTGAAACTTCTCCTGAAGTGAGAGAACAAAAGCCAGAAGCCGGGCAAATAAATACTGTCACGCTCGCCTGAGGATGAGATATAGCATGATCACGCACGCCAAAGGAAGAGATATAACATATAAACACGCTTGCCTGAAAAGGATATATATAATATAACATAAACCTGCAAAAAATGATATCACTGCCGTAAATGGAGTACAAGAGACCAAAATGTATAACATGAACCGAATTATGGAATAGCAATATCGGTCTCCCAGAATATGAGACCATCTCGGAATAGCTGAACCTGCATAGTGCCAAATTCAGTGTTTAAACCCATCTTTGAGAGGCCATCTTCCCTAGTATTGTTCTCCCTGTAGATATGACATATAGCAGGCCTATTGAGCTGTATCCATAAACGTCGGACCCGAGATACCCAACCATGGAGTCCAGAAGGAACAGAAGCCTGTGGATCAGAAATCCAACCAATAGCGATCCTAGAATCGCCATAAACATGTATGTCCATTAACTCTAAGTAGATGGCAAAACGAAGGCCTCCCCAAAGAGCGATGATTTCCGCTTTGTTGTTGGATCCCATACCAGCATTAAAGTGTATATGCACTCTCTCTCTTTGAGAAATCTTAATCCATGTGCCACAACCCATGACCCCATTCATACATGCACCGTCAAAGTAAACTGCAGGGAGAGCCACCTCATGTGGCCGAAGGCGAAAGGATAAATCCTGTATGGGCCTAGCTGTTGTAGGACAATCTTCCAACCATTTAGCAATTGCATAGTAAATACTTGGGATCTGAAAAGGAATATTTTCGAATATCACCCTATTTCTACCAAGCCAAACCTCCCATATAAGGAAAAAGGGAAGAGATCTGTACTTCCCTTTTAATTTGTCCCATTCCGATACTGCAGTCATGAAATCAACCGGATACCAAGTGATACCCAAGAAATGTACAGAGTAAAGTCGCCATATTTTGATGATGACAGGACAGCTAAAAAAGAGATGAGTTGTAGATTCAGATTCCTCTAGACAAATATGACACCTGAATGGGCCAGAAGATCCCCTCTTCATTAAATTACCCCCAGTCAAAACCTTATCTTTCCATACTAACCAGCCAAAGAGTATAATCTTAGTAGGGATATGCCGTCGCCAGAACTTATAAAATGAACTGCTGGGTTGTTCCGTGTAAGAAGCCTTGTTGATATGTCTATATATGTCCCTAACCACCGGAATCCCAGCCTTCGTGGGACCATCCCATTCAATCTTATCACCCCCCTCATCCCAGCATAGACCCAAAGCCCGAATTTTATCCCTGAGGAATTCCCATCCCTCATTCTCCGGAGCCCTTAAACCCAGTTGTGCCGCTGTTTTAAAAATAGGGGCCCCAAGAGACCATTGATGAATGGTCTGAGAAAGATAAATAATACCACGGTGGGCAAGTCTGTGGATAAGCTGAGGAGAAGGGCCAAGTTGGGGGCTCCATCCAATCATCTTCATATGAGCCAGTGGTATACGACTGCCATCAGCGAAAGACCACGCCACCCTTTCAGCCATATGCCTGTAAATCTTTTTGAAACTTCCCCATATAACAGATATGCGGCGTGGGAATGTGATTTGATTATTAAGGATCTGATGATGTAAATCACCCACAATATATTTGCATTTGACCACCCTATTCCAAATACCGTCACTGTCCAATGCTCTCGAGAACGATTTGATGAGCAGAGCGATGTTAAAGTTTCTTGTATCCAGGATTCCCCATCCATCATGGTCCTTTGGCCTGCAAAGTTTTTGTAGTTTACATAGGTGGATTTTTGTAGGCAACTGCGCCCCTCCCCATAAGAATTTTGCAATGATAGAGTTTATAAGTCTGATAACACCATCTGGAAGATAATAAAGGTGACCCCAATACACCATCATTTGGGCCAGAACAGCTTGTATCATTATGAGCCAACCTCCCATAGACAACCACCTGTGCGTCCAACTGAACATCCTCCTCCTAAATTTGTCTATAAGCCACATCCAGTCCCGGATCTTGTAACCGCATGGTTTAATATGGAAGCCCAAGTAAATGAAACCCAACGACGCCTCTCTTAATTCCATTCCAAATAGACCAGCAATGTACTCCAGATCCCCATGGTCACCATATTCATAAATAATAAAGGATTTATGTTTATTGATGGCAAGCCCAGTGGCGGACTCAAATCTGATGAAAATATGGTGGATATAGAGCCAATGCTCCCTGTGAATATGCCCAAATAATAACAAATCATCAACAAACAGAGAATGCGTGCATACCAGAGTATTGGAGAAAGAGAAACCCAATGTATGTCCCTGTAAAACTGCCTCCCGGAGAAGACAACTGAAACCATCCATGATCAGAATGAAGATTAACGGTGACAGAGCACATCCTTGTCTGAGATCCCGCCCGACAGCAAAGAAAGTAGTAGGAACTCCATTAATAATGATGGCATAGTTAACAGTAGAGATACAGGCCATGATCCACCTAATGATGCGTATAGGTAAGCCAACCTTCATGAGAACAGCCCTGATATATGCCCAATCAATCGTATCATAAGCTTTAAAAATGTCAACTTTTACCATGATGGCCTCCCTTTTCTCAACGTGCATGGTATGCAGAATTTCCTGTGCTATGGCAGTGGCGTCATGTATGGATCTCCCCTTGAGAAATCCATACTGTTCCTTTGAAATATAGCTGGACAGTGTTTCCTTCATACGCTCTGCAATAATTTTTGATATAATCTTATAGAGTACGTTGCAGAGGGCAATGGGACGGAAGTCCGCAAAAGTGTGGGGATCGTCCACCTTTGGTATTAGAGCAATAAAATTTGAATTGAGATTGGGATAAATATAGCCCCGAATACGTATCTGCTTAATCACCTTGGTCAGATCCTCTCCCAGCAGATCAAAGAAATGGATATAAAATTCCGCGGGCCAGCCGTCCGGCCCCGGACTTTTATCACATGCAAATGTTTTAAGGACCATTTTAACTTCATTCCCAGTGATCACCTTATCCAGAAGTGCAATAGAAACATCATCAAAATAACGAGGGATGTGTTCAAGCATCCACATTTGGTTTGCCATATTGGTATCATCCTGCTTAGCATAAAAAATTGCGAAATATCGGAGGGCCTCGTTTTGAATTTCTTGGGAGGAATATACAGAGGAACCATCCGCAGACTTGATGCGCCAAATGGAATTTTTACTTCTCCTCTCATTGGCACTTTTGTGAAAGAACTTAGTATTTCGATCCCCCTCTGCAAGCCAAAGTGCTCTGCTCTTTAACCTCCATGTGAACTCTTCAATCCGTAATATTTCTCTTTTTCTAGTACCCAAGCTTTTCAGGCTGTCAAGTGTTTGTTCATCTGGATATATATGTAGAAAGGATTCTATAATTTTCTCCATTTCGGCCTGAATCCGCCTGAACTCTGCTCTAAGTTTACCCTTCTTCTCACGTTCCCAAGTCTTAGTCATAATCTTAGTTTTCTGTAGTTTGTGATGAAAGGAATCCCATAACTCCGTATGCAAAGGCCCGGATTCCTGTCGCCAGATTTCCTCAACCAAACAGGTATATTCCGAATCCTCCAACCAAATCCTATTAAACTTGAAAGGATATCCCGTGCGCACAGGGAAATTAGTGCATGAGAAAGAGATAGGATAATGGTCAGAAACATCAGAAGCAATGACATAAGATTTGGGGCCACCTAAAATGTCAATAATTGAATTTTTGACCACAACCCTATCCAATCTTTTTCCAATATAATTTTCTCCCGCTCTTCTATTGGACCACGTAGGCACCAGCGGATGCGGCCTAATATCTATCAGCCCATGTGAGAGAAAAATGTTGTTTAAATGGCCAGCCAAAGGGTCCACACGGGCCTTGTTTCCCCATGCTTCATCAGCGTTGAAAATAGAGTTGAAATCACCCATTATGATAAGATTAGGAAGAGTAAAAATACCAATCACCAACATCCTGTCCCAGAAAGTCCTTCTATTCACATATGGCGCATATAGATTAATAAAATTGAAAGTGTGATCCATACCTCTGAGTCGTCCATTCAGCAAAATACCACCAAAAAAGCTGAAAGCTTTAAAAGATGCGTGGTAGGGGTTCCACATAACCAGCAAACCCCCAGAACGTCCACATGAATTTGTCGCAGCAACATGCCAATTCCTCTTGATTCTTAAAAACATATTAATAGCCTTAGTCCTATCAGACATAGTCTCCTGTGCGAAGAAAATGAACAGATTCTTAGAAACAAGTAGCTCCCTCAGGCAATGATATTTAGGGTCATCACCCAAACCCCTTATATTTAAAGAGATGACTTGATTCATGGTGAATCCGCAGGAGGGTTACTTGCTCTAAGTGCCCTGGAGTTGCTGCTAGCCCCAAAATTGTTGCGAATGGGAGTGTCAATATGGTCGGCCTCGTCATCCACGAACAGAGAAATAGATTTAATTTTCTCCTTCTTCCTGCCACATGCACCGTTTGCCTTCTTCTTGATGGATTTTAAAGCATCGGATAAGGTAGGAGAATGCTTTGTTTTGGAGGAAATAGGTTTGTCAAAAACCATCAAGGCAGCCAGGTCCATGTTGGAATTTCTCAAAAGAAAGTCAAGATCACTACCGATGGAATTCCTTGAGGAATCAGAAAGGTTGATGGTCCCAGTAAAGCCCGGAGTGCCATGTGGTGACCCAGTATATTTCCCATCATCCTCGCTATCATCAAGCAGACTTCGGACATGATATAAAGGACCCCCATCCCCCATATAACCGGGTCCCTGATTATCATAATCATCTACAATGCTACCATAATGTATATTAGAAGGACGCCTCCCAACAGAGCTGGAAGATTTAAATAAAGGGGGATCAATAGACGAGGAGAATTTCCCCTCCGGACGAATAGGAACCATAGAGCTGCTTTGACCCAGATCATGATGATTCAAAGGCCGCTTCTCAGGGTTACGTACATTTCCTCTGGTGGACAAGGAGATGGCGTTTTTAGCAGAAAAGGATGGGGCAGATGGAGCAAAAGATGGACATGTAACCGGGCCATCAGGATCATTTTGTATGGAAAAGGTAGGATCGATGTCATGCTGAGACTCAGGCTGGAGTACCCTAAAAATATTCTTAGAGACAGATGGATGACTAGCCAGATTAGCAGGGATAACAGAATCAGGGACAGAGACATCATTTTGTCCCTCCGCTGTAATGTAAGCATCTTCTTCAGTGGAAGAGTTAGCAATAATACCTGGATGTAAGCCAGCCATCGATGCTTGAGCATTGGAGTGACGACGTTCACCATCTGAAGCTTTCCTTGTCTGGTCCGCCCTCGCAATACGTAATCTCATCGGACAATGGTCTCTAAGGTGGCCCGTTTTGTGGCAAATCAAGCATCTGAAAGGAATCCCCCAGAAGTCGATACGTTGTCGATGCCTTCTATCACTCCAAATGAGATCAATGTCGCCCGGGAGACCACCCAAATAATCTACCTCCACCAGAAGCCATGCAATCCTCTTATCCGCTGCGCCCATAATGCTTGGATCTATATATTTTGTGGACCCGATTGAGTCCCCAATCGTTCGCAAGGCCTTAATGGTCCAAAATTCCAGAGGTAACCCCGACAATTTAACCCAAACCACTCTGTTACGTGGTGCCTCCAATACGGGATTGAACCCGATGTACCATGGTATAATTTGCATGAAGCTTCTGCCTCGTACCCAGGTACGTCCCATGATCTTAAAAACATCGGCCTGGTTCATGAAGTGTATACTAAACCACCCATTCATCAGCTTACTTACCTTTGGCGTATAGCCAATTATGGTATTCCATTTCTGGTGGATCCATGAAGCAGTGTCAAAGTCATCCCTATCAGGAAATACCCACCTCCCAACAACAGCTCGCCTCTGTAAGCTCGCCACCCTAGTGCACAAATCCTCGTAATCCAGGTTAACCTCCTTGATGTCCATCCTATGTTTAAGGATGTTCTTTTTCCCTCTGCGAGCACCACAACCAGCTCTCCAAGATTTTTGTCTCCTATGTCGCAGAATACAATTAGCCGCAGACTCATCAAAAGCATGGAGACCCTGTTGTATAATAGCAACATCAGTATCAAAATCGACGTTGGGCGATACGGCAGAATAAGTCGAAATATCCTCCCGCGTATTCTCTCCTCTGGAAGCCTCCATGCTGAAAGGAGGACACCTATACACCCAAGGACACCACTTGCGGGATGACTGTGTGTCGTCGCCCAGATCCCTGACAACCGATCCAGAAAGCCAGTGTAGGAATAGATATCCAACACGCTTGCCCGCCGTCACCTCTAATAGTGGGAAATAAAATAAGCCACTATGGGATCGTGGAAAAGCTCCAAATGAGGATGTTTTGCATCCCAAGGACCAATGATCCGTAGAAAATAGATGATGTAAGTGCCATATGTAAGATGAGCTAAGACATTTGTCCTATCACATATTTTAAATTCCTCGCCACCCCTAATCCAGCTTAGTCGGTAGTTGTAACGTTCACTGTCCTCTGTTTTTGCCTTAAAAGAACTTGGTGAGAATAATGGTGACCCGGATTCCAAAAGCATAACAGAGATTTCCCAGTATCAAGACGTATCAAAATTAATACGTTAATAAATCCCAACCCATATATCACCTGCATCAGAGTGTAGTACTGCCAGATCCCACCTTATGTTAACACAGACCCGTCCACCACCGTCGTAGCAAACCAACCAAGATAGACTAATACCTGAAAATGATTCAAATTTTATTAAAAAATTTCACCGGAAAACCTTAAATCCGGGAAAAGCAGCCGGATTAACCAGCTAGAATAATCCTCTTATGGTGGACAGCAACAACAGCAGAAGCAACCCGGGAAAGACCACCATTTCTTGCGAAGTCTGCATCTAATACTCTTATAGGGCCGAGAGATGTAAAATATGTTCCAACATTCATCCCATATTGGGATGCATTTTACATACTGTATGTTATCTTCCACCATGCCATCCGTCGATGAAGAAGAGAGTTCTGTGGAGCATTCCTTGTTGTGCATCGGGCCAGTGTACTAAGTTAACCTAGACCCCCGTAAAATATCCCTCTCTTTCCCTCAGGCAGCCATTAGAAAAGTTAATGATGAAAATCAATCTTAGAAGCACATGCGCAATAAAAAACAAGAAGAGAATGAGCACAATTTCAATCTCGTCCTGAAAGCTCAATTCCCATAATAGAGGCATGTTATGACAAGTAGCATTATAGGATGCAACAGAAGAAAGAAAACCGCAATCAAGAATGAACAGGATACTCACCCTACTGTCCACCTACACCCCACTATAGGGAATAACGTGAGAAGCCACCATAAGCAATAATGAATGTCCATAAGAAGGGTTCCAGATAAAAAACGACAAGAGATGGTCGCAATAGCCACCATATGCATCTTATGAGACCAACATGGGTACCAGCCACAGCGAAAACATCAGCAGCAAGAACTGAGCCGAATTATCCCTTATGTTGCTGATCAAACCAGTAACGCTCATTTCATTTTGCAATGATTCTTACCACGATTCACTAAATCTTACGCCCACTTGTACCATGCACATTAGCCAATATGCAGCACTATACTACGTAGATCTCACCGTCGAATAATTTAATACATTCTCTCAATCTAATTCGGACTTCAACAAATATCAACGCTTGCTGCATCCACACATTTTTTCATTCCAAACACGGGTTGCTCATACTCGTGACATTGTGTTCATACCCATTCTCTCCATGCAGCATTTTTTTATCATTTCATCTTCTCTGAGCGGCAGTGTCTCTCTGCGCATTGAAGTAGTGAGCAACCACAGGCAAACTGCAAACAAACTACCACAAGAAAATTGCAAGTGGGGCAATGGAGGAGGGAGCATTGTTTGTCGTCCTTTCTACTAAACAGAGCAATGGATCTCGTTGAAAGTGGTACAAAATTATTCAGTAACTCAATTCACATTTATAATTACAATTACAATTAGAATTAGAAATATAACTTTTAACAATTAATAATAATAATAAATGTGATTGATAAATGTCTATGAACATTTATCAACCAAATTTATTAATATGGTTGTTTTAGTATATCCTATGATATTTATATAAATTTATGAATATATTTTCATAGATATCAATACCTAAATTAAAATTTATATATATATTTTTAAAGATTTAAGTTTTTTTAACATATCTAATCTTATTATTAAATAATATTTAGCCTTTACTAAATTTAATTATTCTTTACGATTTTTAAGATGCCAGTACAACACCGTATCACACACTTGTTAATATCTTTGAAGGGTTGTCATGGTTAATAGTTGTTGATATTTGGTTAGGACACCGTCTTTAACGTTATGCTTTCCCAGATTTAATATAAATTTAACTTTATTCCATGTAAAGCTATTTAACATATGGCTTTAATAAAAGATAATTCTTTATTGACAACATTATTTTGATAAGAAACCTTTCACAATGTCATGATTTTCGAAATTTACGATAAATCTAGACCTATCTATTTAGCCCTGTAGAGCTATTTATTTATCCGACCGCGTTAATAAATAAATCCTATCGGCCCACCAGTATAACGATTGATTGTTATATGATATTTGAATTGGTACAGTGATTCTTTGTTGGCAGACAATCCAAGGGCGGGACGAAAGGAAATACTATCTAAGCAGAGAGTAGTGTTAGGTGAATATAATAATGGAGAGGCCTATGATAACATGGGAAGGAGACTGGGCTGTGGGAAGAATGTTGTGTTCGATTTGATTGAGCCAGAGCGTGAGGGAGAGCAGATGCAGATGCAGATTCACAGTGCATTGTTAAGAAAATTTGTGGACATGTATCTGGAAATTGGTAGAGGTGACTCGAATAACCCCTCTAGTTCCACATAGTTCCAAAACTTCTTGCTCTTAGGTGTGAATGTACTACCAATGAATATGCTAGGACCAATAATGGGAATCATAGACGTAGATGTAAACATGGAAGAGAAACTCCCTAGATGTGATGTGGGTATTATTTTTATTATCGAACGGGGTATGGTTGGTGATGTGGAGACACTAGCCATGGATGTACTAAATGTACTAAATGGACTGATATGATATCCCATGAAATTCTTCCTAAATTGAAGACAAAATTCTTCCTAAATTGAAGACAATATAAATAAAGGTATTGTGGACAAGACTTGTGGTAGAAAAAAATGGTATAGAAGTTGTCTTGAGGAAACCATGAATAACAATAGTTGTGCACACACTAGGTTCTACCATTGAAGTGAGACCAATCACAATGAATTATGGGTAAGGATTGTTTAAATGAAAAGATATAGAAAAGTCTACATCACCACCTAAAGGGATGGGTGATGAGAAGTGAGTGACATGAG
This sequence comes from Pinus albicaulis, assembly GCA_034641835.2. Lineage (NCBI taxonomy): Eukaryota > Viridiplantae > Streptophyta > Pinopsida > Pinales > Pinaceae > Pinus > Pinus albicaulis. The sequence continues at coordinate 190,358 of JAXQQM020091439.1, forward strand.
AGTGTGGATGAGATGGAGGATTTTTTTTAACCACTTATCCAAATAGAAGTTTGAACCCTTAAACATCACCAAATGTGGTAGTTAAAGTAGGTATGTTTATGGTAGTGGAAGGGTTAAGCATAAATCTACAAGAAAGTGGACCCTCCTCTGCCATGGTGGAGGAACATTATGTATACAAAAACATAGAATAAATATCTCAAAGCCACTACACATGAACAAATACCATAAAAATATAAAATATAAAGAAAAATCATGGAAAGCAAGAGATCAAAGGGATATTCATGTAGTTGGAGCTTCTTTGATCACGACCCAAGTTAAATGTGAACATATGGTTGTGATAGTTATGATGGAATCATGCTTAATGGTTCTATGCATGGTAGAAGTACCCCTAATTATGTTTTCGAAACCTCTTAGGTATCTCAATGAGTACTCACAAATTTCCATCGAGGGTATAACAAGGAATTCCCCTCAGTGCTACTGATGTAAGGTCCACATGAAAATGCAGGGCATCGAACTCGAAGCCTCTCGAAGGAAACTACCTGGGTGTCTTTATATTTTGCTACCAATACCATGTGAAGTGGGGTATATCAATCCACTCGCTCTAATGTCATCTTCTACTTGATGTGAGTGTTAGAAGAGCTTCCCACAAAATTTATGACTCAAATAGATTTCCACTCCATAACTCAAGAGTCCAAGGCCCTAAAATCATCCCCTTGAGAAATATATCATTGGATTTGTTGAATAGGGGATCCCCTTCAAACTCTTCTCTTTTATTTATGACTAAAAGGATGAGTCACCTACAAGGCTTAGTCAACCTACATATCTAATGTTCCCATAGAACGTGATGTGATAGGATGGGGATGGGCCACTCCCCCAAGTATGTAATGTGTCTCTTAGAGAAATAACCCCTAATATGTTGTAAACCTTAACAAATGGGGAAATTGAAAGATATAATAAATAAGAAGTTTCTCCTTATTCGCCATATCATGTAGGTTACATATATTCAAACAATTAGAAAAAAAAGTGGCTTCAATAATATACACTTAATTTAAATATATCAAACATGAGCATGAACTTTGGTGCTTAACCATGAAAATGAATCAACTAAACTAAAATTGAATGTTACCAAGGTAGTGGAAATATAAGGGAACAATGTTTTGGGTGAGGGATCTGGCCATGGAGAACTAGATTCTGGATGATCACTTTGGTGAAACTGACACTACAGTCCTAGGCTAGAAGCTCTTGTCCTCAATAAAGTAGATGAATAGATATTAGAAGAATAGTTTAGTATTAACATGAGGAATACCATTGTGAAAAACACATATTAGAATAATATTTTAGTATTAACATGAGGGATACCTTTGTAAAAAACACAGGTGAAAAATGGGGCAAGGGATATATGATATTTCTTGCATTGTTGGTCACCGTTCATTGTAAATGGTTTCCACATTAATTATTGGAAATGAAATGAGATGGATTTTTGAATTTGCAATAGGAATTGTTTTAATATAATGATTTAAATGTTAATAAATAGCTAAATAAGGAGTTGGCTAATCAAATTATAAAAAAAAAATATTTTTCCCAAACATATATTATTTAAGGTATTTAAGGTACTAGTAACAATTCTATGATAGTATATGTAAAGGTATTATTCGATTTTAAATAATTCTATGATTTTGAAAAATGACTCAAATAAATCATTAGTTTCTCTCTTTAGATCTCTATATTCAAAAACAATATGTCAAATTCCGCATCAAAAAACTATGGGTCAAACAAGTGCAGTAAAACTTCCTTTCAAAAAACTATGTCAAAAAGTTGGTTCCTTGCGGGGATTTAATGTCCTTGAAACAAGAAATATAACATCTCATAACATTGTTAGGATGTCACTTAACACTACAAGTCATAAGGACACTGATGATACCTTCTGAGTATTAATATACATTAATTATCTAGGCCATACAAGAGTTGAGTTACTAGACACTAATATCCTCAGGCACTTTATTTCTACAATCGTAAAATATATTTTACATATTTTTAATTTTAAACCTTTTTTAAATGTTATAGATAAAATTGCAAAAGTCTAGCAAGTTGTGTAGTATTCAGTCTACAGTACAGATAACAGCTAGCAGTAGTACTAGCATCAGGATATCTTAGTGAGGAAGTAGAGGATTCATAGCCGTCCCACCTGCACAATTAATGATGGTAGGATCATTTACTCGATATCCGAAAATTTTTGGAAGAGGTAATGATGATGTGGAGTAGCATTGGTATCTGTGCAATGCAAAATTAGGGAGCTCATAAGACACCAGATGTAGTTAAATTAATCGAATTTCAAACTTCCCTGAGGGAAAGAGAATTACGTTGGGTTATCAAATGGTCAAAGGGACACCTGAACCTAGTGATAGATGATGTTAAGAGATAGTTTGTACAAGAATTTAAGCTTCCCCAAACTAATTAGCAAGGATTGTTCGAACTATGGGAAATTAAAAAGAGGGAAGGAGAAACATCCCAGGATCTAATGAGAAGGTTCAAAGATGAAATCGGGAAACTAAGTTACCCAATTGATCCAAATGACCAACGAGACTAGTTCATTAAAGCACTTTTACCATTGACAAGAACACCTTTGACCCAAAAAAATATTGATACCCATCAAGATGCACTAGAGAAAGCAATGAAAATAAAAGAAATGGTTGGCTACCTGCAGGAGTTTTGGGGGGGAGTAGCCACGCAAGATCCATCCATATTTGGGTTGCAACATCAAATAGTAAGTTTGATGGAAAAATTGAAATGTATTCAACTCGTGCAACCAACACAAGCCAATGTGTGGTGTACACATTATCCTTTGGAGGGACATGTAGTTACAAACTACACAAGGTTGCAAGGAGCCAATGTTGGGATTTCGGCGACAGGAGCACAAGGGGCCCCACCCGTGGGAGGAGTTTCATAAGTAAATACTCAAGGGTTTTACCAAACGCAACCCTATTTCCCAAGGTTTCCTAATCATCAAAATTAGACAGCAACAAAAAACTGTGAATATGTAAAGGTATTGGTAATCCTCCACGTTTATGCCTAATCCTGCAAAAATACTCTAATGTTCCAAACAACATTTATTGTGAATTCTACAATTAGACAACTCATCATACAGAGAAATGCCGAGCCGTAGATTCATTAGAAGATTGACTAGATAGATCATCCTATAGAGTAATTGAAACTCTGAGAGGACGAGGAGGAGCAGGAATCTGAGGGGAAAATACTGGAGGAAGAGGACCTATGAGTTTTTACAATTGTGATCAATAAGGCCATGTAGCGAGGGAGCGTCTGCTACTAAGATGACCATGGTGTTCCCAGTGCCGATTGAATGCACATGCCACTATGACTTTCCAGAGCTAGTCAAAATATGGGAAGAAAGAACCAAGCAATGAGGAGCCAAGAGTAGTTGAGACACAACCTTTGCTGAGTGTAGCCATAATAACCCTAGGAGGGAAGAAAATAGGGGAGGATGCACGAGAGATGGACCCTGTAAAGCTAGTCAAACCTCCATCCCCAAAGAATATTTTTAATCTAGAGTGACAAAGATAGTACTTTAAAGAAGAATTGGAAACATTCCCTAAGCTGGAGAGTCACAAGGGCATGGAACTAATGCAACTAGCCAAAGAAGGAGAATTTATGACTACCACAGGAACACCAATAGAAGAATGGTTCCAACTATTCTTGAAGATTGTAAACGATGGACAAATGCTGGAGAAGTTAAAGAAAAATATGAAGACAGTAGTAGAAGGAGGGACAAAGCTTGAGGACTCAATTAACACTAACCTCCCTGAAAAGTATATAAGAAGAGTGAAAAGAAAGAAAAGAGGAACGGGGAAATAATTTCGTATAAATGTTCAAGTTGCAATATTTCAAATAAGAGATACAATGTTGGATCTAGGATTAGATGTGAATATTTTTCCTATAAAGACATGGGAAGCATTAGGAAATCCAAAGTTGTCATACTCTCCTATACAACTAAGAATGGCGAACCAGTACTACATTGTACCAATAGGAAGACCGGAAGAAGTTGAAGTGGATGTTCCGGGAGTAAAAAGTTACACAGATTTTGAAGTGATCGATATTATGGGAGATAAGGATCCATACCCATCCCTATTGGGGATAGACTGGGCATTTGAAAATTATGCGGTTATTGATTTGAATAAGGAGCTTATAATATTTTAAGACAGTAAATTTAGAGTGGTCCAACCACTAGATCCATATTATGGACCCCGGTATACAGAAACTATTGAGAACAAGGAAGATGCATAACTTCTCGGTCAACTTTACCAAATGACGATAGGAAAGAGAGGATTATACTAACCCTAAAACATGAGGAACAATAAGTTGGAGAAGTGTTCAGACTTCCTACATCGGATCAGAAGTTGCATGGGATGATTGGTGATATCAATACCAGAAAATGTGTTTCTATTCACAGAGTTAACTAGATCATCACAGAGGTAAGGTGTTACCCCACCCTTACTAATATGCAATCTGTGAGAACATTCGTTAACAAAATTGAAGATAAGGTACTAGAAGAGCATAAGGTTCCTCTCATGGATGTGGCATTGCAATCCACTTCAAAAATATCGTGGGAAAATCATCACAACTCTCTAAATAGTTGGGAGGAGGTAGCACAGGCACTGAAAAAAATATTTCAGGTGTCTTTAGGACTGCAACTAGAAGAGAAGTACAAAGGAGTTTCAGATCCCCATGTACATATACAAGTCTGTGAATGTAAGTGGAAAATAGAGAAATACCCAAAATCCTTGTGGGCACATAACTCTATACATTCATTAGACACCATCCTGCAAACTTGGTACCTGACAGAAGAAAAGAAGAGACAAACCGACAACTGGGAGACAGTAGCAGAAAGGCTTATGCAAAATTTTTCTTTCAAAGGAGATAGTGAAAAAATTATAGATACCATGCATGCAATCAGAAGAACTCGGTTTTTCTCAGAACTTGCGGAAACTGAAGAGATACTTATGCCAGATTAGAAGGCCAAGTCTAACTATTAGGAAGAAGTAACATGCAAAAAGATAGGCCATGAGATAGATTATGATGATTTGCGAAATCTTCGACATTTTTCATTCGAAGAGAAGGAGGGAGAGTGTGAAATACAGGAGTAACCTACTACTGAATGACTGCACCTGTTACCTCTAAAGGAAAAGAAATAGAATATTGGAAGCCAAGAGAAGCCCAAGATAGCATCTATAGGGGACTATTGGGATGGACAGGTCACAAAAGAAATATTTGATTTGCTAAAGGAATACGAATATTTACTCCCATCTTCGGTAACATAATTAAAAGGTATCAAAGGAGATTTGGGGGAGATGTGGATAATACTAAAGCTTGATGCCAGACCAGTAAAGCATAGACCTTACCGCTTGAACCCAAGGGTGAAAGAAAATTTCAAAGCAGAAATAAAGAAAATGGTGAATGCAGAATTGATCTTCCCAATTGAGGAGACAGAATTGGTCAGCCCAATAGTGATACAGAATAAAAAGGAGAAATCATAAATCTGAGTGTGTGTAGAGTACAATAGTCTAAATAGCGCATGTATTCACAATCCTTCCCAATACTATTCAGCGATGAAGTTTTAGATAACGTGGAGGGAAATGAATCATAATCATTCACAGATGGATTCGCGGGTTATCATCAAGTCCGAATAACAGAGGAGGATAAAATATAAACCACGTTCAAAACTAGATGGGGATCATATGCTTATCACGTGATGCCCTTTGGGTTAAACTGTGCACCAACTGTATTTTCAAGAATAGTGGTATCAACTTTCAGAGACTATATCCACAAGTTTCTAGAAGTATACATGGATTTGGACGATGTATAGTATGTTGAAAAACCATGAAAGCCTCCAATGGACAATGCTTGACCATTGGAGGCAGCTCCAAATCTCATAGAATCTCAAGAAGTACATATTCGCAGTATCATTTGGAACACTCTTGGGACATGTTATCTGTAAACAAGGAGTATGTTTAGACCTCGCTAAGGTGGCGGTAATTGTAAATATGGACGCCCTAGATAATGTTAAGCAATTAAGATCATTTTTTGGACACACAGAATACTAGAGAAGGTTTTTCCACAACTATGCTTGAATCACAGCACCACTGGAGAAGTTGTTGCGGAAGACAAAACTTTTTACATGGAATCATGAATGCACCAAGGCATTGGAAAACCTCAAGGAAAAATTAGAAAGTGCACCTATTTTGACTCCTTCGAATTGGGATAAACACTTTCAAAAATTTCTACAATTTTCAACTTTCAACAATTTCATTATTGGTATCGTCATTGAGAACATTTCCATGTATTATCTAGCTCTAAAACTTCTAATTCTTTATCCAACACATCTAACTACTCTAGCTTTGCTTACCTTATTCCTTAATACAAATTCTTATGGTTCTTTATATTTTGTAGGCTTTCCTACTAGATCATGTCTAACAATATATGACCAACCCACTTTAGCTACAAGCTCTGAGAAAAATACCTATTCACATTGGCATGGAAGAACATATGCCTTTGTTGTCAACTTAACTATCCTTGCATTAACCATGGTAAACACATTATCATGCTTAATAGTTTTTATTTTCAGATCACATTCATTCATTTGTTACATGTACCATTTGCCTTGAAATAGGAAAAATTTAAAGCATTTAAGGTCACACTCAATTATATCTTCCAAATGTCCATAACATCTATTTTCAGGTGTGTTGGATGCTTCTTACTTTAGAGGAAATATTAATGACTTGAAAGACTATATATATATATATATATATATATATATATATATATATATATATATATATCACAATAAAAGGTTTCTTATTTTCATCCAAATTATTGATGTCAAATTTATAGCTATTGGACAAAATAACACAATGGTGTTTCAACTACAATATGTCCAACTCATAAAAAATGCATTGCCAATTAATAAACATATTTAGACATTTGAATATGTTAGTAAACAATAGACCACATACATTAGTATAGTGGAAATTAACTAAAAGTATGGGGGAATATGCTTTCCTTTTTATCTTTTAAACCATATTTTAAATCAATTTCTATCTACATAGGAATCGAACTTGATTAGAATGGGTCCCTTTAACAAATTTTGATACACATTGTCATGATAACCTACCATAACGTTGTATTTATTGTTATATTCATACAATTATCCAATGGGAGATTGTTTATAATGTATAAATTGTTGGCCATTGGGTTCGACGTTCCTTGTGTGTTCGCGACATGGACTAACCACCTCTCGTGGATCCTAACTCTCGAGATTGTAGCGGAGACTAATGCTTGTGGGTTTTGGTCTAACGGAAATCGTGATTCCAACAAGTGGTATCAGGGCAACATGTCTCGAGTTTGAAACTCACTCGACTCACGTTGGTGGGGGGGAGATTGTTAGACATTGGGTTGAATGCTCCCTGTGTGTTCACGACATGGACTAACCACCTGTCATGGATCCTAAGTCTAGCGATTGTAGCAGAGATTAATGCCTACATGTTTTGGTATAACGGTAATCGTGACTGCAACATAAATGGTGTGAATCTGAGCCCCAACCAACTTTACGAAAAAGGACTAATTCATCATTTATTAGTGACATTGGTAAAGTTTAATAATTTATCAAAGAATACAAACTAAATAGGTATGATATAGATGAAAAATAATAATCAAAAATATTATATTTCCATATCATCTGATTATCTTTCAGTTTCCTAATTCTATATTTCCCCCAAAATACCTCACCTTTGAATTTATTGATTAAGTGGACATCCAAAATCAAAGGAACATTGATATATGTTACTAATTTAGGAAGTAATTTATTAATGTGCGCCAAGGATTAGTAAACCATATACCCCACCACAATAGAACCCTTAGAACATAGTATTTTCCTAAAAAAAATCATTTAGTGATTTTGAATTCTTCTCCACCATCAACATTCACAATGTGTGGACAAGTCCAAACATTTCAATCTCAATTTAGTGTATGAGGTGGTGTTCTTGTGCACTGAAAAATGTTGGAGGTAGGTACCTTTGCATTGTAGACATTAACCTGGGATTTTCACTCCTAAAATAATTTATATATTATTTATGTATTTGGTTAGATGAAAACCACATGCACATAATCCAAGAAAATAATAGGTTTAAAAAAAAATCGTATAGATTTCAAGTAAAACACATGTCAACAAATTTTGTAGGCAATATTTAGCACATAAATCATTTATGTGTTTTTTAATATAATATGTAGCATGAATTATGTTGTTGTTAAAGTTTTCTACAAGAGATATATGTATATCATAATATATAAAAATAAATTAAAGAGAAAAAAATACTAAAATTATGTATACCAATGTAGAAATGTAACAAAATATTACCGTAGTGAAGGTATGCAAGTCATTAGTTTTTACTCCATGTTGAAGAGGTTAATCCCCTCTGCGGACAGAGGCGATCCCTACTAGCCCAGATTGGGTCTAGCAAAAATCGAACACGCTACAGTGCAAGTTCCTAATTGCAAATAAACCAACTCAGCAGTGGAGGCTTACCTGGAATCCAACACTGTTGCTTGTAGAAGAGGTAGCACTCCCGTTCCTTAGCTTTGGCAGATCACGATCCCCACTATCTTCGTGATAGGACACCTACACACACGAGAAACAGAACAAACGCAAGCGTAAAATCTAGTATATGCAACTATATGTCAGTCAGAAAGGACATAACTCATCATTATAAACAACAACAAGAGTGGAACCATAACCAATAGTCGTTTATTATTAGTCAATCAAAGGAAAATTACAACCAAGTTCTGACGCTGAATTCTCCTTTGGAGGGTCGCCAGAAGAACACGTCTTGAAAATCCTGTCAAGGATGGGACAAACCTCTCTTTTCAAATCTTGACAATAGTCTCGTTGCTTGAATTTGGCCTTAGGGGAATAATCAAGGCTCTTGCAGCATAAGGCTCTTAGGAATTTGGGAACTTGAAGATTAGCTTGCAATGGAGATGGGCAAGCTTTTATAGATGGAGGAAGGGGAGTTGGGATCCATATAATCATGGGATTGGCCCTATCATCAAGGAAGCTTCCATGAGAAGTGGCAAACCACTTCCTCTCTATGGAAATCCGTAGCCAAACCTCCCAACTCAAGATAGATAGCAGTCCAGGAATTTGTTAGGACGAAACTTCCGCCATTTATTTTTAAAAAACACTCCTTAAATTGGTTGGCACGAGTGAGACTCTGGGACAGAGCGCGAATTGGCACGACCTCTTTGAAGGATTTTCCCCATTGGCGCGGGTACTAAACTGTCTGCCCGCGCCAATGCAAAAAGGGGTGTTTTTAGGGTTTTTCACAAGGAGTTGTCTTCAGGGAAATGAAAGCTCATGTTCAGAGGGATGTCATGAAAGTATTTTCAAGTCTTGTTTCTGCTCATAGGTTACGGAATGAGCCCTCCAATGTGCGGGACGGGGATTGCAGGGATGGTGACAAATTACTGTGTAACACTCCACAAAATTCATCTTCATTAATATATTATATAAGTTTGAAGAAATTATCATGGGAAATTTAATTTTATGAATGAACTCTTCTACAATGTTCTTTTTTTCGCTGTAAATATAACCATTTAAGTGTGTCTCGTTGTCCATCACCATGTAATAAAACATATATTTCATTGCATGACTCGCTTAGTCAACATCATCACAAATTTTTATTTTTTTCCTTGTCATTACTTCCATCAAATATTCTACATAATTTTTTTGTTAAATTCTTTCCGATATGCAATTCTCCAAACAAATAAGCTATATGTAGTTTTTTATAGTAGGGAAACCTACTAAATTCTATGTTGTAAATTTTCATTCCTTCTCGAACCACATTAACACCTTGACATACTTTATGAATAGAAAATGAAATCATAATATTAACAATTAGATACAATAAATAGAATAGACATCAAAATTGTAAAACAATATATATATGCTACATAAAGTTGTTTCTTGCATGATGATTTCTATTATATTGCAACTTCCATAGCTAAGGTGTCATTCTTCATTGTTTTATTTTAGTCTCTTCTTTCGTATTGAAAATATAATTTCAATAGTTCGATACTTATGGTTCTTAGAGAGGGAGTTTCTATATTCATCAAAAGAGATATTTCCTATACATAATGAATGACAATATTTCATTCTAGGACCATAAATTGGACATGCAAATTTACCCTTTTTTTTAGACCTACAAGATATGGATTAAAGCCTGTATCAATTATGTATTAAGGAATTATTTAAAAAGCATGCCTTATTTTTTCATAATATTATATACAAGTGAAATACATGTGTACATTACATGCCACATAAATGCAAGAAAATACCTATTGTAGACTTATGGTTTCCATGGAAATGAGATTGCCTTTAGTTTATTCGTCTAGATATGTTATAGAGGGTCTAGTTGCAGTGAGATACAACAAACTACCAAATAGAATTTTATACAATGTAGAATCAATGGGTGGTGCTACATCTTCTTTGCTGAGTTTGGTGCCTTGAGAAATTGGAGTATCAGCTGATTTTCAATTGGTCATTCTAAAAATTTGGATAATGTCAGTGGCATTTTTTTGTTGACCAAAGAAAAATTCCATTAGTAGATTGGTGAATTTCAATGTCTAAGAAATATTTCATGACTCCTAGATTTGTCATATCAAACTCTGCTTTCATTGTTGCTTTGAATTTTCTAACATCATATTTCGTATGTAAATAAGATGATCTACATAAAGGCATATAATAATAATTTTACCATCATGAGATTTGGTATACAAAGTGTGTTCATGGCTATTTCTGGAAAAACCACTTTTGATGAGATACGTGTCTATGCAACTATACCAAGCTCTTGGAGCTTGTTTCAAACCATATAAATATTTCTTTAATCTATATAATTTATGCTCTTGTATTAGAACTTGAAAACCCAGAGGTTGCTCTACATAAAATTCTTCCTGCAATATACCATTTAGGAAGGAAAATTTTACATCAAGCTGATAGACTTTCCATTTGTGTTGAGTTGCTGTGGAGAAAATGGTTGTTACAGTGTCTAGCGTTGCTACTGGAGCAAATGTTTCACTATAGCCGACACAAAACTATTGTGAGAATCCTTTGGCAACAAACCTTTCCTTATGTTTCTCAATTTTTCCTTTTTCATTTAGCTTGGTCTTATATACCCATTTTACAGCAATTCTGGTTTTGTCTCCTGGGAGATCAGTTAATTCCTAAGTCTGGTTTTTCTCTATGGTAGCAATTTCTTGGTTCATTGCATCAACCAAATGCTTTTCTTTAATTTCTTCTTTAAAATGGGTCGATTGAGTTGAAAGAAATGGAAACATATTCTACTGGTCAAATTCATGCTCATATTCATATATCTCTCTGATACTTCTTATTTCCTGCCCCTCTTCTAAAGATGTTTGATCATAGGCTGAATCATTGCTTGATGATGCACCATTTTCATAATGGTTTGGTTGTTCTTGAACCTGCAATCTTGGTGACTGTGGTGGAAAAAAATACTGATTTGAAGTTTCATCTACATGATCAAACCAAAATTTATTTTTGAAAAATTTGACATCTCTGCTTAAAATAAGCTTTTTGGTAATATGATTTTAAAGTCTGTAGGCTTTTGACAGCTCACTATAGGCTACAAATATGCATCTTTCACTCCTATCATCAAGCTTTTTTCTTAGTTTCTCACGAACATGTGAAAAAGATAATGATCCCAAAATTCTAAAGTGTGATACATTTACCTTGTTACCATCCCATGCTTCTTGAGGTATTGTATCTTGAAGATTGGTTGTTGGCGATCTGTTGAGTACATACACTATTTTCGACACTGCTTCAGCCCAATAGTTGTTTGACAAATTCTTCTCACGAAGCATGCATGTCACCATGTTCATGATCGAATGATTTTTTCTTTTTGCTACTCCATTATGTTGTGGATTGTATCTTGTAGTGTTCTGCATTATGATTCCTTGTTGTTGACAAAATGTTTTGAATTCATTAGAGATGTACTCTCTTCCTCTGTCTGATATGAGTACTTTCAAGAGTTTCCCACTCTATTTTTCTGATTCCGCCTTGAACTATTTAAATCTAAAGAAAGTATTTGATTAATTTTTTAAAAGTATGCCTATATCTTCTTGCTAAAGTCATCAATAAATGTTAGAAAGTAGAAAGTACCACCAATGGAATTTGTCTTCATTAGGCCACAAATATCTATATGGACAAGCGCTAAAGGCTCTTTTGCCCTCGAGGATGATGTGGGAAAGCTATCTCTTTTATGCTTGGATAGGACACAAATTTTAGAATTACAATATTTTTCACTCATGGTATGAAGGCCAATGACTATACAATTCTTTTGAAGTAGACTTAGACTCTTGATTAGGATGTGGCCATACCTAGAATTCCATAAATGAGTCTGATCTATTCTTTATATATTGTGGACTAAATATTGTCTAGTATTTTGGCTTCTAAGAGTTAATGGAAACATCCTATTCTTGGTCTTTTCAAATTTTGTTATCAATCTTTTATGGTGATATTTTTCATATATATGGAATTTTTTCTTTTGAAATAATACATCATAGCCATGTTCCATTAGTTTTCCTACAGTAATGAGATTATGTTTCAGATGAGGAACATAGTGAACATCAGATATGCATTTGTTCTGATTCTGTTTAGTAAGAATAGGGACAGTACCTTTTCCTTCAGCTTTAATACTTATACGGCCTCCAATTGTAATCTTTGATGTTATGGAAGCATCAAGAGAAGAAATAAGATTCTTGTTTTCTATCATGTGATTGTTGCATCCACTATCCAACAACCAAAGGTCTTCACTTGTTTGTCCTCCAAAATATGGCTTGAAAGAAACATGGTCTTCGAGGATTATCCTTCATTGTTGGAGAGACTTATAATGCCTCTTTGCTGATCTCATTGTTTCTTTCTGCAGTCTTGTTCATAGTGGCCAAACTTCTTATAGTAATAACATCCGATACTTGATCTGTTCCATGATCTACCTCTTTGGGTTCAGTTTTGTGGAGGTCTCCACTGCTCTGTTGCATGATGATGATTTGATCTACCACTGCTTCGGCCTCTGCCTCGCTTTTTGCCGCCTTTATATCCTCCGCCGCTGCCTCTTCCAAATGATATTTATGTTTTGAAAGCTTGTACTATGGAATCTTCTTTGAGATCGAGTCTTGTTTTGTGTGCCAAAAGTGATCGAGTCAAATTTTCTAAAGAGAAGGTTGTAAAATCTTTGGATTCCAAAATGGCTATTACAATCATGTCATATTTCTTAGGTAGACTTCGAAGGACTTTTTCAACAATTTTCTGATCTGTAATGGTTTCGCCAATGAGTCTTATCTGATTGACTATTCCCATGACTCTAGTCATTAACTGATCCACATTCTTTATGTCACTCATCTTTAGGGTTTCAAACCGTGCTCGCAATGTTTGCAATTTAACTGTCTGCACTATATCGTTTCCTTGATACCTAGCTTTCAAAATATCCCAAGCTTCTTTTGTTGTTGACACACAAGTTACCTTGTCAAAGATAGAGCCATTGACTGAGTTTTATATCCAAAATTTGGTCGTGTTCTCCTTCTTTATTAGTTCAGGAGTAGCATTCCTTTGATTATTGGTCATGGCTGCCCATGCTTCTTGGGTCGGCTCTACATAGGTGATCTAAAGTGTATCCCAACACTCTTGGGCTTGGAGAAAAGTCTTCATTCTTAAACTCCAAAACTCATAATTTTTGCCAAGAAGATTTAGGGTATGTGGCAGAGCACTAGAAGAAGCTATTATTTCTTCAAAATTTCTCTCTGCAATGAGCTCACACCGGCATGACTTCGTAACACCACCTCCATGCTCGTCACGATGAAAAAAATCACCTTAAGTCTTTACTGGATCGGTGCAGACATCTAGATGGAAAGTGTGCTGATGGGCACTAATATTAGCCTCAAAGTAGTGCTAATGAGCTCATATATTTGCCTCAAAGCAACGTTGATGGCTGATCGGCACGCTTTTTCCTTAAAAAATAGTGCTGATAAAAAAAAAAAACAAAAAAAAATCACTCAACTACCATGGATTTATCCTAGCATGGTTTTTTGTTCTTCTTTTTACTTTTGATTTGTGCACCTCAACAATATTCCTTCGGATCTCACGCTCACCTCGTTGTCACCTAGCAATCACCTTGCACTCACGTCGTTGCTCTGGAGTCTTACACAATGTAGCTTCGATCTCTGTTGCTCTTAAGGAGTCTTACATAGGCTAAGCTCTGATACCATGACAAAGAATGAGAGTGAAAAACTGGAGCAGAGATTTCCCTTCTCAATATTCAAAAATAGTTAAATAGACTACATCGTAAACACTAAGCTCTGATAGCATGACAAAGAATGATAGCGAAAAATTGGAGCAAAGATTTCCCTTCTTAATATTCAAAGATAGTTAAATAGATTATATTGTAAACATTAAGCTCTCATAACATGACAAAGAATCAGAGCGAAAAACTTAAGCAGAGATTGCTAAAACTAAAGTAAAATTGAACTCAACCTATATACTTATTAAATCTAACTTATTTATCCATAAAGATTTAAGTGATGTCTATCTAATTTATTTATAAAATTATTTGTTAAAATAAGTATTTTAACAAGTAAGTTAATTTTTAAAACCTCTAAGAAAGTAATATATATATATATATATATATATATATATATATTCCAAATAGCATTGTAGAAAATAAAGTAAGAAAGTAATAATTTTGTTGGTTTAGACATAGATAAGCATTAACCAATATGGTGCCCACATTAGTAAGTTTTTTTAACTTATTTCAACTTCTTAATAAATAATATGAAGTATTTATTAAATTTAATTATATGTTACCATTTTTAAGATGTTAGTACGATTATGAGTGACATCTGAACCGGTTGAACCAGTCAAACCAATACTGGTTAGATATCAATGAAAGATTTTTAAGATGCCAGTACAACTATGCATGGCAATCGTGGTTAATAGTTGTTAATATTTTGATAGGAAAAACTCGCTAATTTGTTATGATTTCTCGGATTTAATATAAATTTAGCTTGATCCCATGTAGAGCTATTTATATTTTGATAGGAAACAATCTTTAATGTTATGATTTCCTAGATTTAATATAAATTTAGGTATTTAACAAATGGATTTAATAGAAGATAATTCTTTCTTGATAACATTATTTTGATAAGGAACCCTTGTTAATGTCATGATTTCAAATTTGAGATAAATGTAGACCTATATATAGCGTTGTAGAGATATTTATTTAACCGACCGAGTTATTAATTACACCAAAGGTGTTATCTATTGTGGAGTTTTTCATAGCGACACTGTACAGATTCGTCGTTCTGACATAATCTGAACAGTGTCGTGCTACGTCATGTTTCGTTGTATGCTTTGTAACCATCGACGCCAAGAAGCAGATCATTGCAGGAGCTCATGACTTTGGTTGCGGGCTCAAGGCCCCCTGCCCTGCCCGTAAAGGGAATCCATGGCCGCCTGAGATCGTTGGTTTTTTAGAAAATTACTTGCAGGAAATGCCCAAAATACCCAAACACAACAAGCCTCAATCCGGTTTGCAATGCAATTTCTCATTTTGGTTAAATTTCACACATGTTCTGCGAGATCCATGTACTTAATAGTTAGCAAACGAGCACAGAAACAAGGAACTGCGCGATAATGTCGGCCTTCTTCCCCATCGGCCCAAAGCCCTGATAGAATTCTCTTCAATCGGCTGCTCTGGTGCGAAGACGACACAGACGAGGGTAAGAGATCACCGAGACCTGCGCCCAATTTTCTAAGAAGTCCTTGCAGTGCACTGCTAGCAGAAGTGAGGTTCTGGTGTAGTATGCTCATGCCCTCACTATCACTGTCAATTTCCATTTTAACAGAGTTGAATTTTAAGGGAACGGTGGTGGCATCGTTGAACATATGATGAAGAACTAAACCCAAAAACTCCAACAAAAGTGTCAGTTGGATAGTGACGGATTGAATTGAAAAGCTTAGGTCGAGAATTGTTAGTGGAACCGCAAAGGCGGAAGGGCAGAATTTGTTTTCTTGTTTTAAAAAAAAAACCCCAAATCAACGGTCTGCAATGTGATTTGTCATTTTCGTTAAATTGCACACCTGTTCTGCGAGATCCATGTACACTGCGCCATAATGCACAACTGCGGCACACGATGAGGGCAGCAGATCGCATAGATGAGTCAAGGCCCGGGCTGCAAGAAGCATTATATCCGCATTACTCTCGTGGTTGAGAAGACTCACGAGCGGACGCGTTATTCCTGTGCAAGGGTGTAGTGGTGAGATCAACGCAGCGATGGTGGAGTAATGAATTGCAAACACAGAGAATCTGAATCTCAATTGCAAAGGTGCCGTAGTACAGAGCTTAACCCCTGACGGAACCCTGAGCCAAGGGTCAGCGTGGAACCAAGAAGTGAACAGTGAACATGGTTTCAGCCCTGATACCGGCGGTATTCGCGTTATTTGAAAATGGTAAGTGGTTTTGAAAATACAAACGCGATATGGTTCTTAGGCTGACGCGTGGCCACAGGTGGTTTGGGAAAACCACGCTCATCGCGTTCTTTTTGAGCTCTAAATCTCGGACACAAAAAAATGCGAAACTCTCTTACACCCGTCCGATCAATGGTTCGAGCGCGACGTCACCTGGATCGTTAGATCCGTTCAACAGTTAACCAAGGATTCACACTGTGGGGCCGATGGCTAATATATCGGGGCTGTGTTCTGTTATTAAGTTGTATGGGCGTTTAATCTAACCAAAGTCGAAGGGACAGTGGATTTACGGGTGAACCTCGGCAAAAGGTGAGTTATGAAGTATAGTGGGCCCGAATGCATGTTATGTCCATAGTAGAATTTCAATATAATCTGGGTTATGGGTTTATATCCCAACTTAAATGCTCGCCGAGTGGTGGAGAGGCGAGACATATTGGCAATGTTTCGGGCTAATTTATAAAATTATTATATTTTAAAATAAATTAAATTTTTAGAAAATAAAAAATAAATATTATTGATTATAAAATTATTGTATTTTAAAATAAATTAATTTTTAAATTGCAGTGTTAAAGGACCGGAAGCAAGGGAACTGTGAATCGATGGCCGAAAACGGAATTGAATTCAAAATGGAGTGTTGGCGCGATGGAACCAGAATCGAGGCAAACAGTGAAAGCAGGTTTGATGAATAAACCAGTGGTCTCGCGCAAATTAAAAACTGGTAAGTGGTTTTCTGTGAAAGAACACAATAACATTTGTTGAGTGACACATGTCGAGAGTGGCATTCCAAAATAGATTTTATCACGTGAGTTTTGTGCGATAAGTTTTGGAGGTTGAATGAACGCGATGATCGTCGGATTGAAAGTCTTAATGCGTCAACCGTCCGATTCATCAAAGGTAAGTGTTATAATTGTTGTGGATAGAACATTAATATTATGTTGGCGGAAGTTTAATTAAAACTTGCGGTAAGTTTTGGCCTAATATAAAGTTATGTGAACATTTGACATTATTAAGCAAAGTCAAAGAGTAATGAAATATGAAAGATCATATTAATGTTTGGCTTGGAATGAGTATTGTATATGAGCGTTGATGAAGGACTAGGCAAGTTGGTTGAGTGGGCACTATTTGAAGATTTACATTTGGATTTAATCAAAGCATATACCTTGAAATGTGACCAAATATGCAAAATGGATATGGACCAATTATATATTTGATTTTGATTTTGATTTTATTTTTATTCGTTTATTTTTATATTTTTCATTTTATTCGTTTTTATTTTTATTTATTTATTTTATTTTTATTTTTATTTTATATTATATTATATGTTTTATATTTTTATTTATTTATATATTTTTCTTATTCCTTTTTTTTTAATTCTTTGTTTTTTTTTAAAGGTTAAATAAAACTACGTAACTGATGTTATGAGTTTTGAATCAACTAACATATAATTATTAAAAATAAAATAATTTTTTATATATTTAAACTATAAATAGTATTTCATTATTCTTAACATTTAATTTATTCGAAAATGTCAATTGTTAATCTCAATCAAAACACCTATAACGATGTCGAACTCTTTGATATGCACAAGAATTAATACAAAGTCTACTCCTTCAGTGTACCTTTGCACCCTTAGGGACAAAGGCTAGTTACGCCGATAGGCGTAACCCCCTATCGGAAGGAGCATGTTTTGTGATTAGACTAATTAATTTTTTTGATCTGGTGGTCAGGATTGGAAGATGCCGGTATATTCTGGTCGTCGCCACTCAATCCATGGATGAAATCTACCCCACTAACTTCCTTGCATATCTAAATCACGTGTTTAAACCATACTTAAATTAATTTTTTACAAATCTTGATTAAAAATTTATTGTGCCATTTATTAATTGTCACCTATCAACATTAACGACTAGAAGGAAACCGAAACATCAAATTTTCTCCAAGTGTTGAAATCGTTTGCAACCTGTCCCATGCCTTTCACGGGAGCCATAGTGGGCACATGAAATGCAAGCGCTTGACAGCTGTTGGCCTCGCATGCGCAATTCGCCTCGCGGCACTGCCGTAATGACGCGGTCGCCCAGTACAGGAGGCAGCTGTAATGGCAGCGACGAAGGAATGCTTCCTCTTCCCCACGCACTGTGGGATCCCAACTGATAGATGCAGGTGCCCAGATGCTTCAGAAATTCACACCTGTGAAGCAGTTTCAACAGGTATTTGATTTCTTGATCTTCTTCTTTTAATTTCCTGAAGTGTTATCCTATTGAATTTCTAGAACAGAACCATGATTTAAATTAACGCAATTTGAATTAATGCAATTTGTGTACAGCATGTATGCACTTGGGCAACATATGGACACGATATGACCAGACAAATTGAAACCATGATTTAAATTAACGCAATTTGAATTAATGCAATTTGTGTACAGCATGTATGCACTTGGGCAATATATGGACACGATATGACCAGACAGATTGAAACACACTACTATGTGGCCAGGGTGAATGAGGATTTCTTGCAGTGTGTTGTGTATGATTCAGATGCCAGCGATGCACGTCTCATAGGAAAGTTGGGGAAAGCCCATGTTTTTTTCTCAAGTTTTAGCTGCAGTTGATCCTCATCCCAGTAATGATAACATCTTGAATTCAAGTTATGGATGTTAAATTTGGGCACAAATATTTGTTGGGTTTCGAGGTGTGGAGTATATCATATCTGAGCGCTTGTTTGAGGCTCTACCTGAAGAAAAGCAGAAGCTTTGGCATTCTCACTGTTACGAGGTATGTGTCACTATATCATTACATTAACTTCCTGTGGCCCCATTTTGTGTATCTAAATATGTGATGGTCTGTAGCATGGCACCAAAAAAATACAAACTAGCCTCAATTTATTTTAAACTATAAATCTAATGTGCCGATAGCTCCTGCATCTAGAGGAATCTGAAACTGTGTTTTGAAATGGTTCTATGTTGTAGCCCTGTATGTTGGGATTTTGGGCATGAGTTGGCCTTAAGATTGACCTGTGCTATGTTAGTGATAATGGGCTTTTAGGTATGACACTCACAAAAATTTGTTTTATAAGCGTATATCAACCACATTAGTTTTTACTAATGTGGTTGTGCTAGTATATAATTCTTTCGTAATAACGTGAACTAATAAATCATGTGGGCGCAGCAATATAACGATTGAGTCTCCTATAAGTTGATCACTCATTGTGGCACAATGAACAAAATCGTTGATAGTTACATCATATTTGAATCGGTACGGCAATTCTGTGAAATAATCGAAGCGTGGGACGAACGAAAATACAATCTACGAAGAGAATATAATAATGGAGAGGAGTAGGATAACATGGGAAGAAGGCTGGGCTGTGGTGTCTACCGGTATCGAAAAATTGAGAAACAAGTTGGAAGGAATTAATTGCAGCGACAAGTTACATTTGGATGAATACATCAGAATTTATAAAACTATCTGCAACATGTGCAGCAGTAACACGCACAACAGTCAAAGTGAAAACTACTCACAACAAATTTACGATATGTACATGAAGTCGCTTGAAGAGTACATCTCTTGGGCAGTTTTACCAGCATTAAGGGAACGACATGATGAGTTCTTGCTAAAGGAATTCCTCAAACGTTGGGAAAATTACAAGTCTTTCTTTCGTTACCTGTCCGGCATGTTCGCTTATTTGAATTGCCACATCTTGTCGACCCCACGACTCCCAGTAAGAGAGGTTGGGTTCATTTGTTTCTTAGAGGCCCTGCCTGATGACATACACATTAATCTGAAGAATGTTGTGTTCGATTTGATTGAGCGAGAGCGCGAGGGAGAGCAGATTGACAGTGCATCGTTAAGAAAATTTGTGGACATGTATCTGGAAATTGGTAGAGGTGACCTAGCTTACTACCAGAATAATTTTGGAAATTCTATGTTAGAGGCTACTCAAATTTACTATGCTCGAAAGGCTGCATTATGGATTTCAGAGTATTCTTGTCCACAATATATGGTAAAGGCCGAAGAGTGCTTGCAGAATGAGGAGCGCAGGGTTGACAATTATTTGCACTCCAGCAGCAAGAATGGGTTATTAGATATAGTCCAAGATGAACTCCTTGCCCGCTATGAAATTCAACTTTTAGGAAAACGTGATTCAGGTTTCGATGAGCTGCTTCGGGATAGTAAGAAAATTGATGTTTCTAGAATGTACAGGTTATTTTGTAAAATCCCCGAAGGTCTACAACCAATAGCAAGTCTTTTTCAACAACATATAATTGGCCGAGGAATAGAGTTAGTTAAATGGGCTGACCAGAACAGTAACTCATCAAAGAGTAGAAGAGAACAGGGACATGAATTCCTAGAGAAGGTCATTGAAATTTATGACAAGTATGTGGATTATTTGGAACATGAATTTCAAAATGAGAACTCCATTTCTAAGGCTCTCAACGAAGCATTCTTGCTAATATGCAATAAAACAGTTGGAGGAATCACAAGTCCAGAGTTGTTTGCATCTTTTTGGGATAACTTATTGAAGAAGGATGGCAGTCTAAAAAGGACCGATGATGATAATATTGAGCGTCTGTTGGAAAATGTTGTAAAACTTGTTCAGTTTGTGAGTGATAAAGATTTATTTACGGAATTTTGCAGGAAATACTTAGCTGGGAGATTGTTGCATGATAGAGGTGTAAATATTGATGATGAGCAAAATAAATTGTCAATGTTGAAGGAGCCCTGTGGCTCTAATCTTATATCGAAGATGGAGGGCATGGTTAAGTATTTCGTAGTTTCCAAAGAAATCCAAGCTGAGTTTAACAATTCTGCATATAACGATATGAAGCTAACGTTCGCTGTCACAGTACTGAATGCTGCACGTTGGTCGACTCTCAAGTCTCCCAATCTTTATCTACCTTCTGAGATGGCTGAATGCCTTTTCAGGTTTCATAATTTTTATTCTCTCAGATATAAAAACTGTACAATTACATGGGTATACTCCTTGGGGACCTGTGACATCATCTCCAACTTCGGTACCTCGGTAATAGAATTGGCAGTAACAACATACCAGGCAGCTCTGCTGTTGCTCTTCAATGAAGCTAGAAAGCTGAGCTATGAAGAAATTAAATCTCAACTCAATTTGAAAGATGAGGATGTTATTCCACTACTGAATTCACTTTCATGTGGCAAGTATAAGATTCTTCTAAAGGAACCAATCACTACAACAATATCTCCAACTGATAATTTTGAATTCAATCCTTCATTTTCTCACAAGTTGAAGAAGATTAAGATTCCACATACACAGGTGAAGGTGAATGAGAATGAGAGGAATAGAGTGATCGAAAATGTAAAAGAAGACAGACAGTGCTCAATAGATTCAGCAATAGTTCGCATCATGAAGGCTAGAAAAACCTTACCTCAACAATGTCTATTGAGTGAGTGTGTTGAACAGCTCCAAAGCACGTTCAAACCCGAATTAAAAGCCATAAAAGCCCGAATTGAAGACTTGATATCAAAGGAGTACCTGGAATGTGACAATGAAAACCCTAATTTATTGAGATATATCGCCTAAAATCGATATTTGAGATGCAAGTCGAAAACAAATTAATTTTGTTTAATTTTATCCGGGTCATTTTACTGGACTTATGCACACCGTTATGTTGCGTGCAACTCATGGTTAATTTTACGGGCCTTTTGCACACCGTTATCTTGTGAACGTATATGCCTGCCATGTTACATGTTATATATCTTTGTAAACATGCACACTCTAAGGTGCATGGTTTATATGTAAATTATAATTGAATATTTTTTTGCAATGATTAATGCAGATTATTTGGTTAAATGTTATATGTTTAAATTATTATGTCAATAAATTTTAACTAGCAATTGTACTATATGTTGCAAATGAAAAGCCACAAGGCAATAGCATATGAAAGATTAGCAAATAAAAAATAATGATTTATTAGTTATTCGAACTTACAACAACATAGGAAAGAGTACAAAATCAAAATTAATGATTTTTTACTTCTTTTAATTCGAATTTTGATCTTGAGTAGGAAAATCTCAGTAGTCAAATGTAATTCCATGCTTCACAAGGTGCCTTCCAACTGATGTGATTGTGAGACCTTTTTCTTGTTTTGTTCCCATTGGCTTTCATGTCCATGTAGTTTTGTCCTTAACATGTCTATTCCTATCCTTCATTGTATTGAGAATAAAGTTGAGATCAACATTGACAAGAGTAAGCTTATCAGGTGATGAACCCTCCAAAATTGATCCAAATGCATAAGTACCACATCTCAACATCTCTAATCTAGCTTTGATATGTTTTCTTCTACATATCGCATTAGAAGGGGGACAACTTCATCTCCCATAGTTCTTGCAACAGACGAAATCAAGTTCCTCCTACCATTGAAATATTCTATGCCCCCTCATCTTGATCTTGGACCTCTTCTTGTTTCAATAACGTCTCTAATAACATTGGCAAAAGAGCAGGAAGTGATTGCCTAATAAAATAAAAGCAGGGCACATCTGAATCATCAATTATGTCTCCTCCATATTCCTCTAGTATATAAATTTCTTCGTCACAAACGTAACTCCAAAAATTTATAACATTAAGAGAAATTATCTCTTCATTTTTGAAAGCCTTGGCTGTAATAGAAAATATGTCTTGCATGTGATTTATAAACTTCTCATAATTTGTAGAAGATATCAACATGAGGAAGTCAAAAGTAGCTTGTCTTGGCACACTACTCTCATGGGATTCCCGAGATCCAGGGAAAGAGTGTCTACAAAAACCACCTCACAAAGATATGTGAGATTTTATGGAGTGGTATGTTTGGGATGTGTGGGTGGTTCCATTTGTTGGACACCCATGTTGAGTAATAATATCGTGATAAGCTTTGGCCATTAGCCTTGAGGTAATTCAATGCCAACAATTTTGCTATAACTTGTGATGAAGTAGATTGAGCATTTGGAAGATGTTAAGAAAGAGTTTGTAGTAAGAAGCTCTTCATTTGATTCTTCATGGCTCCATCCAGGAAAATCCATCTCTGTAATGTGTATTGATCTTCCAGGATTTAGGCTCTCACATCTAAAATTCATATTTTCTTTCGAGGATTTGCTTCACATCTAGAATTCATCTTTTTCTTTTTCTGTCAAAGTGAAAGTAGAGAATAAAAACTCATGAAAGTAGAAGATAAAAACTCATATTTAGTTCAAAACTCTACTTCCTTCACATCTAAATTCATCTTTTTCTTTTTCTGTCAAAGTGAAAGTAGAAGATAAAACATCATAGTTAGTTCAAAACTTAAAATTAAAATACATCAACCATATTCATTTGAAACACATAGTCTTAAATACTGAACGGGCCTAAATTCAATAATATTTTCATACATTTTACATGGATTAAAACAATATGAGAGACCCTCATGGCTCTAGAATTCATTTTTTTCTTTTTTCTGTCAAAGTGAAAGTAGAAGATAAAAACTCATGAGAGTAGAAAATAAAACCTCATAGTTAGTTCAAAATTTAAATTAAAATACATCAACCATATTCATTTGAAACACATAGTTTTCCTAAATTCAATAATATTTTCATACATTTTACATGGATTGAAACAATATGAGAGACCCTCATGGCTTTTCACACATTAGAAGATAAAACCTCATAGTTAGTTCAAAACTTAAAATTAAAATACATCAACCATATTCCTTTGAAACACACCGTCTTAAATACTAAATGAGCCTAAATTCAATAATATTGTCATACATTTTACATGGATTAAAACAATATGAGAGACCCTCATGGCTTTTCACACATATATGGACGTTTTCACACATTACAAAATCATAAATACTAAAATCAAATTGTTAAATAATGTTGGTATTATAGAATTAACTTTGGAATAATAATGTTATTCAGATTTTCATAATTATTAATACTATAGAAATAACTTGAAAAATCAATTACATATCATTTCTTTCCAAAACTAAATGATACAAAAGTAAAATAATATAAATATATAAAACCTAATGATATAAAAGTAAAATAATATCAATGTATAAATAGTGAAAAGATAAGTAGAGACAAAATTTGAAAATTCCTCAAATTTCACCAAAAATCATATATACTAAAATCAAATTCTTAATAGTAAAATAATTTTGGTATTATAGAATTAACTTTCGAATAATAATGTTATTCAGATTTTCATAATTATTGATACTATAGAAATAACTTAAAAAATTAATTATATATTGTTTCTTTCCAAAACTAAATGATACAGCACTAAAATAATATAAATATATAAAACCTAATGATATAAAAGTAAAATGACATAATTCATCTTTTTCTTTTTCTTCAAATTGAAAGTAAAAGATAAAATCTCATAGTTAATTCAAAACTTAAAATTAAAATACATCAACCATATTCCTTTGAAACACATAGTCTTAAAAGACTGAACTGGCCTAAATTCAATAATATTTTCATACATTTTACATGGATTAAAACAATATGAGAAACCCTCATGGATTTTCACACATACATGAACTTTTTCACACATTACAAAATCATAAATACTAAAATCAAATTGTTAATAGTAAAATAATGTTGGTATTATAGAAATAACTTTAGAATAATAATGTTATGAAAATTTTCATAGTCGTTTCTTTCCAAAACTAAATGATACAAAAGTAAAATAATATAAATATATAAAACCTAATAATATAAAAATAAAATAATATAAATGTATAAATAGTAAAAAGATAAGTGGAGACAAAATTTGAAAAATTCTCAAATTTCACCAAAAATCATATATACTAAAATCAAATTGTTAATAGTAAAATAATGTTAGTATTATAGGATTAACTTTGGAATAATAATGTTGTTCAGATTTTCATAATTATTAATATTATAGAAATAACTTAAAAAAATAATTACATATCGTTTCTTTCCAAAACTAAATGATACAAAAGTAAAATAATATAAATATATAAAACCTAATAATATAAAAATAAAATAATATAAATGTATAAATAGTAAAAAGATAAGTGGAGACAAAATTTGAAAAATTCTCAAATTTCACCAAAAATCATATATACTAAAATCAAATTGTTAATAGTAAAATAATGTTAGTATTATAAGATTAACTTTGGAATAATAATGTTATTCAGATTTTCATAATTATTAATACTCCAAGGCATAAGCACGAAAATCGCACTAGCACAAAAAAAAATCACAGCTAAAAGCCCATTAAAATTGGCAAATCTACTTACCTTCAATAGCTCCAGCTCCAAGAATCACAGGCCTGGTGAAGCCATGAGCAGCTGGCAAATATACTTACCTTCAATATCCCTACTCCAAAAATCAACAATCAGAAGCCATGGTCACCACGAGGCAACCTCTTCTTCTAACAAAATTGAATGAAGAATTAAGGAATTAAATATAAAAGTATAAGGGGCTACTTCAGGAGGGGGAAGGGCTCACAATAAGTCAAAATAAACTCAGAAACTTCAGCACTTTCCAGTTTTCCCCGCATTGGTCTCCCAAACAGTAAAGAACCAAAACTATTAAAAACTAAAAACAATTGTTTTCAGAGGCTACCCACTCAATTTAGAAATTTGCATGCACAGTTCCATCAAAATGAAGTCCACAGGTCTAGGGGGAAAGATAGGAGCAATCATCCCCAGAGGCTCGAAGGTGTAATGAACTTTCTTAAGTAACTTCAAGCTTTTTCCACCTTATGTTGATCTAATGGTGAGAATTGTTTTAATCGTCTAACATATGAGATCAATAGCTTAAAACAGTACACCTCCCACATAGAAAAGTTGTTTTCAAATAATAAGTCTTACGACGTAATAAAGAGAATTTTTATCAACAGAAATAGAGTTTACTGCAGATATATATTTGATGATAATAATATTATTTTTTTGGAAAATAAGACTAAGTTGGAACTAAAAGGATTTGGTGAATTGCATAGAGATTCAACAAATTAAGGCACATTAAGTGAAGGGGCACTAGTATTCCTTACCTCCAAATGTAGTATAGTGTGATGCATCAATATAAAAAGACCTGCACCTACTTAGAATTTTTAGTTCAAAATTTTAGATATATATATATATATATATATATATATATATATATATAATGATGATCTACTATAAAACATAAGAGCATCAAAGTAAAATAGCTAGCCTAAAGGAATGTGGAGGTACAAAATAGAGAGCACAAAGGAGATGTATAGATACAAAACAAAGAGCTTGAAATAGATGTGAATGTACCTTGAAATGATGAGGAAATGAAAGATGTAGAGGAACTTGTCAATGAGAATATTGACCACAAAAGTAATTAAAGGTAAATTTAGTGTTAATTAATAAATGAACATTATGATCATTCATCATTATTGCTCTAGATAAATCATGTCATGTGAAATAATTTGGAAATTCAAAAAAATATCACATATTTAAAAAAATTTCATTATTAATTTAACTTTTTATATATTAAGAAATACTAATGAATAATAAAACAGTTCTAACATAAATAATATATAACAAAAAAACCATGTATTTTTGGAATAATAAAATAGTTGTAACAAAAATAATATAGAACAAAAAAAACCATGTATATTTGGATGTATGAAAATTTAGATACATTTTATTAAGTAAAATTTTAAAAGAATAATAGTTATAAACAATTAAAAATAATTTTATTAAATAGTTAGCTTAGATATATATTATTTATCACAAGAATCAATTCTCTTTTCACTCTAAAAGAGGTTTACATATCAAGATATTTGATCCCTCTTGGATCTTGGTAGATCCAGAGTTAAGACTGATCTAGGCCATTTTAATTCCCCCCTTTAAATAAACTATATTCCACATGAATACCATGGGTCAATACCACGGGTTGTTTTTATAGTTTATTATTATTCTATTTTATTACCTAAATTCAACTTAACTTAATTAAAAAGAAAAAAACAAATACTATAAAAAAACATATAGAAAAATATTTACATTTACATATAAAAATATAACAAATAATAAGAAAAAAAAACTAACATTATAAAATATATATATATATATATATATATATATATATATATATATATATATATATATATATATATATACTTGTGGATCTAATGGCTTAAAACATTTCAATCGTCTAACATTTGATCCAATGACTCAGACATGGACACAGAATAATAGTTATAAACAACTAAAAATAATTTTATTAAATAGTTAGCTTAGATATATATTATTTATCACAAGAATCAATTCTCTTTTCACTCTAAAAGAGGTTTACATATCAAGATATTTGATCCCTCTTGGATCTTGAAAAAACAAATACTATAAAAAAACATATAGAAAAATATTTACATTTACATATAAAAATATAACAAATAATTAAAAAAAAACTAACATTATAATATATATATATATATATATATATATATATATATATATATATATATATATATATATATATATATATATATACTTGTGAATCTAATGGCCTAAAACATTTCAATCGTTTAACATTTGATCCAATGACTCAGACATGGACACAGTAGCAGCTAGGGGAGTTGTTTTCAAATAAGAATACCTTACGGCATAACAAGTTAATAAGTTAATGATTAACTAATTATTTGTTAACAAGTTAATAGTTAACTAATTATTTTTACTAAATTGAATGAAAATAAAATAATGGTTAATAAATAAAATAAAACAGTGAATCATATGGTACTTTATGTTAGGGTAGTCTAAAAAACCCTATAAATTAGTTTGGAAAATAATCGCAAGATTATGACAAAATTTAAGAGAATCAAGATATTCTTGATGATGCTGAATCTATTTCTACCATCATAATGTTAAATCCATCTCATATTTCTGATGGTGCTAAATCCATTTCCACCATAAAAAAATTAATTTTTTTTACCAAATTCTGAAGAGAAAACTGCCATCTTGATAAAGCCTTAGTAAACAACCCCTCCCCTTTATATTTTGCTAGTACACGATGCTTACTATTTACTATATACATAATTTCTATTGAATGTGTAGACACTAACCATTTTTAAATAATCTATGATTGGACGGTTACACAAGATATTCCTCGTTAGTCATTTAGGTCGGATGGTCATAATTATGGCTCGATAAACAAGACTCGAAAGCAGCGTGTCTTGATGTGAGTGACGTTACTTTACGATGCATATATGTTTGTATATTCCAATCCAATTGTACATTTCATCGGCATATACAACGTCATTGTGCAAGTCTTATCTTGCCTGGGCAATTTGCAATGAGATCCATCTCCAATTTTCAAATAAATATTTTCTTTTAATGTGGAACAGTGGTGCTTCTTTCACTATATGGTTTTCCCATTTCAGAAACAGGAAGAATAAAGAATTAGTGGAGATGGGATTTTGTCAGGAGAAACTGAAAAAGTTCATGCCCCATTTTTCACAGGTTGCAGTTCAGGTGGCATATGCAGGGATGAATATCCTCAACAAAGTCGCTCTGCAACATGGAATGAACCACTTCGTCTTTGTGACATACAGACAAACTGTTGCTACGTTGGCCATTGCTCCTTTTGCTTATGTTCTTGAACAGTATGGATTTTCTAACTTTATAATACCTTGCAGGAAAAATTATACATCAGAAGGGGATATAATTCTACTAGTCCATGATTTCTACTATGAGATATATACTTCCTACAAAGCATAAGTTAGAAAATAGAAGGGTCCAAGATGTTTATATAAAAGAGAACCTCATGTTTGTCTGCTGGGGTCATTCTGTAACACAAGTAATTTCATTTCTACTGTGTTGTGCTTGATTTTGTGACTGAAGGGATATAGTCACAAAAATTAATAATGGAAGGGTTTGCCATTATGCTCCAGCAGTGATTGAATATATGCCAAGGAAAATTTTATCCTTGTTATCGTACATCCTTTGCTGGGTATCTGAAAACCAAAGCTGGGAATGCAAGATAGAGGATGTGGGAGAGGATGCCAACTGAAATTTGAAGTGTTAATAGTTGCAAGCCTTCCCTCTAATCACAACTTCTTTTGCTTCCTCCTGTTTTCTTTCTGACTCGCTTCGCTGAATTGCTACCATGCTGCAGGGGATTGTGATTGTATATCTGATGTGTCTCCTTTATTTTTCATTTTTCAACTATGTTTTAGCATAGACTGGGGCCAGCCATTATTAGATGTATTTAGATGTTATTATTAGGATTGTGTCAAGCTCAGCAAAGCTTGGATGCTCCTTGGGATAGTTTAATTTCACAAAAGTGGTTGAGAACACCTCCCCACTAAGTTTGAACATGACGTGATAGGAACTAAAGCTTAAATATGTTTCTTTCCATAAAGCTTAAACCTAAACTGTTGAAGACTAAAGCCTACTCAAACCAATTGAACTACACCTCAAAAGTATGCATCTCCTTTGCCTAAAGCCTACTCAAACTAACGGTTTTACTTCTCATCGATATATATCTCCTTTAATTTAAAATTGGATTTTTTGTGAGGAAAATTTTCAACCTTTCAAGTAACAAGTGCAATAACTGCAGACAATATCATAAGACCTTTGGCAGGAAGATTAAAAGATTGAACTAGTTCACCAAACTGCTGCAATATGAGAAGGAGATTCCAGATTATCTTCCTTAATTAAACCTCTTGTAACTTGAGAAGAAGAGACACTTCATCATTCAAATCCGTTGAATGTTATTCTAATCTAACCATAGTTCCATACTTGTTGCTGTTATTATTCCGTCCATTTCCTCACAACACAAACATGTGTTGCATGAAGCACCATCAATTAGCTAAGTAAGAAGTAGCTTAGATTTTTAGAATTTTGGTTTTTTTATCCATCGTAAAATTTATATAATTATTTAGGTAATATTCACATTCAAATGAATATTGTCGAGTTGTTTCAAACCAACCAGTGTGGTTCACTATAGAATTCTTTAGGTAATATTCACATTCAAATGAACATTGTCCATGTGTTTCAAACCAACAAGTGTGGTTCATCATCAAGACTAGGTGAGAGATCAAATTCCAAAGTTAAGTTTAAATAGATGTAGAAATGGCTAAACTAGCAGTTAGAATGTAAAAATAGCTAATGAGTTATCTCCATGTTTTTACATTCTCTCTCACACATATCATTCTCGCCATTATAGCAGTTAACACAGCCTCTATATATTATTGTTGCAGACACCAAAGACCGCCTATGACATTGTCCATATTTGTTCAGATTTTCTTGCTTGCACTCTGCGGGTAAGTGTGGTTGCAATCAGTGTATTGTTGTTGTTGTTCTTTCTGCAATGCTTTCAGAAATACAAATCAAGCAGGGGACTGAACTCAACTGAACTGGAGAGCACTTTTGTTGTATGCAGAATTACAATCAGTCAGAACTTTTGCTTAGAGGGATTGTACTACACTAATTCTACTTTTGCTTCAGCAATATTAAATTTAATCCCACCCATCACTTTTGTGATGGCCACTAGCCTAAGGTAGAAGTTCGATCTCAATAAATTCCTCCAGTTGCAATTCCCATCTTTAAATTTTCAATTAGGAATTCTATTGAGCTGAACTAAGTTGGGTTTAATCCCTTGGTCGTGCTTATTCAATTGTGACTCCTTCAGAATGGAGAATGTCAATATTAAGAGCAGGAGAGGGTAGGCAAAGGTTCTGGGCATAATTATTTCTGTAGGTGGGGCAATGGTGATGACATTATACAAGGGGCCTGAAATTAAAATGCTTAGATTCAATCTAAATGCATACAATTCCAAAGCGAGCAACACGGTTTTGGGCTCCATGCTGCTTTTCGGGGGCGTTGTCTCGTGGGCAACATGGATTATATTTCAGGTGACCATGTCAATTTTATCTAATTCCTTTCAATCCTAAGTGTCTTTTTAGGAATATTGTGGAATTCTATGGATATGAATTAGATTAAACAGTTTACTTCCCTCTCACTTCCAACCAGAGTTAAGTTAAAGCAATTCATGTGAACAAAAATCAGTTAAAATTGGAAATTGACAATTGAGATATATGTGTTTAACGCAGGCTCCAGTTGTGAGGGAGTATCCAGCTCAATTATCATTAACTGCTATCATGTGTTTTTTTGGAGCACTGCAGTCCGGTGTGATTGCTTTGGTCTATACGCATAAAACATCGAGCGTCTGGGTTATTGGTTGGAATATTGAGCTTCTGAGTTATGTGTATTGGGTATAGATATTTACCTTGCAGCATTTGTTAGTTCATTGTTAAAGTGGGTATGGTTACTGGTTTTTAAAATATTTTGGAATATAATTGACAGGAGCAAACTGAACTAAATCAATGGTTTAATTTTGTTTTTTTGGATTCCAAAATATTTTCGGAATTCACAATTTAGTTAAGAAATATCCTTAGAATTCACAATCTACTTGAGTTCAGAGCAAGTGAGCATTTAGTTAAGAAATATCCTTAGAATTCACAATCTAGTTAAGTTCAGAGCAAGTGAGCATTTAAGTTCAGAGCAAGTGACCATAGGTTAAATTTTATAATGGATCGAATTGCTTATGGTTGTTTCAGGGATTGATGTGTTCATCATTTGCAATATTCGTGCAAGCATGGTGTATACACAAAAAGGGACCAGTATTTGTAGCAATCTTTGATCCAGTGTGTACCGTTGTAGCAGCAATCTTGCAATATTTCGTTCTTCATGACAATCTTAATACAGGATGGTTAGCATATAAAATCATTTCCTGAACAAATTTTAATCAATTTCTGCCATTGTAGATTTATAAGCATGGATCACATTTCAATGTTCATTGTATAACAGTTTCTATTCTTGTGGATTTTAATGTTTAATGTGTGCAGTGTAGTGGGAGCAGTGTTGATTGTACTGGGTCTGTATCCTGTAGTGTGGGGCAAAGCAGAGGACTATAAAAACGAATGTCCAAGTGAGGTAGCTTGCTTCGGTGAAAATACTTTTGAAGTTGAAGATGAAGATTCCCATGATGTGGAGACCACCCTGGACATTTCACGGCCATTATTACAAAATCAGTTGCATTAGATCATCACCTGCTCTGCCACAGATTGAATATGCTTCCACATTTTCACCTGAGAGAGTCTATGCAATGTCTCTGGAGCACAATTTTGTGTGTATTCATATTAATTCCCCAATAAGAGACAATATCAATGTCACAAGGACACACACAGCTGAATACTCTACAGGAAATGGTGAAATGGGAAAAACAATCACGTATTCATCTCTTCCTGACATATTCAAGACAGGGAAATTTGAAATTTATTTTTAAGTCTGGGCAGAACATAAATTCTAATTGATGTAATAATTTAATAAATTACTGATTCAAAGGAGTAGACCATAAGGAGATTTTTTTATAAAATGTATAGTTAAGAGATTTAAATATACTCTCAAAATCCTCGTATAAAGATGATTCTGTTTAATTCATACAAATAATTTCTATAAAATTACTCACAATCCTTGATCAAACACATGGCCAGCCTTACTTTCTTTGAAGTTTTAATTCAACTGATTCTTCACTCATTATAACAAAAAAAATTCTTCAATAATTTACTCGTCCCAGGATGCAAATGAATTATATATATATATTTAAATTTCATAAAATAATGATAAAAAGAGTGGAAATATGTTTCGTAACAATATTGTATACGCATTCTCATAACAATGAAATAAAAGAATGGAATATATATATATATATATATATATATATATATATATATATATATATATATATATATATATATTAATTAGAATTTATAAATCTTTTGTATGAATAATAATTATTATACTTAATTTAAAATTTATAAAAATTCATTATGATTTTTGAAAAAAATTGATGAAATTGACTAATCTAGGGTGAGTTATTGAATTCATTAGATTTTAGTTTTGGAACTAGAATCAAATGTAGTTTTTAAATTCAACCAATTTTAGATGGAGTTTATTAAATTTATGATTTTTGTTTTGTTGTTATTATTTGATGTAGAATGTCCAATGTTTAGCGTAAGCAACTACGACATTTTAAATATATTTAAATATTTTTAGGTAAATGGATTTAAATTTTTAATACAATATTTTTTATTATATAATCGTTAAATAAAGTTGCAAGTAAATATAATATTGGATTGTAAGAACTCACCTTCCGTCTTTACCTAGTGGGGTGTTTGCCACTGATCAACCCAACTCTTTTGGTCAACTGTTAAGAGAATGGGATCGTGTATATATATATACTCTCCAACGGGCCTCACCATACATTAATCCTCGTGCGAATAGCAACTTGTTATGCGGCTTTCCTTGATGGTCCACGTCGACGTCACATAATAGATATGAAAATTCTGGGTGAATCCCCGCACATTCAACGATGGAGCCATCACACGCTAATTTTGGCAGGGTAGCGTATGAAAAGTTTACAAGGGAGTTCACCCCTTAGAATGGTGGTAAGACGAAATCGTTGATGGCCAAATTAATGGCTCATAGTTATTTCGACACGTCCAGTCCCTTTTCCCAAATCTGCCATAGGCACCCTTAGGAGGCGATTTCTAGCTCCCGCAAAATCTATAGGAATTGTCTTTTGTCCGATGAATTGGCCGCTGATGGGTCAGCTCTGGGGCACCCTTCTCTAGCAACCTCGTGGCTTTTCGGATAGGAGGTGGACCCCGTCCAACTCGAACTCCACGGCAAGTAAACCCGACGACGACGAAGAAGACAAACTCCGGTGGACCCCGCGCCCCTGCCTCCGCCACCTCTCTCCCTCTGCACCGCTCCTCTCCCCTCCGCCACACACGACGCCACGACCTGGAGCTACCTACCACAATCAATGTCGAACAAAAGACACTTCTGTCAACCGCTTCATTTCTTCCGCGCGCGAATGTTTTCAACTTCATTCCTTCCTGTATCAAGCGCTCAGTTCGGTCCACCTCCTTGTTCGGTCCTCGGTCCTCTATCGAGCTACGCAGCGAAGTCGAAGTCGAAGAGGGTGTCCAGCATCAAATACAGGGAAAGAGAAATACGCCCTCGCTTTCGCTTTCTACAGGGCCAGTGCAGGTATCCTACTCTGCTCTACCATGTGGACCTGAAATTTAAAGCTTGAAATTGTAATTATTTTTTTCATAATGCCTTTCCAACGTCACTTGTTCGAATCTTGACCTGCAAAGATAGTTGATACACCGGTGTTTCATATCCCAAAAGAAAGGAAAGGAAAGGAAGATTTCTTCTTTCAATTTATTTATTAGCACAACAAGAAAAGCTCTCTTTTAGCACCACAAGTTAGCACCACTTCTATTATGTGGTGTTATTGTGGTGTAAATGTTTATGTATCATATTAAAAATGGAGTATATCACCATAAGTTAGCACCACTTAAGTAATGTGGTGTAAATGTTTATGTATTATATTAAAAATGAATTATATCATCATAAGTTAGCATCACTTACATTATGTGGTGTTAATGTGGTGTAAACGTTTATGTATCATATTAAAAATGAAGTATATAATCACCATATTTGATGGACAAGTTAGCACCATTCTTACTATGTGGTGTTAAAGTGAAATAATTTTTTATTGATCTTATTGGAAGTGGAGTATATCACCATATATTTAAAGAAGTGGTGTATGTTATATTGTCAAGTTCTATAAAATAAGGTAGTTAACTTTGTGTTTGCCATGTTGGCACGTACAAGTGGATTTATTAATGTGAATTGCCACCATAACTATAAAAAAAATAAAATGTTTATATTATGAATATATAAATTAGAACTAAACTCACAAATATTTATTTTATAATATTTATTTGTTTGTCATGTTTACATGTAAAACTAAAATTCAAAGTAATTGTTTTCTAAATATTTTATTTCAATTATTTACTTTTTAAATTATTCTGGTTTTGCACCATAAATACAACAAATTCAAAGTAATTGTTTTCTAAATATTTTATTTCAATTATTTACTCTTTATATTATTCTCATTTTGCACCATAAATACAACAAATTCAAAGTAATTGTTTTCTAAATATTTTATTTCAATTATTTACTTTTTATATTATTCTCATGAGAAAATAAATACACAAAACCATAATAAATAATTATTTATTTTACGAATAAGCCAATTAAGATAAATATTTTTATATTATTGTAATTTCAAAATAAAATAAGGGTGAATTCAATGGAGTTGGGTTACTCTTTTTTGGAAGAACTTCTATTCCAAAGGTCACCATCAAAGCTTTTAAAAGGTCCATCTAGGACTAAATAAAACCCTCAATTAAACTACATAGC
This sequence comes from Pinus albicaulis, assembly GCA_034641835.2. Taxonomy (NCBI): domain Eukaryota; kingdom Viridiplantae; phylum Streptophyta; class Pinopsida; order Pinales; family Pinaceae; genus Pinus; species Pinus albicaulis. The sequence continues at coordinate 226,213 of JAXQQM020091439.1, forward strand.
TCCATCGTGCTATGGAGCTTGATGGAGACACATAGCTTGATAGAGCTATGATATGTGCATGTGCCATTAAATTTTGCTTCAACTTAATAATAGTGTTTTATGGGCGTTGAGAATCCAATAGTATTGCACATGGTATAGTATGGTTTGCATTTTTATATTATACTTAGTATATTTTTTTTATTTCATTACATATATGTATGATATATGTAATTTTCGAATTTGTTATTGTTATTAATTTTATACATTTTATAGTGTTTTTTTCTGTAAGCTTGGTAGGAATATTTTTTCATTCATTTTATAAACAACAAACAACTAGATTTACCAGTTTGGTGGTCTCAACCCGCCCTGAGCAGGGAACTGAGTCTGTTGGCCACCTGATGGTGTGGTATGTCATCCAAAAAAATAAGGTTTTGAGTCTGTCATACCAAACAAACAAATCCTGGATACTCACACATATACAGTTTCTCACAGATTGACTAACATATTTACTGGATCCTTGAAATTTAAATGTTGGCCGCATATAAATACTAAGCAAAAAGGAAGATTAAAACAGTCATGAACTACTCAGCATCGTCTGGAACCGAGGCTGACTCCACTGATGCCAGATCCTGAACCAAGGTACCAGCCTGCTCAAAAGGCTTGGAAATACACGGGAGGTGGTAGTCAATATGCTCGAGGCGCCCATCCTATTTCCTCAGCTGGAACTTGATCTTATCGAACTTTCTCTTGTAGTCTGGGAAGTCTTGGGCTAATTTCACCAGGTTCATAGAGATTTGCTCCAAGGCTTTGCCAAGGATTCTCTTCATAGACCAATAAAGATACAGTGTCTACTTGAATTATGTTAGTCTGCCCCTTGTTTGTCCCAAATCTGGTATTAAACCTCTCCATTCCTTAGTATCCATCTTTGTCTTTGCATGTCTATTTATGTCGAATTCCCATTTTTCAATGAGCTTTTGAATTTCCTTTGATGTGTTCTCGTCGTATGCTTTCGCTGCCTCTTGGATCACATCGATTGCAGGCCTCCTTCCACTCGACTTTCTCGGGGGTGAGCTGGGTTGGGCTTCTACCACCTTCCCTTTATCTTTCTGGCCACGGCCTCAAGCTGCAGGGCTCTTAGAGCATGCCATCCCACAATATTTGCCTAGATTTCTGGGTAGGTGACCTATCCACACAATCAAACAGAGGCATAATCCCATATAATGAAAACGATCAAAGGTCCATGCATCCCAGTTATCAGAAGAAAGGTGACCTGGGGGCCTCTTCCCAGGACTTCTTCCCTGCCCATCCCTCTGCAGAACCATCTCCCTCATACCCTGCTTAATTTATACCATCCCCTGTCCCTGACAGTCGCACGCACCCCATAAATTATCCCCATAACCCAAAGAGCTCTTGCCTTCCTTCAATCTCCTGACCTCCCTTCTGGTGTCCTCTCTCTCGTCATACTTCCCACCCTCGAAATTGAAAAAGGAGGCGTCACTGCCCATTGCTCGGGCCTGGGTGGAATTCCCTCTCCCATTCCTCATGCGCATTGAGCCCAAGTAGCTCAAGGTGGTATAAACCAACAAAACCTTTGAACTAAACACAACCCATGACTTCTTCTTAACTCTATACCCTGGCAGGATTGCCCGACCCCTCACCATTCCATCTTGTTGGCATCCCTTACCTGGCAGACTCACACTCGAGTGCATGTTGAGGCCATGCCCAATTCCTACTCTGAAACAAAGGCAGAGACCCAAAAGAACCCCAACCTTCCCCCAACCAAAGTCATAATGTTTTTGCTCTCCCCTACCCAGTAGAAGACTATACCAATCCAGCTTAATCACCTTAGGCTCCCATAGAGACTGGCCCAAATCATAAAACATAAACATGGCATGAACAAGGGAGAGGAAACCAAGCACATACCTGAGTTTTGTTGGGTATGTGTTATATTCTTTCCACGATTAGCCCCACGCGCTGTATGTTGCGTCGGGCGTAGCTGGGGGGTCACGAGGGGCGAAGCAGTCCCCACCGTTGGGGTGCGGACCCACTCATAGGCGGATCCGCCCATGGTTTTGTGCATGGTTTTGCACATGGTTTTGGGGTTCGATGGTTTTCGGCCCCTGGTATTTTTGTAGATCCGGTCAAGGGAACTACGGTTATGTTCTAATCCAGGGTTAATGGATTGGGGTTTATGTATGCTCCGGCATGTATATATATGTGTTGTAACACTAAAAGGAATATAATGAAAAATCAAGCTGGTCGTCCCGATTTGGGATCCAGGGGAAAATCTCTGTGTTTATCTGTTTTATGTTTTATGCTCTTGCTATTGTTTATTTTCTATTATAAGAATCGTGTGTAGATATTTCTGTTCAGGGTTAAAACCTACATTTGGTATCGGAGCTATTTCGGCTTCAAGGGGACGCCTTTGTTGTTGAGGGTTTTTTGCTCCTGTGGCCCCCCGTGGAAAGAAAACAACAAGTGGGAGAATGTTAGGTATGTGTTATATTCTTTCCACGATTAGCTCCACGCGCTGTATGTTGCGTCGGGCGTAGCTGGGGGGTCACGAGGGGCGAAGCAGTTCCCACCGTTGGGGTCCGGGGCAGCGCCCCGGCCAAAATTTGTTTTTTGTGCGGACCCACTCATAAGCGGATCCGCCCATGGTTTTGTGCATGGTTTTGCACATAGTTTTGGGGTTCGATGGTTTTCGGCCCCTGGTATTTTTGTAGATCCGGTCAAGGGAACGACGGTTATGTTCTAATCCAGGGTTAATGGATTGGGGTTTATGTATGCTCCGGCATGTATATATATGTGTTGTAACACTAAAAGGAATATAAGGAAAAATCAAGCTGGTCGTCCCGATTTGGGATCCAGGGGAAAATCTCTGTGTTTATCTATTTTATGCTCTTGCTATTGTTTATTTTCTGTTATAAGAATCGTGTGTAGATATTTATGTTCAGGGTTAAAACCTACAAGTTTCATCGTGGTGGAAGTGCAATGGAGGTTTGTTATCCCATGTCGCGCCTGCACCAAAGTCTTTCGTCATAACAAAACACCCATTCCTTCATCCACCCTGTTTTAAGCTCCATATGCGGGCCTCTGTCCCGCTACCTCACCTCGTGCTGCATGCGACAGTACAGCCTACCGCCCTTGCCACTCATGTGGAAGGTGGTTGGCTTCAACCCCAGGGACACTACCACTAACAATAATGGGAGGGTCGGTCTTCTTTGTTACACCTCGATCGGGGAGCTGAGTCCGAGAAATGTGGGTGAGCTCTGCCCTCCGACCTGTCCTGTTCTTTGATGCTCTGCAACTTGATCCATTATTCTTCCTCGAGATTAGGAGGCATGCTTAATTCAATAGGTTCATTCAGGTGAGCGTAACCACAATTTTCCAAGAGGTCAGCTGCTCTATTTCCTTCCCTCCTTACATGGGTGATAATGATATAATCAAATTTCTTGATTTTATCCTCTAATCCCTGCACATGTGAAGAAGTACGTCATATTTGGCTTAGTTTGCCCCACTTCGTTCCTTGATTAAGTTATTTGAGAATGTTCGTAACCAACTAAGAGTCTCCTTCGATTACTAGCTTTCTGTATCCTATCCTGATGGCCAAGAGGAGACCTGTTGGCAATATGATGCAATGTGTTGTCCTTGATGGCAACGCACTTGATGAAGATGGTGGCAACCTACTTGATGAAGTTGTTCTTAACTTGATGAACTTGTAAATGATGTAAATCTGATGTATCTACAATCAGTACAGAAGGTGCAGAAGAAAGAATCTGCAGTATGTGCCAGAACAATGATGAAAAGTGTGTGTCACAAAGCATACGCGGGTTTGTTTAGGAGAAGTAGCGTATGCATGCCGAAAAGTACGTGCCAAGTCGCGTATGCCTAATTGCGCTCTAAATTTGTAAAACCAGGGGGCTTTACCATGGTATTGATCCATTGTATTAAGCACTGGATTGTCTAGTTGATCCCGTCCAGTAATACCATCGGAAGTAATGTGGTTTTGGCTCATGGTATTGACAGAGGCTAAATCTATATAAGGAGAAGAAAATCATTGTGCAAATGTGGGCAAGATGTCTGGGTTTTAATGAATACTTCTCTCTGAAGTATATCTGTATGGAATGGGTAAAAGTTGAATGATAGATCAGAATTCATGATGCACCTATGAAGAAAATGATGAAGAAGGGAATCTAGATCTGAAATGTATTTGTGTGTTCTAGATCTGTTTATGGAATAAGATGAGGCAAACATGTATCTGAAGTGAAGGGTAAAATCTGAACTATATATCTGATCTGAAGAAGTATGCTGCTCTATAATCTCTGAAGATCTATACTCTTGTTTGCAACAGAGAAAGCGCGCATATACGCGGGTCGTCTTTAGAAAAAGCGAGTATGGGTTGTGAAGTTAGTTCTGTAATATGTGTAGATGTATACGCGGGTTGATATGCATGAAAGCGCGTATATACGCAGGATCAGTGAAAGGAAAGCGCGTATGAAAACTAGGGTTTGCTGAAGTATGTGGAATGAAATGTCTGATCTGTTCTGTTGTTTTACTGCTATCTATTAGTGATGTATTCATACAGATCTGGGTTGTTTGAATGATGATTATGCTGCTGATTATATTGATGAAAGATCAAGTTGTTGATTGATTTGTTGATGGTTCAATGAATGAATTGATGAAGTTATAAGTATCAGTTTGATGTATGATTGAGCTTAAATGAGTAGAGTGGGTCCAGTCTGAAAATATGATGAAAAGTGGCCTACAAGTTGTGTTGTATGGAAGCTGTTGGATCCAATATGAAAATTGATGAAACGTGGTCCATGGTGGTGCTGAGGGTCGAAGCCTTCAGTCAGGGGGTTGTAGCTCCCTTCCAAGAGAGGCTGGTAAACAAGAACAGGGGGTTGTAGCTCCCTTCCAGGAGAGGCTGGTAAATGAGAGTAGGGGGTTGTAGCTCCCTTCCAGGAGAGGCTGGTAAACGAGAGAAGGTTGTAGCCTTCTGTAGGTGGGTGCCTGCAGTTTGGTATGAGTCTGCGCCAGTACATGGTTGTAACATGTTTTCTTTATATAATAAATATTGAAGACTGAGACGACGGCAGCAGTGGTTTTCTCCCGACTTGGGTTTCCACCTTAAATCCTGGTGTTCATGTGTGTTGCTTATGTGTGATGGTTTATTCTGTTATTACTTCACATGTTTATTGCTAACTAAACATCAGATGAATGAATGATGCACAGATCTGAGTAAAGAATTAAATGCATGAATAGATCTTTGTATATACGCTAGTTGTATGAAGGATATCCGCGTGTATACGCGAGTTGCGTTCACAAAAGTAGTGTATGGGTTTTAGAGTAAGAAAAAGTAAAAAGTTTTGAGTATGCTCTAAATACTAATTCACCCCCCCCCCTCTTAGTATTTTTCCCAACAAGACCTTGGTGCACTCTTATGAATTATGCTTCATTGTTGCTGGCAAAGCCACAGGAGTCATCATATATGAATCTTGTTGTGCCATGATGATCTCGAAAAATCCCTCCAACCCCTGCTTGCTCCGGATTGCCTTTCGAGGCTCCATCAAAACTGAGTTTGATCAATCCTTCTAGAGGAGGTTTGAATATCCTGATGGTGTCCCCTATGTCAGGGATAGCTTTCCAAGAAGCTGGGGAGACCATGATATGCGCTAGGTGGAGGCCCTCGAGAATTCTTTCTTCTCGAGGAGCCATTTGCCAATCTTCTGGAATACATTTCGCCAAGAGGATGCGCTAGTAGAAAATGATGAAATTAGTGACTAGGTAACTAAAATAGCTAGTCACCACAATTATTTCAAATGAATTACTACTAAATTTGATCAATTTTAAGTGACCGAACTAAAAATGACTAATTTAGTCTAGGGTTAAAATATATGACTAGATGATATTATTGTACCAGCTAGCGCGGCTCTAATAGGTCGAGCGAGAGCTGACCTACCTGCGACCTCTCAGCCGCCATGGCATCAGGAGGGGGACCCAAGGTTCCCCTTTCTCCTCCTCTAGAATTCCTTTCATTCAAGAAACTGATAGCAGCCAGCAACAAGCTCCCTTTGACTAAATCTCAGCAAAAGTTCGTGAAGAAGCTGGATAGCATCCCTTCGGTGGCCCTTCGAATCTAAGAAACTTGTCGATCTACATTGAACCTGGATGAAAGACGGCTCATTGGCCAGTTTACTGGCCTCTGGTCCTCTCCCAAAGCTGTAGAATACTAGGTGCAGAGGAACTGGATTCCTTTAGTCTCGAAAGGCATCAAAAGCCACTTCGTAGGCAAAGGATACTTTGTTTCTGTTTTTGAGAATGTGGAAGAAAGAAGCCTCATCTTCAGGAATGGCCCATATTTTATGGGTCCTAAGGGACTGTACTTAAATAAATGGACCCCTAACTTAGATCACGCTCAATATGTGCCTTCAACTGTTCTATTGTGGGTACGCCTCCCACATCTCCCACTACATTGTTGGAACCAAAAGTCTCTCCAAACCATTGGCAATACCCTCAGAAAGTATATTGATCAAGCAGTGAGAAAATATCAATACTCATGCGCACGTATATGTGTCGAGGTGGATTTGGAAGTTGGGCTACCTAAAGCTATCAAACTAATGGTTGCCGACTGGACCCGTATCCAGGAGCTGGATTATGAGCAGCTTCCATTTAAATGCAGGCACTGTCACGACTATGGCCATTTTGCAAGGCACTGCAAAAATAAGGCGTAAGAATAAAGCGAGAATTCGAAAGGAGAATAATGGACGCTGGTTTAGAAAGCAGCCCCGACAAAAGCTAAAGGAAAAGGAGTCACAAAAGGGACCAAAGTATCAGCATTAGGGAAGACTCTTAGGGCAGAGAGCTATGTTCCCCCATCGGTTGAAGCCGAAAAACCTATTGAAGAGCTCAACACTGTTGTAGACCCCTCAGTAACAACTTTGGAAACCATAGAACATCATAATACTTCCCCCTCCTTAGTGAAAGGTAATGAAGAAACATCCCCCTCTGGAGTAATTCCAGGTACCTCCTCTCCACCCTCATATGCTGAAATGATAAAAAAGAAGCCATTGGAAAACTTTTTCTCCTTGAAGGATGAAACCTTTGAGAGGCCTTCAAAAAGAGTGGGAAGAAAATCACATAAAGAAGCCAGGGAAGAAGAAGCATAACAGCAAAAAACTCAAGGAAGTCAATCCACATTCGAACTGTCCATCGGGAGAAATACTAGAAAAAGGCCTCCCAAGGGAGGAGCTACCAACCCCTCCAACAGTAAATAATGAAATTGGTCTCTTGGAATTGCAGAGGCTTGGGGAACCTCCTAAGATGGAACCTCCTAAAATCCTCATGCTCCAAGAGACTAAAATCGAAGGGGACACCCTTCTTGACATCAGCAAATCGAAATGGAAGAAAAATGCAGGGAAGGTCGTAAGTGCAAGGGGCTCCTCAGGTGGAATTGCCACTCTGTGGTTGGAGGAACAATTTCATTTGGAGAACTCCTTCGAGACCCAGCACTAGATTTTCACCGAGCTAAGGCACTCCACAAGTAAGTTAACATTTTCTCTTTTTAATCTTCATGTTCTGGTGTTGTATGCAGAAAAAAGACATTGTTGGCAATCTCTTTCTAAATTTTTAGACCTTCACTCTCCCAAGAACATCATATTAGCTGGAGACCTAAATATTTTTCTCGAATTGAAAGAAAAGAGAGGAGGCAGTAGCAGTAGGGACCAAATGATCCCCAAGGTGGAAGACCTTGTACTCCAATGGGATCTCTTGGACTTTAAACCAATGAGAGGACTAGTCACTTGGTCCAACAATAGAGTATGGGAAGACCACATCTCTTCTCGCCTTGATCGGTTTCTTGTACAGAGTTCGTTGGTGCTGGAACAAAGGCTAATTTCCTCCAAAATCATTCCCAAGCTAACCTCTGATCATAAGCCTATCCTTATCCTCTTGGAAGAGGAAGAAAACTTGGGCCCAATCCTGTTCCGATTCAGCCCTCTCTGGAGTGAGAGAGACGGGTTTCTCGACACTGTTTTCTTGGCTTGGTCTAAATGTGTCATAGGATCCCCAAGCTATGTGTGGAAGCAGAAACTGAACACTACAAAACACGCATTGAAAGAGTGGATCAGAAAGCCCACAAATACCCCAACCAATCAGAGAAAAGAAACAGTCCAGCTGTTGGAAGATCTGCAAATGGAAATGGAAAAAAGAGACAACACTTCTATCACTAGTAAGAAATGATGAAATTAATGACAAGGTGACTAAAAACGTTAGTCACCGCTATTATTTCAAGTGAATTACTACTAAATTTGAGCAATTTTAAGTAACCGGACTAAAAATGACTAACTTAAATGACTACTTTAGTCTAGGAATAAAATGTACGACTAGATAACAAGTGACTAAACTAAAAACGATTAACTTAAATGACTAATTTAGTCCAAGGATAAAATATATGACTAGATAAAAAGTGACTAAACTAAAAGCCACTAACTTAAATGACTAATTTAGCCTAGCATTAAAATATACGACTAGATAATAAGTGGCAAAATTAATAATGATTAATGTAAATTACTATTGTAGTCCAAGAATAAAAATATGACTAGTACAACAAGTATATGAATTAGTCATATATGTCAATAATTTTTAATTGTGTCATGCCATAAATGGAAAATTTCAATTTTGATATCGAAGTGTTACATTTCACTACAAGATTCTTTGAATCCATCTACAGTGTTAAAATTCTCTCAGTTGTGTCCAATACTCTTTCCATTAGGTTTTTGATAAGTACTGGATGACAGTTCTCCAAGAAACATTAATGGTGGATACCTTGCCCCTCATTTACCTTAGAGCGATCATACCCATGATTCCCCTTGCCACCACAAGTTCCTGATCTGCCCCGACGACTGATCGGTTGCCCGCGCCCTATCCCGCCTAGCTCGCCCAATCACTACACAATGCTCTCATAACACCGAACGCGCTCACCAACACGACTTCACCTGACGCCTTTGACTTGTCTACCCGCTATGGGACACACACCCGTTTGACGTTGCCGCTCATCACATCTGCCAAAACGCACGACTCTGCCCACCGCTACACGACATGCCCAAGGTGGGCGTTCGCCAATATGGAACGCCCATTGTACATCGTCGTGGCACATTATACCCGAGTTGGGCACCCGTCACCCGCCCACCACTTGGTCGTCGCGACAGTAACTCGAGGGTGTGACACTTCCTCATCCTCGCTCCACTTGTATTTACTCATGCGAAACGCCTTCCACGTGTTGCTCAAACCTCACTCCCATTGGAGAGTGTATGAACCTTTGTTATAATAATAATAATAATAATAATAATCTAATTTTAAGGTCATGTTGACCAAGCCAAACATCAAATTGGTGTATGAGACCCCCTTGTTTGTGGGACTAGGGACTCTCCTCCATGTCGCGATTTGACTGATAATTCTAAGAAGACATACATACTCTACCCCCTCTGGTTTTGAACCTATGACCTCTTAGGAGGAAACACATACTCTTAACCATTAAGCCTACTCAAGCTATGAATACTCACACACATATATATAATTTATTTATAATATGTTTAACATACATATATTGTGCGACACCATTTTAACATATATATATTATTTGATATGAACCTTAATTAATTTATTAAACTAATAAATATCAATATTTGTATTTTATTGAGTTTATTAAAATATTAATTATCAATATTTATATTTTATTTGTTTTAATGATATTATATAAAATTAAATTTTAAATATATTCTCAGAAGAATGATGGGAAGAAGAATAAGAAGAAATTTCATTGGAAGATGGAGAGGGAGGTGCAGGGCGTTATCCTCCTTCTCCACGATTTACTGAGGCATGACCATTTGGTTCTTTCTTCTCCTACTTCATCATTGTCTTATCATACTCTACAAAAAATTTTGGCAACTTTGTTGGGGATGCATTCGGCTCTTCCTCCAACTGATCTTCCTCATCTACCATCTTTCGTATTTTTGCTGCATTCCCCAATTTTGGATCAAAGGATTTGAGTTCTTCACCTCTTTCGAATTTGTTCTTGGTTAGCATTCACTCATGTAATCTGCATCAAGAAGACCTACTCTGATACCAAATTTGATCAAAATCTCTTACTTCAAGGATGCATAGATAATTGCATTTACCAGAGCATGTAACCATAAAATGCATACACATATAAGAAGTGGAAATAAAATGCAACCATGAGAAACAAAGGCACAAAACAAGTTGATAACGGAGCTCACCTAGTGTGGGTTACGTCCTTAGTCCCTGCTCAATGTGCAGAGACATCTTTCATTAATCTTTAGCAAAATAAAATTACATGGAATTAAAAAATGACACCTTATACCTCCACTTCCAGGGATGTCCTGAAAATGCACATATCTTCTGAATAAACAAACCACACTGTTGAGTTCGTGGTGAAAAATTGTGAAAATTGACTATAAAGTCAACGGTGTTATGTGTTGGTTACCTTTGGGGCTCTAGGGAATCTTTTAGATTCCTTGCAAGATTCTCTTCAAGAATATTCCCCTAATCCCAATAATATTTCTCAGAAAACTCTCCCAGGTGGGGCCCAGTTTTGGCTGTGCTAGGTTCCCTAGGCTATGATTTTCTCTTTGTCGGGTTCTGACTCCCCTCCCCTACGCAAATGAACAACTGATATATATATATATATATATGTATGTATGTATGTATGTATTTCAGTGGGAAGATAATACAAAGCGCCAAGTTGGCACGTTGGTTACGACGTGCAAGTGGAGTCATTTGGGTTTCGATTGGTCGAGGCTTCAAACCTTGTGACCCGCCAGACCATATTACTTTTATGTAATAAGAAATTACCGTTGGTTATCAGGTGTAGTATCATTTTGTCGACAATTAACACCGTTGGTAGATCAGTCGGAAAACACGCCAGTATTTTATATTAACATATATAATAACATCCCCAGGTCGGTTGGTGGGGTTTCATCACCTACTGGCCAGCGATTGATTTTATTATTATTATTATTATTATTGTAATAGGTTAACAACCTTTTTTCTTATCGATTTTTTAGGGGTCACTATACAAATTAATCAGGAGAAAATTTGGTCCTCGTTGACTAGCATGAAGTTTCAAAATTCCACCTCGTTAAGGAAACAGGCCGACTGTTGACTAGGCACCATGTGTCACAATCTGATTGGTCTGTATGTCTGAGTGGGATATTGACTGGGTTTCTGACATCATGTTCACATTACCTGCCACATGTCAACTCCTGATTGGCTCCATGCCAACCATACTGCCATATCATCTAGCTGACATCATCATATGTACATATGATGTTAGCATCTGTACATCAGAGCCACATGTCATCCCTGTGGGTCTTGCTTGTAAAAAAATTCGTTATTTCTCAAAAAATTCAACAGACCATAACTTTATCATACGATGTCGGGTTGAGGTGTCGTTTACGTCATAGGATTCATAATGATGATATATTTGATTTGAGGTAGTGTTTTTTGTGTTTCAAGGACCTTAAATTTTTTTCCTTTTAGGATCCTCCTAGATCACCAAAACAAAAACAAAAAGGGAATCCAAAAACTTCCTCTCCACCTAGGAACATGTAAGGAATCCAGATACCATCTTTCTCCACCCAATAATGTCGAGGGAATCTAGAGAGGTGAGTCTCCACCCTAATCATAGTGGTTCCAACCACTCCAGGGAATCTAGAACCCACTATAAAATCACAACATGAAAGGACTCAAAGGTCCTCCTTCCAAGAATTCAAGGACACAATCCTCCACCCTATCCATCAAGGGAATCCAGAGAGAGACCATCGCCACCCTCTAGCTTTACAGGAACTCAAGAGAAATTTCTCCTCACCAAGGAGAGACCATCTTCATACAAGTCATGCCAACAAAAGATAATCCTTGTCTTTTCTTCTCTTCTAAAATTTTTCTTCCTTTCTCTACAGTTGAATTTTGATCCTCCTTTGTCTCCTCAATGATTGAGTGAGTATATGTGTGAGTGAATGTTTTCAATGAGTTTGAATTGCCTCTTTTTCCTTCTCCTGTGTAGTGTTTGAATTTCACTATCGTAGTTGACAACAAAGTCTTCATTATTTTTATCCTCCCTTCCTTGTGCCAGTGTTCTCCAAAGCAACATGGTTTGCATACTTCTCTTGTAGTCCCATTAGCTTTAGAAAACTATTCAATTAAAAGACACCAACTAATCTTTAATGGTTGTCAAAAAAATTTCATATTTATTGCATCAGGTAATGCAAAGCTAAGAGGAATAATTTAACATAAAATTTCATTAAATTAAATTTTCTATAAAAATTAGATTTACATATGAATTACATGGCTATTTAATTTGGAGGAGGAAAACTCTAAAATTCCTCAAAGATAGAACTCCTTCCTAGATATTTGGAGGAAGTTGAGAGAAATCCTCTCAATTCTAGTAATCTATCCTAACTACTTAATCTCTAGGAAATTCTAGAAATATCCAAAAGATCTAGAGTTCTCTAATATTTTTCAAATTAAACAAATAATAAATACAAAATAGAATATTGATCCATGTGGATAGAACAAGTCCAAGTACAAGCAACTTAATCACACAGGCTCAAAATTCAAAGTTTCATAAATGTGGAAAGCTTTGTGTCAAGTTGAAGATATTGTCTTTCTGATTCCAACAGCGCGGACGACACTCAATTTCGAGTCTGTATGAAGGAGTTAGGAGCAGTCAAAGTTTGAGGGTTGACTTGGTGATGTGGCAGCTTAAGGAGGCGACAATTTTGTAGAAATATAGCCATCGGATTGAATCCGGGTTAAATTGTGGGACGGTTAGTTTCACTCCTTCGGTCAAAATCCGAAAGATTTGAAAATAGCTGGTTGGTTTAAAAGAAATTTAAAAAAAATAAAAATAAAAAGACATAATTTTGAGGGCAGTCCATGACCCCCGCCCTCTCCATCCAACTGTATAACAAAAAATAATATAATAATAGGGTTCGGCGGCCATGACCCCACCAGACCCGCAGCCATGTTCCAACGTACCCATATTAATATATGGGTGGGCGGGGAATGTTAACCCGACCGCCCAACCCATTCCACATGCCATGTTACGATGGTGTTGATGGAGTTTATGGGGCGGGCCACCCAATGCAACACCCCCCCCCCACTTGGAATTAAATTTATTACAGAGGGTTTTAAAAAAGAACAACGTGATTTTTAAAACCATACTCAGCCTTATTACGGAGGGGGTGGGGTTTGACCACCCGACCCCCTCCCTCAATTGACGAATCTCGAACCAACTCACCAACGACGGACTTGATAAAGTCTGCCCACACTCCAATATTTAAACCTGCAATTCATAAGTGCACCCAGGTAGGCCAGGAGCAATAGGGAGTATGAGACAGGGTGGAACCATGAGCGCTTTGCAGGAAGGGAGCGAATCCATGATCTGAGCCATTTCCAGAGGGGCCAGATCTTCCATTTCCAGAGGGGCCAGATCTTCACTTTTTCAGAATTAGGAAAATTTTATATGGATTTTTCACCTCTCGCCACCACGAATCCAATGGTGTTTTCCATTTCTTCATCAGAGGTCTCCAATTTTCGGGCACTTTTAGCTATGGAGGTATAAGGGTGTAATTTTTCTTTTAATACTTATACTTTCATTTTTATTTCCACTTAATGAAAGAGGGCCTCCCCACTGATTGAGCATGGCCCAGAGATGTAGTCCCTCTTGGAAAAACTACGATGTCAATTTTGTGTCTTCTTGCATGATTTTATGCGCTTCTCTCTTCTTATGTTTATTCCTTTAAAGTTTCATGGTTAAGATGCAATTTTTCATGTAATTCTTTAACACATCTCAAAGCAAAATATTTTGGATCAAGTGGTATCAGAGCAGGTCTTTGTAGATTTGAATTGCATGTTTGTATGCTAACTAGAAATAGGTAATGAAGAGGTGAAGGGACACTAAATTCTTTTGATCCCAAATCGGGATGTGCACATCAGAGAAGAAACATGGATAAAGATGTTCGAAATGAGGAGGAGATAAACTTCCACAAGACCTTCTACACCATGGCAGACCGGGTTGAGAAGTTGTTCTCTAGACTTGAGAAACTAGAGAAAGCAGGGGAGAATGTGTCAGAAGGAAAAGGTTCAGGGTATGGAGATAATGGAGGAGATCCACCTCCTTCTCCTCTAGCAAGTGAGATTTATTCCTCCTCTTCTCACCATCATCATAGGAATTCATGAAATGCATCTAATAAACCTTTCTTTAAGTTAGATGTCAATTTTGATCTACCCATGTATAATGGTGAAAGTAATGTAGAGAAGCTTCAAAACTGGGTTTGGAAAATTGAACTCTACTGCAGGATTCAACAGATTGTGGAGGACGAGGCAAAGATCCTGTTGGCTGCCCTTTGACTGAATGGAACAGCTCTCATCTGGTGGGAGAGAAAACTTCAAGGCAATAGTAATTTGGGTAACCTTCTTTCCTCATGGTCAAATTTCATTGCTGCAATTAAATATCAATTCTATCCCTTGGGTTATAATAAAAAAGCCTTAATGGAGTGGCAGTACCTAAGGCAAGGAAAAGGACAAAACGTGCAAAACTTTACCAAGGAATTTAGAAAACAAGCACTATGTTTGGGCATTTCATTAGATTCACTTGAAGTGGTAACTAAGTATATTGGGTCATTACATAGTTACATTATACATTAATTGTTAATGTTTGAACTTACTACTATTGACTCAGCCAGTGTAAAGGCCATTCATCTTGAAAACAGGGGCAAAATTGATAAAGATGATCATTCAAAGAAACCACCTTTCAAACCTTCAAATGGAAAATTCAAGGCGAAAGGAAAGGGGAAGCAAAAGAAAATGGCATCAATGAATAAATATGAAGGATAAAAGCCTTATTGCACTCATTGCAAAAAGGAAGGTCATGATGACGATCATTGTTGGAAGCTATACTCGGAAAATAAGCCCCTTCGAGGGAAAAACTCCTTTTACATCACATAAATGTACAATTATTCGATGATATAAATGAAAAGGTTGTGTTGGTATATATAGGAGTTTAAAGGGTCACAATATAATTAGGGTCTACATAAAAATAATAATATAAGGGCACAATAATAACATTAGTGGTCTTCTGTGGGGCACAAAAATTACAATATGCGGGCTACATTAGTATTATAGGGACCTAATAGCTTATGTAAGAGGAAGGAAAATAAAAAATACCATATGGAATTTGGTGGACCATAATGAAGTACATGTCTCCTCCTTTTTAGGATTTGTCTATCATGGGGAAGAGTTAGTTTAGTTCTCTCTACCATGGTGAAGCAAGAACCTCAAATACAAAAATTATTTGGATTGCCCAACTATTTCCTAGATTTTTGGATGAAGATGACAATGCTCTCTTGAGGGAGAAATATTGAGAAGAGGAGTTCAATTGGGTCTTACACAGTGTCCATAAGGACAAAATTCCGAGACTAGATGGGTGATCTATTGAATTCTTTCTTGGTATTTATGATTTGATTAGAGTAAAACTTTTGAGAGTGGTGGAGGAATCAAGGGTATCTAGTAATATTATAGTCAATTTGAAAGCAACTTCAATTTCCCTTATTCCTAAATTTTATAACCTAAGAACATTTGATGATTTTAGACATGTTTTGTTGTGCAATTGTATTTACAAATTGATTTCTAAGGTGACAGATCATTGGATCAAGCCCATTTTTTCTAAGTCCATATCCAAAGAGAAATTTTTCTTTTTGGAAAGAAGGAAAATTCATGAGGTTGTAGGTGTTTCTCGGGAAGGGTTGAACAACTTAAAGATGAAAAAGCATAAAGAAGTGGTAATGAAAATGTGTTTGTCAAAATCCTGTGATTGAGTTAGTTGGATTTACCTCCATCTATTTCTAACTCACCTAGGTTTTGAGGACCCATTCATATTCTAGATTATGGGTTGTCTTAAGTCAATCTCCTTATTTTCCACTCAACTAGATTGTCTAGATTATTATTGGTTGTTGGGAATATTTTTCAATCCTGACAACCCATAAGTCAATCTCCAGTCGGGATTGAAACATATTCCTCTTTTTGCAAAGGCTTTGGAGGAAAAAGTAGGGTAGAGTATTTTATCCATTAAAAACCTTTAGACAAATGTGTTTCTAAGAAAATATATCCATCTTAAGAAAATATGTCCATCTTAACTCTTTGGTGGTTTAGATTAGAAATCCAAATAAGTGTTGTGCATGTATATTTGTAATTTGGAAAGTAGTAATTGGATCATTTCACTAATTGAACTAGCTTTAGCTTTGAAATTGGGGGATGGTACATAGGTAAAATTTGGATAGGATCCCTGGTTTTTTCTTTTTTAAATAATAGGGGGGTCATTACTCCCAACCAATTCTCAGACCCTCCTTCCTCAACAATCTAGGAACAAGGTCTGCCTTGGTGAGGTAGTTAGGCATTCTGGATGCTTTCACTGATAATTAGAATGACTACATCATTTAGCTTAAGTTATCTCATATCAGGTTGAGAAAAAACAAGAATTACCTACAATGAAACTTCTCTCCATTTGGAGATTATACTTACAAATTAGGATACCTACACCTCATCGTTGATCGAGTTGGGGGTGAACAAATCTGGTGGTGGAAACACCTTTGGAAACTCAAGACTCCAACTAAATCTCGTCTCTTCATGTGGTTCCTACTGATAAAAAAAATTCCATACATGGGATAATATCAGGAAGAGAAGCTTGAAGGGGGCACAGATAGTGTACCTTATTCGAGAATAAGGAAGAATTTGTGGTACACTTCTTTGCTCATTTCCCCTTCTCAAATGTGTTATGGAATTAAATAAAGACGCCCAAACCTTAGGATTTTTACCACTTGAATTTAATACTAATGAATGATCTCAACTAGGAGTAACATATTATTAAAAAAAACTTATGTCAATTAAATAATTATTATATATATTTTTAAGTTGATTAATAATTTGTCCAATTATACTATAATCAAATATTTAGTTGAATTAAATATAAAATTATTCTTATTTTTATAAAAACATCTTATTTCTTTTCCTGATCTCTAATTCTTATAAAACTTTTATACTTGGTTTTTTCTTCAATAACATTTTATAATAATTTCATTAAATATGATAAATAAAAATTCAGTTTCGACATTATAAAATAAAATGAAAATTTATTTTGTAATTTTAAATTCAGTTTATGAGAACCTTGAGTTTTTTTTGTTTTTTAATAGGTGTAATAGAACTTAGATTTATAAGGATTTTTAGATTTTATATTGTGATTTTTTTAATGCATAACTTGATCACATTTTTTTAAATCTTATTTTACCACATTTTTGTTTTTGATGGTTAATAAGTTTATCATAATAAATATTATATATTATATAATAAATTATTAAATTAATGATTAACTTATTGTTTTTTAAATATATAAATTAAATGAAAATAAAATAATATTTAATAAATATAATAAAAAATAATGTTTTTTTTCTCAGTCAATGTTCAAATATTATATTTTTGTAAAAAAAAATAGTACAAAATTCATTTCAAGAGGTTATTTTTCTCATTTTTGATCATATTTGTTGAAATTGAGGCTTAGAGGAAGACATAGGAAAATGACTACATGACTTATGTTTGCATGCTCAAATGCCTTGACATACTAGTCAACAAAACAAAAAAACACACCAAACTCGCAGCATATTATGGAGGGGGATTGAGGCAAATACAAGGGGAGTTGCATTTAGACCAAAAAATTCAGGCATATGAGAGTCAATATGCTCCACCCTTGTTTCGAGACTGCGAAGGTGGTCATTGGTGCGCCTGTGCTGGTGTCACAGATGGTCAAGCTGCTCCATGATTTCACAACAACTAAATTGGATATCATTCATGTATGCAACAAACTCGTTACGAACTTCGTACCTCTGTTCTTGGAGAACATCCAAGTTTAGTTGGATGTTATTAACTTGGGTCGCAATTGAGTCCAAAGTGGTAGGAGCGACCACTCGACCTCGTGCACCAACAACAACCTCCTCAGTCTCGCTGTTGTCCGATGAACCGGACCAGTCACCCTCTCGTGCTCGATGCTCGCCATGTCTCGAGTTGCCTCCACCTCGTTGTGGTCTTCCCGTTTGACACAACATCCCAGTACGCTCCCCTCTCCAAACTACATGCCCAAATGCAAAAATGTCGAACCCCACAGATTGTTCTCCTTCCCCAAAAACCAAACAAAACCTGACAACACACCACCCACAAGACAAATTACCACCCCACACCCCAACAAAAATATGCAAAACAACCCTATACACCACAGAGCCAACCTCCCCTGTACACTAGCCAACTTTGAAAAGTCTAGTGACCAACCACCTCCCCACCCACTTTAACACAATCTCAATCTCGAAATCTCTCTTCACATTGTGCCGAATGCCACGTCACAAATCCTACCGTAATGGATAGAGCTTAATATTTGAGTATCTTGAAAACAATGAATGGTATTTAATGAGTGTGTAAACAACAACATTTTTTTTTTTTTTAATAGTTTATGATTGGACAGCTCATGAGATATTTCTCGGCTTGTGCTTGATTTGTGTCGTATGGCCCCATTACCTTTTCCCTCGCTCGATTTGGATCTTCACAAGTTGAGGCAACCTTGTAGCATATCTTGTTTGCCCATATTTACCAGAATAAGAAATTGAATGTGAGTGCCACTGACTATACAAAACAAATATCTATGTTCCAATCGATTGCTACATGTAATCAGCATATACAACGCCAGTGTAGAAATCTTATCTTTTAGGTATGGTCGATCTGAAATTAGATTGTATAAATCTCCAATGTTAATATAAATATAATCTATTTTAATGTTTAACGGTGGTCCCTCTTTTACTATATGGTTTTCTAACTAATATTTAATGAAGAAATGTGCTAATCAACAGCAACAAGAAGAATTAGTGGAAATGTGAGCTTGTGAGGAGAAACTGAAAAAGTTCATGCCCCATATTTCACAGGTTGCAGTTCAGGTGGCATATGCAAGGATGAATATCCTCAACAGGTTGCAGTTCAGGTGGCATATGCAAGGATGAATATCCTCAACAAAGTCGATCTGCAACATCAAATGAACCACTTCATCTTTGTGACATACAGACAAACTATTGCTACGTTGGCCATTGCTCCTTTGGCTTATGTTCTTGAATGGTATGGACTTTCTAACTTTATACCACCTTGCAGGAAAAATTATACATGAGCAACTTTATATTTCAGAAGGAGATATAATTCCACTAGTCCATGATTTCTACTATGAGATATATACTTCATACAAAGCATAAGTTAGAAAATAGTAGAAGGGTCCAAGATGTTGATATAAAAGAGAGCTCCATGTTTATCTACTGGGGTCATCCTGTAACACAAGTAATTTCATTTCTGTTGTATTGTGCTTGATTCTGTGACTCAAGGGATATAGTCACAAAAATTAATAATGGAAGAGATAAAATATGCACAGAATTGAAAAAGAAGGAGTTGTAGCTCTCAGGTGAGTACTGCACCTGGAGACTACACTCAAACGGAGAGATCACTCTACATTAATGAATCAGAAATTACATCTTTAAGTACATCACCAGAAATCAAGAAGTTGCAAACAGACTCCTAAATTCTAGGAACAAATCCTAAACTAAGGAGATACGTTACAAACTATGTAACCTTTTCTCCATTAATACACAAATAATATAATTATTTTCAACTCCCCCCCTTAATGGAGAAAGGATTATCCTGAACTCCTAGCATCCTTCTAAACAATTCAAACTTTACACGTGCAAGAGGCTTAGCAAAAATATCAGCCATATTGTCACAAGTTTTACAATATTCAACAAAGATTTCTTTTGAATATAGTTTCTCTCTGACAAAATGGAACTGAGTGTCAATATGTTTGGTGTTTTTATGAAACACTGGATTGTATGCTAGTTTAATGGTGCTCTCGTTGTCGCTTTTGATGGAAGTTGAGTTTTTCTGTTCTTCTCCCACATCATTGAGAAGCCTTCTCAACCAGATCGCTTCACACGTTGTTGCACACAATGCTTGGTACTCAGCTTCACATGAAGATAATGCTACAATGCTTTGCTTTTTGCTGCTCCATGCTATGACCCCTGATCCTATGCTGAATGCGTAACCTATGATAGACCTTCGATCATCCAGGTTACCTGCCCAGTCTAAATCTAAAAAACCTACTAGAGTAACATCAGATGTGTCAGTGTATAAAATACCATAATTAACAGTACCACAAAGATACCTCAACATGCTTTTTGCTGCTACCCAGTGACATCAAAGCATAATCTTTCAATCTGGATGGTTTTTGAGTCTTCCTACCTGATCTCCTTGGTAGGGGACTTACCTCAAATTTGTTTTCTTCAAATTTATTTGGGCTTGCATTATCACCTTCTTCTTGTTCTTCTTTCTGCTCTTCTTTCTACTCCTTTTTCTGCTCCTGCTCTCGTTCATCCTCGCTACTTTCCTCCATCAACAATGGAATGTGCCAATCATCATCACTGTCATCTTTCCCATCTTGAACCTGTTCATGAAACACTACATCCCTGCTTGCAAATATCTTATGAGACTCAGGATTGAACAACTTATATGCTTTAAATTTTGTGCCATAACCAACAAAGATGCGTTTGATAGCTTTAGGGTCTAATTTCTTCCTATCAGCTTTTGGTATATGGGCAAATGCTTTTCACCCAAATACTCTTAGATGGTTTACTGTTGGTTTGAGTCCATATAGAGCTTCAAAAGGAGTTTTGAAGCCAAGATATCTAGTAGGACTTCTGTTCTTTAAATAGACAGCAGTATTAATAGCTTCTGCCCAAAAACTATTAGACAGACCCTTACCTTGTAACATGCTCCTTGCACACTCCACTAAGGTTCTGTTCTTGCGCTCTGCCACTTCATTCTGTTGTGGTGTGTGTGGCACTGTAAACTGCTGAACAATCCCGTGAGATTTGCAGAATTTCATGAATTCCCCTGACCTGTATTCTCCCTCTTGATCAGAGCAGAGAATTTTTATGCTTTTTCCAAACTGTTTTTCCACCAAGGTTTTAAATTCTATAAAATACTGGAAAGTCTGACTCTTTTTACTCAGAAAATAAACCCATGAATATCTAGTGCAGTCATCAGTAAATAAAAGAAAGTAATATGCTCCACCTAGCGACCTCGTCTACACAGGTCCGCATATGTCAGTGTGCACTAGTTCTAGAATGTCTCTTTCCTTCCTTCTATCATGCATAGGAAACTTTTCTCTATGCATTTTACCTAAGGCACATCCATCACAATTTAATTGAGTATTATGAAAGACAAGGAGTCCCTCGACCATACCTTTTCTCAGTAATAACATGAGGTCCTGCAAATTCAAATGATCGAATCTCTGGTGCCAGAGTTTTTGGACTGTCGATCCACCTGCAACCATGGCTTGCTGTGGCATACTTTTTACATCCAATCTGTATAGGCTTCCTACACGCATGCCTGTTGCAACAATCTCTTTCCTGCAATCCTTTATGACACAATGAGTCTTGAAGAATTCGACTTGCATATCTTGATCAGTTATCATGGATACATATATCAGATTTTTCTTAATTCTGGGTACATATAAAACATTTTTAAGACAACTGATATCACCATTTGGTAATTTTACCGGAATATCCCCATAGCCTTTAATCTCGTATCCACTATCATCTCCTAAATAAATTTTTGATCCATATTTACTTTCTTCAAGAGTTTCAAAACATTCCTTCTTACCTATCATATGAGAGGATGCACCAGAATCGACATACCAGATGTCGTCCTCATTAGATACTGAAAGGGCACGATCAGCTGTGAACAGTCAAAATTCGTGACTGAGATCTTCATCTTCTTCAACAAAGTATCCTCTGTGCTTCGCTATCGCCAAATTTTTCTTTGCATCATTTGCTTGCTTCTTAAGGAATTCAATCTGTATATGACCCTTCTTTCCACAATAATAACATCTTTTTATAGGATTATTTACAGACATACCTCTATACGGACTCTTCTGCAATGTACCTCCTCTTCTCTGTTGTTGTTGCTGTTGTGATTATGATTGATGCTGTGGCAGCTTCCCTCTGAATGGTTTCCGTTTCGCCATCAGAGCAAGATCATCGCTCTAGGGTTTCAGTTTTTGCCGCCGCTCCTCTTCTTGCAGCAAGATCCCTGTCAGATCTTCAAATGTAGGAGCTTTCTCTCTTGCCGCCAATCTAGTGATGAACATTTGATATTCATCTCTCATCTCATTCAGCGTGATTGTGACGAGATCAGAATCAGACACCTTCTCTCCGATGTCTCCCAATCCGTCTTTCACATCTTTAACTCGCGCGATAAATGCAGCAGCAGTCTCGCTTTCGTCCATCTTCATTGAAAACAGCTTGCCTTTGACTGCCATAATCCGATTTTTGTTCTAGGTCTGATATAAAATTTTGATGGTCGTCCAGATCTCCACAGACATTTTACACTCTCTGATATGTGGGATAATGTTGTCCTTGATGGACATCTTCAGCAAAAAAAAATCTTTGTTTTCTCTCTTATCCCATTCTTGCTCCTGCGTAGTCGCTCTTGTGACTGAATTCAGTCTCTGCTCATCTCCTGTAACTATCGACCATGCATTTGCACCCTCAAGCAAGGTCTGTATCTTAAACTTCCAATTCGTGAAGTTAGATCCATCGAGTTTGCCAGACTCGTGGAGATATGATTCCATAGTATTACTCATTCTGAACTGATCTACAAGTAAATGAATCTACCCAACTGATTCAGAAAATAAAAAAAAATCAATACCTATCAGATTTTGACAACCGATCTGCCACTGCTCTGCTAGTTCTCCTGATCCACCCACTGTATCTTCGATTCAGATCCAGCAATATCTGGCAAATCTGCAAAAAATAATCTTGCTCCAATGAGAAAATCTGTTGTTTCTCAATACAGCCACAAAACTAATCTGATCTGCCTCTCCCAGATAGATCCACAACTTCTCTGATCTGCCACTTCCCGCAGATCTTCCAGCAAAGGTGAGGTTTTCCGCGGATCTTCCACTGAAGGTGAGGTGGCGCCTTTCCGAGCGAAAAATCCACGCCCAAAACAAAAACTACGCAAGGCAAAATTCTGGCGCGGTTATCTCGTGCGCGTCCGTGCCAATCTGTGATTTGGCGCATTGGCACAGGCATGGGTCGAACAGACGCGCCAATTGCACTTATTGGTGCGACTTTCAGCAAAGAAAACGCGCCAACTCCCTTCTGCTCAGAGATTAAAAAATCATCTGAGTCCGTGAGCCAGGTGTTACTGCAGTCCACCTGCTCGATCGAGCACAAAGCTCCGTGAGCACACAGCTCTCGTGTACACGCGGCCACAAAGGCACTTTTAGTCATGAAGGCGATTCAGCCACAAAGGCAAATCGGCCACAAAGGCGACGAAAGATCAAGTTCACCCAATCTGAGCTCTGATACCAAGATAAAATATGCACATAATTGAAAAAGAAGGAGTTGTAGCTCTCAGGTGAGTACTGCACCTGGAGACTACACTCAAACAGAGAGATTACTCTACATTCATGAATCAAAAATTACATCTTTAAGTACATCACCAGAAATCAGGAAGTTGCAAATAGACTCCTAAATTCTAGGAACAAATCCTAAACTAAGGAGATACGTTACAACTTATGTAACCTTTTCTCCATTAATACACAAATAATATAATTATTTTCCCTCGCTCGATTTGGATCTTCACAAGTTGAGGCAACCTTGTAGCATATCTTGTTTGCCCATCTTTACCAGAATAAGAAATTGAATGTGAGTGCCACTGACTATACAAAACAAATATCTATGTTCCAATCGATTGCTACATGTAATCAGCATATACAACGCCAGTGTAGAAATCTTATCTTTTAGGTCTAGTCGATCTACAATTAGATTGTATAAATCTCCAATGTTAATACAAATATAATCTATTTTAATGTTTAACGGTGGTCCCTCTTTTACTATATGTTTTTCTAACTAATCTTTAATGAAGCAATGCGCTAATCAGCAGCAACAGGAAGAATTAGTGGAAATGGGAGTTTGTGAGAGAAACTGAAAAAGTTCATGTCCCATCTTTCACAGGTTGCAGTTCAAGTGGCATATGCAGGGATGAATATCCTCAACAAAGTCGCTCTGCAACATGGAATGAACCACTTCGTATTTGTGACATACAGACAAACTATTGCTATGTTGGCCATTGCTCCTTTGGCTTATGTTCTTGAATGGTATGGACTTTCTAACTTTATACTACCTTGCAGGAAAAATTATACATGAGCAACTTTATATTTCAGAAGGAGATATAATTCCACTAGTCCATGATTTCTACTATGAGATATATACTTCATACAAAGCATAAGTTAGAAAATAGTAGAAGGGTCCAAGATGTTGATATAAAATATAACTTCATGTTTATCTACTGGGGTCATCCTGTAACACAAGTAATTTCATTTCTATTGTATTGTGCTTGATTCTGTGACTCAAGGGATATAGTCACAAAAATTAATAATGGAAGGGTTTGCCATTATGATCCAGCAGTGTTTGATTATATGCCAAGGAAATTTTTACCTATGTTATCGTGTATCCTTTGCTGGGTATCTGAAAATCAAAGTTAAAAATGCAAGATAGAGGATGTGGGAGAGGATGCCAACTGAAATTTGAAGTGTTAATGGTTGTAAGCCTTCCCTCTAATCACAAGTTCTTTTTCTTTTTTTTCTTTTTTTTGCTTCCTCCTGCTTTCTGACTCACTTGGTTGAATTGCTACCATGCTGCAGAGGATTGCTACCATGCTGCAAGGGATTATGATTGTATATCTGATGTAATTTTTTTAACTTTATTTAGCATAGGCTGGGGCCAATTATTACTGGATGAAATAAAGATATATTCAAATTTTATTATTAGGATTGTGCCAAGCTGGGTAGATTTTGGATACTCCTTGAGATAGTTTAATTTTACAAAAGTGGTTGAGAACTATATCTGATGTATCTCCTTTAACTTTCATCTTTTTTTTTAAACTTTATTTAGCATAGGCCGGGGCCAACTATTACTAGATAAAATAATGATATACTCAGATTTTATTATTAGGATTGTGCCAAGCTGGGCAGAGTTTGGATACTCCTTGAGATAGTTTAATTTCACAAAAGTGGTTGATAACATCTCCCCACGAAGTTCAACCTGAAGTGATGGAGACTAAAACTTACTCAAACCAACTAACCTACACCTCATAAGTATATAAGTATGTATCTTCCCATGAAATTGAAACATAAACAATCAGGGACTAAAGCCTACTCAAATCAGTTGGTCTAAGGCATGTATCTCCTTTGACTAAAGCCTATTCAAAATAATTGTTTTACCTCTTTCATCTATATGTATCTCCTTTAATTTCAAATTGGATTTTTTTTTGTGAGGAATAGGTTTTAACATTTCAAGTAAAAAGTGCAATAAATGAAGAAAATATGGAGACCTTTCGCAGGAAGATCAAAAGATTGAACTAGTTCACCAAACTGCTGCAATATGAGAAGGAGATTCCAGATTAGCTTCCTTATTTAAACCTCTTCTAACTTGAGAAAAAGAGACGCTTCATTATTCAAAGCCGTTGAATGTTATTCTAATCTAACCATAGTTCCATGCTTGTTGCTGTTATTATTCCATTCATTTCCTCACAACAAAAACATATGTTGCATGAAGCACCATCAATTAGCTAAGTAAGAAGTAGTTTAGATGGTATCAGTTCATTTTTAATCAGTTATCTCCACCTTTTTATATTCTATCACACACATATCATTCTCTCCATTATAACAGTTAACACACCCTCTAGCTATGATTGTTGCAGACACCAAAGACCGCCTATGACATTCTCCATCTTTTTTCAGATTTTCTTGCTTGCACTCTGCGGGTAAGTGTGGTTGCAATCACTGTATTGCTGTTGTTGCTCTTTCTGCAATGCTTTCAGAAATACAAATCGAGCAGGGGACTGAACTCAACTGAACTGGAGAGCACTTTTTGTTGTATGCAGAATTACAATCAGTCAGAACTTTTGCTTAGAGGGATTGTACTACACTAATTCTACTTTTGCTTCAGAAATATTAAATTTAATCCCATCCATCACGTTTGTGATGGCCACTAGCCTAAGGTAGAAGATCGGTGTCAATAAATTCCTCCCGTTGCAATTCCCAAATTAAAATTTTTGATTAGGAATTCTATTGAGGATAACTAAGTTAGGGTTAAATCCGATGGTCATGCTTATTTAATTGTTCAGATTTGAGAATGTCAATATTAAGAGAAGGAGAGGGTAGGCAAAGGTTGTGGGCATCATTATTTCTATAGGTGGGGCAATGATGATGACATTATACAAGGGGCCTGAAATTAAATGCTTAGATTCAATCTAAATGCATACAATTCCAAAGCAAGCAACACGGTTTTGGGCTCCATGTTGTTTTCGGTGGCGTTGTTTGGTGGGCAATGTGGATTATATTTCAAGGGACCATCAGTATGATTATGTTGAAGGTTGCAACAAGAAACATTGAAATTGGCATACAGAAATAACATCCTTGATCTTAGTGAAAATTAAGCACCTACATTAGGTGGGCCCACACAGGCTATTTTTAGGTGTATGTCTATTTTTAGAATGGAGAGCAAATTCTATTTATAGCAGGAGTCTATTTATAGATGGTTGAGCAAATTCTATGTATGGATGCGCATCTATTTTTGGAATGCATGTGCGAAGTTTGTTCGTAGATCGCATGTCTAAAAATAGAATGCATGTCGATTATTATTATCTCTTAATAATAATTACACAATAAATAATAATCTATTCTCTTGAAACACTTGATTTCAGTTACTTAATGTGGCAAACCAAGGAATTTCAAGTTAAGAGGTTGGTTGGTGGGACATGCAGGTTGATTTGAATTGTAACAGAGTGATTGTAGTTGTAATAGAGTTGGAAGTGCAGTGGTGCATTAGTTAATGCAAGTTGTAAATCAGTTTAACTCAGTTAAGTGAGTTAAAGTCAGTTGTGCTAGTTGTAACTGCAGATACACTAGTGAGAGATCAAGTGAATTAAATATTAATTAATTCACCTGTAGTGATCTCACATGCAACTGATGTTTTTACTATTATTAATTGCATGTATATTAGTTCCACTGGAGACCCAGTTGTGATCTAGGTGAAAGGGAAGTGTAACTATCAGTTGTGATATTAGCAGGCTACCTAGGTGTAGTTATAACACCACAAGATGCCCATGATACTCAGTGCAGTTGAGGAAGGCTGAAATTCTTTGTGATTAAGAATTTCATTCATCAGGAACTGCATCAGCAAGGCAGGCTATCTAGAGACAATAAATTGGCTAAGGAACTTGTCAATTTTTGTATGACAGTGTGAGACAATTAGCTAATGTACTGAGAGCTCTTGCGATTGGAGTTTTGTATGTAATTGTTTCATGATTCCTTGTCGAATATACAATATATGATAGAGGGGTTTTGAGCAGTAAACTTTTGTGGAAATATCTGGTGTTGTGGTTTTGATCCATTTTTCTTTGCTTCATGTGATTGGCAATTGTGTTGTTTTCAATTCCGCAAAATATCTGTAGAAGCTATTTAGTATTTAACTTTAGCATATTGTTTGATAGAGTAAATCCAAGATATACATGCATATTGTATAATTTTGTACAGATTAAAAATGTCGATTTGATCAAATTCCTTTCAATCGTAAGTGGTTTTTTTAGGAATATTATGGATTCTATGGATATGAATTAGATTAAACAATTTACTGCCCTCTCACATCCAACCAGAGTTAAGTTTTGCAATTCCAGTGAACAAAAATCTAGTTAAAATTGGAAATTGACAATTGAGATATATGTGTTTAAAGCAGGTTACAGTTGTGAGGGAGTATCCAGCTCAATTATCATTAACTGCTATCATGTGTTTTTTTGGAGCACTGCAGTCCGGCGTGATTGCTTTGGTATACATGCATAAAACATCGAGCGTCTGGGTTGTTGGTTGGAATATTGAACTTCTGAGTTATGTGTATTCGGTATAGATATTTACCTTGCAGCATTTGTTAGTTCATTGTTAAAGTGGGTATGGTTACTGATTTTTAAAATATTTTGGAATATAATTGATAGGAGCAAACTGAACTAACTAAATGGTTTAATTTTGTTCTTGTTTTTGGATTCCAAAATATTTTCAGAATTCACAATTTAGTTAAGAAATATCCTTAGAATTCACAATCTAGTTGAGTTCAGAGCAAGTGATCATTTAGTTAAGAAATATCCTTAGAATTCACAATCTAGTTAAGTTGAGAGCAAGTGAGCATAGGTTAAATTTTATAATGGATCGAATTGCTTATGGTTATTTCAGGGATTGATGTGTTCAGCATTTGCAATATTCGTGCAAGCATGGTGTATACACAAAAAGGGACCTGTATTTGTAGCAATCTTCGATCCAGTGTGTACCGTTGTAGCAGCAATCTTGCAATATTTCGTTCTTCATGACAATCTTAATATAGGATGGTTAGCATATAAAATCATTTCCTGAATAAATTTTAATCAATTTCTGCCATTGTAGATTTATAAACATTGATCACATTTCAATGTTCACTGTATTACAGTTTCTATTCTTGTGGCTTTTAATGTTTAATGTGTGCAGTGTGGTCGGAGCAGTGTTGATTGTACTAGGTCTGTATCCTGTACTGTGGGGCAAAGCAGAGGACTATAAAAACGAGTGTCCAGGTGAAGTAGCTTGCTTCAGTGAAAATACAGTTGAAGTTGAAGATTCCGATGATATGGACACCACCCTTGACATTTCAAGGCCATTATTACAAAATCAGTTGCATTAGATCATTACCTGCTCTGCCACTGATTGAATATGCTTCCACATTTTCCCCTGAGAGAGACTATGCAATGTCTCTGGAGCAAAATTTTGTGTGTATTCATATTAATTCCCCAATAAGAGACAATATCAATGTCACAAGGAGACACAAAGCTGAATACTCTACAGGAAAAGGTGAAATTGGAAAACAGAGTCACATATTTATCTCTACTTGACATATTCAAGACAGAAATCTATTTTGAATAGTCTATAGGAAATGGTGAAATTGGAAAAAAAGAGTCACATATTCATGTCGACCTGACATATTCAGGACAGAGAAATCTATTTTGAAGTACGGGCATAACAGAAATTCCAATAGATGTAATAATTTAATAAATTATTGATTCAAAGGAGTAGACCATAAGGAGGTATTTTTTTATGAAATGTATAGTTAAGAGATTTAAATATACTCTCAAAATCCTCGTATAAAGATGATTCTGTTTAATTCATACAAAGAATTTCTATAAAATTACTCACAACCCTTGATCAAACACATGGCGAGCCTTACTTTCTTTGAAGTTCAAATTCAACTGATTCTTCACTCATTATACAAAAAAAATTCTTCAATAATTTACTCGTCTGAGGATGCAAATGAAATATATATATATATATAAAAGAGTGAAAATATGTTGCATAACAATATTGTATACGCATTCCCATAACATTGAAATAAAAGAATGGAATATATATATAACAATTTTAATTAGAATCTATAAATCTTTTGTATGAATAATAATTATTATACTTAATTTAAAATTTATAAAATTTCATTATAATTTTTGAAAAAATTGATGAAATTGACTAATCTATGGTGAGTTATTGAATTCATTAGATTTTAGTTTTGGAACTAGAATCAAATGTAGTTATTAAATTCAACCAATTTTAGATGGAGTTTATTAAATTTATGATTTTTGTTTTGTTGTTATTATCTGAGGGAGAATGTCCAATGTTTAGCGTAAGCGATTATGAAATTTTAAATATATTTAAATATTTTTAGGTAAATGGATTTAAATTTTTAATACAATATTTTTTATTATATAACTGTTAAATAAAGTTGCAACTCTCCAACGGGTCTCACCATACATTAATCCTCGTGCGAATAGCAACTTGTTATGCGGCTTTCCTTGATGGTCCACGTCGACGTCACATAATAGATACGAAAATTCTGGGTGAATCCCCGCACGTTCAACGATGGAGCCATCACACGGTAATTCTGGCACGGTAGCGTATGAAAATTTTACAAGGGAGTTCACCCCTTAGAATGGTGGTATGACGAAATCTATGATAGCCAAATAAATGGCTCATAGTTATTCCGACACGTCAAGTCTCTTTTCCCAAATCTGCCATAGGCACCCTTAGGAGGTGATTTCTAGTTCCCGCAAAATCTATAGGAAGTGTCTTTTGTTTGGCGAATTGGCAGTGGATGAGATAGCTCCGGGACACCCCTCTCCAGCAACCCCGCGGCTTTTCGGGTAGGAGGTGGACCCCGCCCAACTCGGACTCGATGGCAAGTAAACCCAACGACGGCGACGGAGATAAACTCCAGTGGACCCCGCGCCCTTGCCTCCGCCACCTCTCTCCCTCTGCGCCACTCCTCTCCCCTCCGCCACACACGACGCCACGACCCGGAACCACCTACCACAATCAATGTCGAACAAAAGACACTTTTGTGAACTGCTTCATTTCTTCTGTGCGCGAATGTTTTCAGCTTCATTCCTTCCTGTATCAAGCGCTTAGTTCGGTCCTCGGTCCTCTATCGAGCTACACAGCAAAGTTGAAGTCGAAGAGGGCATCCAGCGTCAAATACAGGGTAAGAGAAATACGCCCTCGCTTTCGCTTTCTACAGGGCCAATCCAGGTATCCTGCGTTGCTCTACCATGTGGCCCTGAAATTTAAAGCTTGAAATTGTAATTATTTCTTTCATAATGCCTTTTCAATGTCACTTGTTCGAATCCCGACCTGCAAAGATAGTTGATACACCGGCCTTTCATATCCCAAAAGAAAGGAAAGGAAAGGAAGATTTGTTCTTTCAATTTCTTTATTAGCACAGGAAGAAAATCTCTCTTTTAGCACCATAAGTTAGCAACAGTTACATTATGTGGTGTTAATGTTTATGTATCATATTAAAAATGGAGTATATCATCATAAGTTAGCACCACTTAAGTTATGTGGTGTTAATGTGGCGTAAATGTTTATGTATTATATTAAAAATGGAGTATATCATCATAAGTTAGCACCACTTAAGTTATGTGGTGTTAATGTGGCGTAAATGTTTATGTATTATATTAAAAATGGAGTATATCACCATAAGTTAGCACCACTTAGGTTATATGTGGTGTTAATGTAGTGTAAATGTTTATGTATTATATTAAAAATGAAGTATATCACCATAAGTTAGCACCACTTACGTTATGTGGTGTTAATGTGGTGTAAATGTTTATGTATCATAATAAAGTATGGTATATAATCACCATATTTGATGGACAAGTTAGCACCATTCTTACTATGTGGTGTTAAAGTGAAATAATTTTTTATTGATCTTATTGGAAGTGGAGTATATCACAATATATTTAAAGAAGTGGTGTATGTTATATTGTCAAGTTCTATAAAATAGGGTAGTTAACTTCGTGTTTGCCATGTTGGCATGTACAAGTGGATTTATTAATGTGAATTGCCACCATAACTATAAAAAAATTAAAATATTTATATTATGAATATATAAATTAGAACTAAACTCACAAATATTTATTTTATAATATTTATTTGTTTGTCATGTTTACATGTAAAACTAAAATTCAAAGTAATTGTTTTCTAAATATTTTATTTCAATTATTTACTTTTTATATTATTCTCATGAGAAAATAAATACACAAAACCATAATACATAATTATTTATTTTATGAATAAGCCAATTAAGATAAATAATTTTATATTATAGTAATTTCAAAATAAAATAAGGGTGAATTCGATGGAGTTGGGTTACTCTTTTTTGGAAGAAATTCTGTTCCAAAGGTTGAAAATGTATCTTTGTGAGGGTATTTTTTAAGCCCTCCATCAAAGTTTTTAAAAGGTCCATCTAGGACTAAATAAAACCCTCAATTAAACTACATAGCTCCATCGTGCTATGGAGCTTGATGGAGACAGATAACTTGATAGAGCTATAATATGTACATGTGCCATTAAATTTTGCTTCAACTTAATGATAGTGTTTTATGGGCTTATGGCATTGAGAATCCAATAGTATTCCATATGGTATAGTATGGGTTGCATTTTTATATTATACTTAGTATATTTTTTATTATTTCATTACATATATGTATGTATGTAATTTTAGAATTTGTTATTGTTATTAATTTTATACATTTTATAGTGTTTTTTTTTGTAAGCTTGGTAGGACTCCTTTTTCATTCATTTTATAAACAACAAACAACTAGATTTACCAGTTTGGTGGTCTCAACCCACCCTGAGCGGGGAACCGAGTCTATTGGCCACCTGATGGTGTGGTATGCCATCCAAAAAAAAGGTTTTGAGTCTTTCATACCAAACAAACAAAGCCTGGATACTGACACATATATAGTTTCTCACATATTGACTAACATATTTACTGGATCCTTGAATTTAAATGCTAGCCGCATATAAATACTAAGCAAAAAGGTAGATTAAAACATTCATGAACTACTCAGCCTCGTCTGAAACTGAGGTTGACTCAACTGGTGTCGGATCCTGAACCGAGGTACCAGCCTACTCAAAAGGCTTGGAAATACACGGGAGGTGGTAATCAATACGATCGAGGCGCCCATCCTATTTTCTTCGCTGGAACTTGATCTTATCGAACTCGCTCCTGTAGTTTGGGAAGTCTTGGGCTAATTTCACCAGGCTCATAGAGATCTGCTCCAAGGCTTTGCCAAGGATGCTCTTCATAGACCAATAAAGATACAATATCTGCTTGAATTATGTTAGTCTGCCCCTTGTTTGTCCCAAATCTGGTATTAAACCTCTCCATTCCTTAGTATCCATCTTTTTCTTTGAATGTCTATTTATGTCAGCTTCCCATTTTTCAATGAGCTTTTGAATTTCCTCTGATGTGTTCTCATGGTATACTTTCGCTACCTCTTAGATCACATCGATTGCAGGCCTCCTTCCTCTCGGCTTGCTCGAGGGTGAGCTGGGTTGGGCTTCTATCGCCTTCCCTTTATCTTTCTGGCCACAGCCTCAAGTTGCAGGGCTCTTGGAATGGTCGCGAGCTGCAGGACTCTTGGAGCATGCCATCCCATAATCTTTGACTAGGTTTCCAGGTAGATGACCTGTCCACACAATTAAATAGAGGCATAATTCCATATAATGAAAACGATCAAAGGTCCATGCATCCCAGTTATCAGAAGAAAGGTGACCCGGGGGCCTCTTCCCAGGACTTCTCCCCTGCCCATCCCTTTGTTGACCCATCGCCCTCATACCATACTTAATTTCGGCCACCCCCTGTCCCTGACAGTCGCACACACCCCATAAATTATCCCCATAACCCAAAGAGATCTTGCCTTCCTTCAATCTCCTAACCTCCCTTCTGGTGTCCTCTCTCTTGTCATTCCTCCCACCCTCGAAATTGACAAAGGAGGCGTCGCTGCCCATTGCTCGGGCTTGGGTGGAATTCCCTTTCCCATTCCTCATGCGCATTGAGCCCAAGTAGCTCAAGGTGGTATAAAATAGCAAAGCCTCTGAACTAAACACAACCCATGACTTCTCCTTAACTCTATACCCTTTCAGGATTGCCCGATCCCTCACCATTCCATCTTGTTGGCATCCCTTACCTGACAGACTCACACTCGGGTGCATGTTGAGGCCATGCCCAATTCCTACTCTGACATAGAGGCAGAGACCCAAAATAACCCCAACCTTCCCCCAACTAGAGTCGTAATGGTTCCGCTCTCCCCTATCGACCAGAAGACTATACTAGTCCAACTTAATCACCTTAGGCTCCCATAGAGACCGACCCAAATCATAAAACATAAACATGGCATGAACAAGGGAGAGGAAACCAAGCACATACCTAAGTTTCATCGTGGTGGAAGTGCAATGGAGGTTTGTTATCCCGCTGTCGTGCCTGCACCAAAGTCTTTCGTCATAACAAAACCCCCACGCCTTCCTCCACCCTGTTTTAAGCTCCATGCATGAGTCTCTATCCCGCTACCTCACCTCGTGCTGCATACGACAGTACAGCCTGCTGCCATTTCCACTCATGTGGAAGGTGGTTGGCTTCAACCGCAAGGACACTACCATTAACACTGATGGGAGGGTCGGTCTTCTTCGTTACACCCCGATCAGGGAGCTGAGTCCGAGAACTATGGGTGAGCTCTACCCTCCGATCTGTCCTGCTCTTTGATGCTCTGTAGTTTGAGCCATCGTTCTTCCCTGAGATTAGGAGGCATGCTTAATTCAATAGGTTCATTTAGGTGAGCACAACCACAATTTTCTAGGAGGTCAGCTGCTCTGTTTCCTTCCCTCCTTACATGGGTGATAATGATATAATCAAATTTCTTGTTTGTATCCTCCAATCCCTGCACATGTTAAGAAGTAAGGCATCTTTGGCTTAGTTTTCCCCATTTCGTTCCTTGATTAAGTCTCCTTTGATTACCAACTTTCTGTATCCTAGCCTAATGGCCAAGAGGAGACCTTGGTGCACTCTTATGAATTATGCTTCATTGTAGCTGGCAAAGCCACAGGAGTCATCATATATGAATCTTGTTGTGCCATGATGATCTCGAAAAATCCCTCCAACCCCTGCTTGCCCCGGATTGCCTTTCGAGGCTCCATCAAAGCTGAGTTTGATGAATCCTTCTAGAGGAGGTTTGAAGATCATGATGGTGTCCCTATGTCAGGGATAACTTTCCAAGAAGATGGGGAGACCATGCTAGGCACTAGGTGGAGGCCTTGGAGAATTCTTTCTTCCCAAGGAGCCATTTGCCAATCATCTGGAACACATTTCTCTGAGAGGATGCACTAGTAGAAAATGATGAAATTATTGACTAAGTGACTAAGTGACTAAAAAAGTTAGTAACCGCAATTATTTCAAGTGAATTACTACTAAATTTGATCAATTTTAAGTGACCAAACTAAAAATGACTAATTTAGTCTAGGGTTAAAATATACAACTAGATGATATTATTGTACCAGCTAGCGCGCGCTTTGACAGGTCGAGAGCGAGATGACCTACCTGTGACCTTCCAGCTGCCATGGAATCAGGAGGGGGACCCGAGGCTCCCCTTCCTCCTCCTCTAGAAGTCATTGCATTCAAGAAACTGATAGTAACCAGCAACAAGTGCCCTTTGACTGAATCTGAGCAAAATTTCGTGAAGAAGCTAGATAGCATCTCTTCGGTGGCCCTTCAAATCGAAGAAACTTGTCAATCTGCATTGAACCTGGTTGAAAGAGGGCTCATTGGACAATTTACTGGCCTCTAATCCTCTCCCAAAGCTGTGGAAGACTAGGTACAGAGGAATTGGATTCCTTTAGTCTCAAAAGGCATCAAAAGCCACTTCGTAGGCAAAGGATACTTTGTTTTTGTTTTTGAGAATGTGGAAGACAGAAGCCTCATCTTCAGGAATGGCCCATATTTTATGGGTCCTAAGGGACTATACTTAAATAAATGGACCCCTAAGTTAGATCACGCTCAATATGTGCCTTCAACTGTTCTATTGTGGGTACACCTCGCACATCTCCCACTACATTGCTGGAACCAGAAGTCTCTCCAAACCATTGGCAATACCCTCAGAAAGTATATCGATCAAGCAATGAGAAAATATCAATACTCATGCGCACGTATATGTGTCGAGGTGGATTTGGAAGTTTGGCTACCTAAAGCTATCAAAATAACGGTTGCCAACTGGACCCATATCCAGGAGCTGGATTATGAGCATCTTCCATTTAAATGCAGGCACTGTCACGGCTATGGCCATTTTTCAAGGCACTGCAAAAATAAGGCGTAAGAAGAAAGTGAGAATTTGAAAGGAGAACAATGGACCCTGGTTTAGAAAGTAGCCCGGACAAAAGCTATGATAGCAACATAACGCAACAAATAATCATTTAAACACAACAACAATTTTAATCTAGGATTTCACCCGAAATCTCGTGGGCTACGTCTCCTTTGAGCTTTTTCATCATGACTCAGCTCTTTGGGATTATGGTAAGTTTTTTTACAAAGTAAATAATTAATTCCAGTGAATACAACAATGATCCAAAGAACTAAAAATACCATTTAAATCCCTCTAATGGTTGTCCAAACTTTGTAAACAGCTTTAGGCTCTTGTTGACACGATTCCTTCTGTTGGTGCACTAAGCTACTCTGAGCTTCTAAATGGAAAAAAATCCCTTGGAATTATGTTTCTGTCACTGAAACCACTCCTGTTGTATCCAACACACATCAGACACCAAATACCAACTGATAAATTGCTCAAATCGAGCACAGCATCCCAAAACTAAGCTATCTTCCACGGTTTACCCAGGGCTGCCCAAAAATTCACATCAGCTTCTTGAGCTCTAGAAGTTCTCAAAATGTTCTAAAACCACTTCCATTGGTTCCAAAATGTATGAAATAGTCAGGATAGACTTTTCATTCATCAAAAACGGCCTCTGGCTACTTTGGTTTCGCCTCTAAACACTCTCAGCACCCCTTGGCACTAAGGTCAAAGAAAACTTCTCTGCTGATTTTTCAACCTCTAGAAGCTATCAAAACTTTTTTTAAACTCTTTCATTAGATTCAGAATCATGTTTACAGTCAATAATGACCACTGGTTCACTGCAAATGGCCTCAAGCAGCTTTGGCTAAGCCCTGCACTGCTGCTGGAAAAATTTGGCACTAATGGCCCCTGGAACTTTAATGAAGCTTTTCGGCCTTCAAACGTTCTCTACAAGGACTCTAACTCCCCTAGTTAGGCCTCAAAATTAATTTGTCTCATGGTGGCCCTGTTGGCTCCTTCATCTTCCCTGAAGAAAAAGCTACTGAAGATCACCTCCATTCGACCTGAAACCTGTCCCAAATTCTCCAAAAGGTCAAAGAGACCCAAAATTGACTAAAATTTCATCCAATGTTATTCAATATTGAGGGAGTTATGGCATCTACAAGAAAAATTCCCAATGTCCCCCCAAAAACCCCACTAAAAGTGGGAGACTGACAGTTAACAGTGCCAAAATGGCCAACCTCCTAAACATGGTGGAACCGCTCCAAACATGGTGAACTGTTAGCCATTAAATTAAATGTTGGAGGCACGGGGTCACATATGACCACCGCCCAAACCGCCAGTTTTCCCACGGCTTATCCATCTGCACAACCTTTATATTAAATGTTGGCCACTTCATATGATCGCCCTTTGAGCCAGCAGTTACGGTTATTGCCATCGCAGTTACGGATAAGAGCATGGTTTAAATGCATTGGTCGCATGAGGGAGGGGCTGACCCTTCCTGGTCCCACATTCACGCGGCCATAGGATTTATAAAGAAGCGCAGTACCATATATGTTAAGAGTTAACCGCATGGCACAACGGTCGACCATGTGGTTAGGTGCGGACAGGTCTAGTGTTCAAAACCCGGAGTTGCAACAAAAAATTTTCCATTACATTTGACTTCGGCCTGGGGCCACGTGGCGGCCTCCGAGCCTGCCACATGGTAGCCCGTGATTGGCCAAAAAACTTCAAAGTCAACCCATCAACGAATTAGAGTCTGCCACTTGTTAAAAAATGATTAGACCGAATGGAATATTCTGAGAAATATTCCAAGGAATATTCTCAAAATATTCTTTGGAATATTCTTTTTAAAATTTTTCCAAAGTTTAAAAGTCAAACTTGGTCAATTGAAAAATGGAGTTTAATGGAGACTTCAAACCTCAATAACTTTTTCATACAACCTCGGTTTTGAGAAACGTTCGTGGTGCCAGAATCGCAGCGACGATACCTTTCCAGTCGTTCACATTGCAACAAGTTTTGAACACTTTCATTTTTGAGAAATTTGCATAGCTTGGATATGATCTCCTGATCATCCAATGACTTGCTTAAATTATGGTGAGAAGTAATTGATAGTAAATATGTTATTTAGTTGAGTATACTTTATTTTCATGGATTTTATTTTTGGATGGTTTTCTTGCAAAGCTTATGAATAAAAAATCACTACACAAATCTCTAAAATCATGCATGAATATTGCAATTATATCCATAAATTATGACATAAAATATTAAGGAAATTATCCACATGACATTATATTGAACAAAGGATTGAATAGGAGCTTCAATTTATGGTCCAATTAAATGTTTGAAATATAGTTTTTTAATAATATTGAAAACAAATATTTATTTTTCAAATTTAAACACTATAATTTTCATTAGTCAATGCTAACCTAATAATGATCAACAAACAAATTGATTGTTCGAGTTATTCCTTGGTAGGAACTAATAATGATTCCATAACCATATTTAAATTTAAATAATAAGCACATAAAAACTTATTACTTACAATAAACTTAAAATATTACAAGATTCTTAACCATGAATACTCACCTACACTTTACTACGGATATTATTAGCTTGTAAATAGTTTTGCTACAATAACATGTGTCAATACCATAGCTTATCAATAGCACATGCCCAAAAATCATAATTCATTTCATAATAATAATTAAAAAATGTAAAATATGTGAGACCTTACTTATATCGTTGACTACACAGAGTGACAATTCTCGATCATATGGAGAGAGAGAGAGAGAGAGAGAGAGAGAGAGAGAGAATTCTCGATCATATGGAGAGAGAAAGAGAGAGAGAGAGAGAATTCTCGATCATATGGAGAGAGAAAGAGAGAGAGAGAGACAAAGAGAGAGAGGGAGAGAGATAAATGAAGAGAGAAAGGAGGGGGATGATAGAAGGAGAGAGGGATGGAGAGAGAGATGGTGTTGGAGGGGGAAAGAGAGGGAGTGAAAAAAAATACATAGAGAGATAGAGGTGGAGAGAGGGGTGACAATAGAGAGATGGAGAGCAAGTGAGGGAGAGAGGAGATGAAGGAAGAGAGAGAGAGGAACATAAGGGGAAGAAAGAGAGAATGAGAAAGGGAAGAAGATAAAGACAGAGTTGGAAGGTAGAGACAGAAAGAGAGTGATGCGGTGGAGAGATAGAGGGGGATAGGAAAGAACGAGAGAGAGAGAGAGTAATTGAGAGAGAAAAGGGGAGAGGGAGGGAGAGAGGGATGTAGTTGGAGGGGTAGATAGAGGGAGGGGATAACAAAGACATAGAGAGGTATAGGTGGAGAGTGAGGGGGAGTGGTAAGGGAGAGAGAGTGAGAGAGAGGAGAGGAGGGAAAATAGAGAGAAGGATAGGAGAGGGAGGGATGCAAAGGAAAGAGAGAGAAAAGGAGACACATAGATGAAGGGGGAGAGAACATAGGAGACAAAATGAGGGAGGGAGGGATCGAGTAATAGAGTTGGAGGTAAAAGAGAGAGAGATAGAGAGAGAGAGAGAGTGATGGGGGGAGAGACAGAGGGAGGTGGGAGAGAAAGGGAGAGAGATGAAGGAAAAGAGAGAGTACTTGAGAGAGAAAAGGAGAGAGGGAGGGAGAGATAGATGGAGTTTGAGGAGGGAAGAGAGGGAGGTAAGAAGAAAGAAATAAAAAGAGAAAGGTGGAGAGACAAAGACAGTGATAAGGGAGAGATGGAAAGAGATTGAGGGAGAGAGGAGAGTGGGAAGGAAGAGAGAGGTAGAGAAAGGGGGAGAGAGAGAAATAAGGGTAAGAGAGAGAGGGATAGGAAAAGGGAGGGAGAGAGAGACAAAGAAGGAGAAATGGTAGGGGAAGAGAGAGGGAAGAAGAGAGAGGCAGAGAGAGGGAGTGAGAGGCACCGAGAGAGAGATATGGGAGAGAAGGAGTGGGAGATAGACTAAGAGAGAGGGAGGGAGATAGACACAAGTATGGAGGGGTGATAAAGAGGGAATAATAAAGAGATGCACAAAGAAAACTATTGATATTATAGAGTATTATATAATATTGAATTTTATTAACCATAGAGAAATAGGAAGTAAGGATTTTATAGAAGTTAAGAGAAGTTGGATTTAGAAAGCCATGAATATTTTTAATTTCCATTTAAATAGATGCATTGATTTCATTTTAGATGTTGATTCATGATCTTATTTGTTTGATTGCACTAGATTCATTGGCTTCAGTGTAGATGTTGATTTCTAATCTTATTTCTTTCTGTGTACTAGATGAATTGATTTTAATGTAGATGTTGATTCCTTATCGTATTTGATTGCTTGAAATAGATATATTGACTTCACTGTATATGTTGATTTCTAATCCTATTTGATTTCCTAGATGCATTGATTTTAGTGTAGATGTTGATTTGATGTAACTAGATGTATGATGCACATTAATTTCAAAGTAATTAGATTAATAGTGTGCATTGATTTCAGCATAAGCACACAAAAATATTGACAATGTGCATTGATTTATGTGTTACAGTAATTCAACCATAAATAAAATACCTGGATTTTCATCTTAAATAAAATGTACACTTAACTAAAATGTTTTCTTCTCTGAACTGTCAATTATTTATAATTCACAACATTCTTATTATTCCCATTTTCCATCATTCAACATTGTTAGTCACTTTGCATTCAAATGAGGTAACTGAGAAAACAACTACAATTGAAACTTACTTGGGGTTTAACACTCCAGAAGTCACAACGATTAACATTGGAGAAATGTACTATTAATATTGGAGAGCACGAGAGATAAGGTATGAGAATAGCTCGAGTTAAATATTTGAATTCTCTATGATTTTAACCATCCTCTCCATATGATCAATATGAAAATAAGGCAAAACTAACAAGTGTGACACTAAAAACAATAGAAGAAATAGTTTGAGAATGATCACAATGAAGACTATTCGTAATTGATTAAATTCCTATTATTTACATTTTCTATCATTCAAAGGTTGTTGCATTGTTACTTTGCATTCAAAAATTTTGTTTCATCATGTTTCATCATTTAAGTTATTAACAATCTTTGTCATCTAAAAAATTTGAGGTAACTCAGTAAATTTAAGAATAAAATGACCACATTGAATCTTAGACATATTTAGCATATTTAAAATGATATGAAAAATTATATGTTCAACAAATTTTGTGTGACAGAGCACTACCAGCCTAAGTCCATCTTAACCCAAGATGTATAAGCACCGAGAGGGGCCAAATATTTTGAGGTGCAAACCTTTCCTCAAGTTCTACACTGAAAAAATAGTTTTCCACGTCAAGAGATATGATACCTCTCAGTTTTCCACGTCAAGAGATATGATACTTCTCGACGCTTCATAGGTCCCGAGTTAAGAGGGACCTTGTCTTATAAATAAAATATTCCAACTGTTGGAGAGGTAAATCCCCTCTGTGGACAGAGGCGATCCCTACTAGCCTAGACCGGATCTAGCAACAACCGAGTCACGCTAAGACGCAGGTTCCTAGTTACAAAAGACCAAGATGCGACAAGAGGCCTACTGTGTCCCACGCTGTTGCTGTTTGCAGAAAAGATGGCGTTTCCTTCCTTCGCTTTGGCAGATCACAATTCTCCGGCCTAGCACGTTCGAACACCTGCATGTACACGAAGAAACAACACACAACGTAAAACCTAAAACATGTAACCATATATCAGTCAGAGAAGATATAATTCATAACATAGGACATGAACATATGAATGGAACCATAATCAAAGTCGCTTATTATTAATAACAACGAAAGAAATATACAACTTGAGCTCTGACGTTGGATCTTCCTTTGGCGGATCGACATCAGAGCACGTCTCAATGAAGCTCATCGGGAATGGGACAAAGCTCTCTCTCTTCGGCTTGGCTCTCAGAGGTTGTCTAGCAATAGTCTCCTTGCTACTGATTCAGCTCTTAGTTCTATGACCATTAAGGCTACTAGCTTGGTAAGGGGAAAATGGCAAGCTTATATAGATGGTGGAAGGGGAGTTGGGATCCTTACAATGGTGGGATTGGCCCTATCCTCAAGGAAGCTTCCATGATAGGTGGAAAACCACTTCCCCTACATGGAGATCCGGAGCCAAACCTCCCAACTCATTTTAGAGACTCGTTCAGGAGTTGGTTGGAATCAAACTTCCGCCATTTATTTTTAAAAAACAATCTTTATTAAGCTTGGCATGAGCAATACACTGGGACAGAGAGCCAGTTGTCGTGCCCTCTTTGGTGGATTTCCCCCATTGGTGCGAGGGCTGAACTGGCTGGTTGTGCCAAGGCCAAAAGGTCTATTTTTAGGGTTTTTTAC
Organism: Pinus albicaulis; assembly: GCA_034641835.2. Taxonomy (NCBI): domain Eukaryota; kingdom Viridiplantae; phylum Streptophyta; class Pinopsida; order Pinales; family Pinaceae; genus Pinus; species Pinus albicaulis. The sequence goes on from JAXQQM020091439.1 coordinate 268,447, forward strand.
AGGAAACTGTCTTCAGAGGAATGATTTTCCTTGTCAAGGGGGATGCCATGAAAGTGGTTTCAGGTCATGTCACTGCTCATAGGTCATGGAAAAGGCCCTCCAATGTGCAGGATGGGGGATTGAAGGGACGGTGACAAATTATTGTGTAACAGATGCCCCCTAAAGCATGAGGCCCGAGAGAGAGAGAGGGCTGAAATGCTTTACGAGAACGTGTCCAACTGAAAACACTTCCGTCGAAAAACCTTCGTAGACAAGTACAACTGATATCTCAAATACATGATATGTGGTATGGGCACAACCATCCATAATAGAGTATACAATAATGAAGATCTAAGGCATGGACGTAGCCATCCAATGAGGATCGATAAATAGACTCAGGTATGGTCGCAGCCATCCAATCAATGAGTCATGAAGCCAATCATGATAATCCTAAAAATCTGCAGTCTGGATTCCATTAGACAAAACCCAGGGTCTTGCGCTCCATCTCGACCCGAACAGAGTACAAGTCCTAGCATCTGAATATGTGAGTTGAAGTCGAACATGCAAGAACATCATCTGATTACTAGCCAATGATGAAAGTTGTTAACAGACACGAGAGGTATCACCAATAATGACAATGGCCCTCAAGGTACCATAGGTACAATCCATGGAATGTGAACAGTGAGTTGGCGTCAAACACCCGCAGAATCATCCGATCGAAGGTCAATTATGAAAACGTTGCGTCGAATGCGAAGAACCTGCCATTGAGGCATGCAGGCTCCAAGGTACTCGAAAGGAGTCTCTAGATCAGCTTCCTAGATAATGAGCTGAAGTCGAAAGGAAGTGACCTTGATCGAAGGTGGGCCATAGTGTTTCCCACATCATCGACGCGAGACAAAGGAACATAATGTTTGTGAATCAGGATCAGTAGAGAATCAGAGGAAGGTTGAAACTGCAAAGGTCAACTTCTCTTGAACATATCGACGACACGACACTGGATTTGGCAGTATTTGACATCAAAAGATCTGAGGTCATGATGACGAGGCAAAGAGCAGATGAGAGGTCAAAAAGGATAACCCAAACCCATGGAGGCAAGTAGAAAATGAGATGAGATGTCCCCAACCCGACACGAATGTAGACAAGTGCCATGCTCAAGAGCGACATACTGTCGACACGACGATGATATTGGTTTCATTTTCCCCCACCATTTCTGGCGAGTACCCCAATTATTTTTGAGAACAAGCTTTAATGGGATAGCATATGCTTTTGATATAAGTTCGTCCTTCGGAAAAACCCAACCTAGTACGTTTAACGAGCCCTAGGAAGGAGAAACTCGAGTATCGTCATTACGACAGAATTCAATGTCATCAGGGTTTAATGAGTCTGGCAAAGGAAGAACTCGACGTCTTTTCATGTTTAGAGAGTTTGAATAGACAGCGGAAAAGTAAACTCCAACAGTCCCTTTTCGTAAATAGTTCCTCAGATCCGAAAAGGTAGAAAACTATGTCTGATAAAACCTCCTAGTCGCGATAGGCTAGGGTATTCCTTTTTCGTAAATAATCTATCCTAGCCTGAAAAAGGGGTAAATGTATACTGGGTAGATGTCGTTTCAGAACCAATTTAACGAGATCAAAACGACAAGCGACTCGGCAATATTTTCATGTTTAGAGAGTCATAAAAGAGGTGAAAGATGACTCCAGTAGTGACCTTTTCGTGTTTTTACCGAGTCCCAAAAAGTATAAAATACAACTCGTATCGCCGTCTAAGCTACGTGAAAACCTGTTGCTGCACATGAAAGCGAGCGTAAAATCCATTTTTCAACAAAATATAATAAAATATTGGAAAAATGACTTTCAAAACCTAATTTTGACTTTGAAAAGTTATAAATATGCCAAAAATAGTAAAAACATATTCACTTTTACTTTTTACCTCTTTTGAGAGCAACAGTGAGCTTTTGCTGTGCAAACTTGTGGCAGTGATTATGGTCAATCCAGTACATCATTCCGGTTCTCGTTCATTCCAGGTAAGAGGCGCTCTCCATAGCTTTGTTTTAATTCATTTTTTAAAGATTTCCATTGTGTTTTTGGATCCCTGAGGGGACCTTTGCAAAATTAGGGCTCAGCCAATTGGCGCGGGTATCAGGCACGAACCCGCGCCAATTGGCTCCTTTTTGAAAAGGGGTCGCGCCAATGGTGCAACTTAAATTTCCGCTCAAATTTAACAAAAAATGAACCAATCAGCTGAATTTCTGAATGTTCAAGAGATCTAATGAGGTGTTTATGACCATTTTGGTGCAGATACACGACCACAATGGTGATCGAGTGGAAGGAAAGGGAGCATGGTGAAGAAGATGAAATGGCCATGGGGAATGAAGCATGCATGAACGCTCTCCGAAATTGTGGTCTAAAAAAAATTCTTCTTAACACCATGTTTGAGAGCACAACCTGAGTTACTATAGTATTTGATTAGCATTTGGGATGATAATGAAGAAAAATTCAGGCTTCAAGACCAAGTTTTGGAACCTGAAGTATCCGATGTCTATTTCATAACTGGATTGTCCCGCAGAGGTCCAGTTCCAATCTTGACAGGGACTAGGCCATCTGTTGAGAAAATGGCAATGGTGATGGAAAGAGTGTGCCCGGGGGCACGGACAGGATCAGGTAGTGGAAAGGTTGATATCCACACGGTCCCTGATTTAGCACTCCGAGTAGTGCTCCACACCATTATGCGGGCTGCAGGGTCACAAGCACCACATGAGGCAACTAAAGCACATCTCCTCTTCGCATCTGAATGCATGAACCCGACACTATTCGATTGGGCCACTGCCGTAACAATGAACATTAAATGGCAGCTGACGAAGTGCAAGAAGATCAAACTGAAACAGTTTGGGTACGATTCCATCCTAGTATCGTTCATCCTTTAAAAACTACCAATTTTCCAGGGCCTAGGGGTGATAGTCATCGAGCCATCATTGAGGGAGCCAAGGATGGCTCGATGGGCAACACTCATGCCCAGATTAGGAGGGGGCCAAAAAGTGTCATGGAGACCTGAGTTTTTTGCATGGCTACGACAACAGTTGATCGTCGTTGAGAACTAGCCCTATGCCGGTACCGACTTCACAGGAGACCCAGATATTCCACTCCCGGAGGGGGATGACTGGGATGAGGAGCTGGGTAAGACTCTTTTTGATTTTATGTATTTATGATTTTTTTTTGTGATACATGCCTATTCTGACAAATAATCCTATATGTATGTAGACGTTGGCCCAGAGAGGCCCGTCACGATGTCGCCCATTGCACGGAGGACCCCTCTCACACACGATCCTCAAGCTGAGGGTGGCGAGGGGAATGAGCTAGTGCAGAACTTGGAGGGAATTGCCCGGGGGATCCCCGATTACACTCGGCTAGCAGACGTCCCAATGGCTTATCAAAGGCACACTGTGGGGGTGCCTAGTTGCCTTCACCATTTACTGAGGTGACTGGTGCGGGTGGTGACATGCTACCACGAGCACCACGCTGATTAGTCATCTAAGGCTTTTCATTTGCACATTTTTGACAGACATGTTGTCTCCGACTATTATTAAAATAGACATGTATATTTTTTTAATTTTATGTGATGTACACAAACTGCAAACATTTTGACACACACACACACATATATATATATATATCTATTTCTAGATGGATCTTTTTACATATGATGATGTTTTTACAAGTTGCGTAAATGTCTATCTAAAACCATGTTAGCTACTGCATTTGTTAACGCATTCATGTGTCTGGGTATGTGTTGATATGTAATGTAATCAAAATTTATTTCCAGTAAACGAATACGTAGATACAGTCGTAAAATGGATGGGTTTCTAACTAAATAATGACCATTAAGTTGTAACACTACAAGATGTTAGTCCAGATATACAAGTAATGCACGGATACCGAGGTTAACAGCCTTGTTTAATAATTCCAAAACGACACTATACTCCGCGACATTATTTGTGGTAAGCCCTAGACAAACACCTTGCAAATTGACCAACTCACCAGCAGGGTCGTAGATTACCCAGGCTGCCGAGGACAGATTCCTAGTACTGCGGGAGGCACCATCTGTGAAACCAACAAAAGGAGTAATAGACATCTGCACAATCAGGAAGACCCAATCAGCAGAAATATTCTTACAAAGCACACCACACCACATATGCACAAAAAATGAATGCATTCACTTATGTACATACACACCACACAAGAATAACTCAAGCATAGTACTTCTTGAGGTACAACCCATTTCTAGGCTGCACCAGAGGAATACCTTCATAGTCGATTAGCTCATAGGCCCCATTTTTTAATACTCGCTTAACTATATAGGGCCCATGCCACATGGGCTGGAATTTGCCTGCTCCAAGTTTATCATGTGCTTGGTCATATAGGAGGACGAGGTCCCCTTCAATGAAAGAACATGGAGAAACCGATTGATCGAAGTGGGCTTTGACCAGCTTTTTCTGTTCCTCAATAACCAAGGCAGCCAAGCGGCGGGTTTCATCCAATCGTTCCAAATACAAGAGACATTCTTCCTCTGGAGAAGTGTTGGGTAATAGTTCCACAACCAACTTCACAGAAGGAATTTCACATTCAACCGGGAGAGTCGCTGCCAGACCATACACCAATTGGAAAGGTGTGAATCTGGTTGTGCTCTTTACTGACGTTCGATAAGCCTAGAGAGTTGAGAACAATTGGAGATGCCAGTTGGATTTGTGGATACCAATCATTCGTTGAAGCATCGTGACCAATACCTTGTTCACGGCCTCAACCTGGCCATTGAGCTATCATGGCGTAAGCCCAACTTTGATGTCAGCTCAGCCATCATGTAATCCCAAAAATGAGTGCCATGATCGGTGAGAATAGCCTAAGGGACTCCGAAACGCGTAATAACATGGTTGAAAATGAATTGAGCAGATGTCTTACCATCGATAGCTAATGTAGGCATCGCTTCAGCCCACTTAGTGAAGTATTCCACGGCAACGATTATATAAGCATGCCCCCCAGCCGAGTGAGGGTTACATGTCATAAATCTATGCCCCATTTAGCAAAAGGGCCTACAGTAATGACAAGATGCAAGCGTAGGGGTGGCGCGCGCATCTTGCACTGAAAGACCTGGCATGTGTGACATTTTCGAACTGCAACAATACAATCCTTGAATATAGACGGCCAGAAGTAACCCGCATGTAGAATCTTCTGGGCGGTGGCATATTCAGACATGTGACTGCCACAGGCACCACTGTGACAGTCATTCAAGACTTTCTCAGCCTCTTCCAAGGTCAAGCACTGGCGGAGCATAGAATCAACTCCGACACGATACAAGGTATCTCCTACAATACGGTATGGTTGAGATTGATGCCAAATCCGACGTCGAGCATCTTTGGTCAACTCGGACTGGAACATGGATGTTTGAAGATACATGATAATGTCACCGTACCATGGATCACAAGTGCTAATAAGAAAAAGTGTTTCATCCGGGATATGATCCTTGGATTGGGATGGAACGGAGTCTGTCGGGAGAGAGCAGATAAGATCAACAAACACCAATGATTTTGTCGACTTAGCAGTGGTGAACTCTAAATCGAACTCTTGAAGGATTACAATCCATTTGGAGTACTTGCCCCCCAGCAATTGTATAGACGAGATGTATGTCATGGGGTTGCAGTCAGAAACCACAGTTATCGTATGCAACAGGATGTAATGGCGGAATCGTTGAACGGCCTAAACCGCAGTGAGGGCCAACTTCTCGACATAGGCATAACGTGTTTCCATGTTAATAATATTCTGAGATAGATAGTGAACTACATGTTCATTTCCATCGTCGTCATCCTATACTAGAACCATAGCTATCGTGCTAAACGCAACAGCCAAATAAAGGGTAAAATCGCAATGATAGTTGGGAGGATGTATCAATGGAGCATTAACGAGCAACGTTTTTAGCTTCTCAAAGGATTGCTAGGCAATCTCATCCCAATGGAAGGGAACATCCTATTTCAAAAGTCGCGTAAACCCCTTGGCCACTTCCGCATAGTTCTGAATAAAGCGCCGTAAGAAGTTGGCTTTCCCCTGTAGACTCTGCAGTTGATGTAACGAGGATGGGGATGGGAGGTTAACGATAGCCTCAACCTTGACGGGGTCAAGGTGAATCCCATCTTTGGAGATGATGAATCCAAAAAGAGGACCAAAATCCATGCAGAAGATGCACTTATGAGGATTGACCCTAATATTGTAATGTCTGCAACCGAGGAAAATCTGGTGGAGGTGTTCAGGATGGTCCTCACGCCGAGCTGAATGGGCCGGAAAATCGTCTAGATACGGCTGAACGATATGAAGTATGTCGTGGAAAGCATACAACATATCACACTGGAAGATGGCTCCAGCATTTTTCAAGACGAACGGGAGATTTTTGTAAGCGAAAGTACCCTACGGATAGATAAAGGTAGTCTTATGTTGATCAGTAGGTAAAATATTAATTTGATTGTACCCGGAGAAGCAGTCCATAAGGGAATAAATCTCACTCCCCATGCATTCATCGATGATCTGATCTATAAAAGGAGTGGGATAATTGTCCTTAGGACAGGCCTGATTGATGTCTCGGTAATCAACACAGACCTGTATAGTGCCATGCTTTTTATCTACAGGGACAATATTAGAAACCCATTATGTGAGGGAAATTGGATAGATAAAGCCCGCGTTAAGAAGTTTTTCAACTTCTGCCTTTATAGCTGCGGCTTTTTGGGGATGCACTGAGTGTAGACGTTGACGCACAGGTTTCACACCTGGGTAGGTGGGAATCTCATGCACGACTATACTGGGATCAATCCCAGGCATCTCTTCATAGGATCATGCGAAAACATCTTTGATTTCGCGAAAAAGATCTGTGTATACCTGAATCTCTTCGGGAGAACAAGCCACTCCCACATGAATGTTCTCGGCTACCCCCGGTTTGACGGAGATGTCGATAGGCATGGTTTTAGTGATATTACTCAGATTTCCCTCTAAAAGCACCTCATGAGTCAATATCGGTGTTTGAAGAGGCAGAGTGAGAACCTGAGATGCGAAGCGCTCTAGATAATCAGACATTGCCCTCAGGCCAGGCATGAACGAGGAACGATGATGTCCATTGCTCCATGGCAGATCTTCAAGAGACATCGTTTCGAAAATAGCTTCATCGGAAGGGAAGACTTCTCTTAAAGGGTTAGGTGAATCTACATCGCCTAGCCAAGGGGATTGAGAATATATATCTAAATCCATGCTCGAAGGAGAATGTTTAGGAGGAGGAGGATCAGATGCAGTGATGATCTCACAATAATTAATCTCAACTGGAGTTAAAGGCATCGATTCTCCAAAATAGGTCACCTGTTCAGGTGAAGGGATGATCCAAGGGTCATCTTACCTAGAGATCATGTTAACTTGAATGGTGTGCGGTGGTGGTGCGAGAAAAATACCCATAAGGACGAGGTCCTTGAAAAGACCGGGTCCTACACTGTCGGGGGGATTGGGGATCTGATCCACATAAGGAACATTGTTCTCGGAGGATGAGGTGAAGAAAGACAACTAATCAACAGTGATAATTTTTCCCTCATGGGGAAACTTCAGAAGCCAGAAGAGGGTGGACGGAACGCATAACATGGCGTGATTCCAACTGCGACCAAGAAGAAGATTGTAGTTGAGCTTGGCATCAACCACTTCTACTTTTACGTTGATTGTCTTACCCTATAACGTGATCGGAAAACTCTCAAGAACACCCGGGGGTTTTGATTCCTAACCATCAAACGCCTCTAGGGCATTGGGAGCTGAAGTAAGAGCTGGATAGCCAATGGCCTTCCAGCAGGCAGATGACATAACACAGGTGGAAGCACCTTTGTCCACAATGACTCTGTGGATATTGAGGCCATTGATACTGACTTGGATAACAAGAGCGATTTGATGTGGAAGTCGGGGGACAAAATTTTCTAGGTCGAAGGCGAGAAGACTAGAATCGGCGGGATCGATTCCACCAATTGCGGACAACAGAGCTTTTCGTTGCGATGGGCAACTTTGAAGCACTTCCAACGCAAACATTGCAGAAGGTGCCTATGCCAAATCCTCAATGATGTTGTAGTGCTGAGCGACACGGGTGTTTGGGTTATAGGAATATTTTCACAGAACACCTTTAGAAGGTGGCCTCACAACAGGTTCAGCGTTGGGCTTCTCAATTTCTAAAGGAACAGAGACAGGTGGGGGAGGTGGGCCATCAACGACTTCCTTCCCAGCTGCCTGGCGTGATCTAGCATAATCCTTCGAACTCGTAGCAATCGAGACAGGTGCAACACCATTCATCATAAAAACTTGGGACCCAAATAGTGTAGATGGTGAAGGCTGCTCAACCATCTGGGTCTGCTGAGACAGGAATGGTTCTTTGAGAACTGCCGGAGTCCCTTTGGAGCCCTTCAGAAGTTGACTAACTTCAGATCGTTGGGGAAAAACTTTGGTATAATGGTCTCCTTCACAGATAAGGCAGGGGTACTTTGGTTTACGTTGGGAACCATCGTCAGCACGAGGTTTAGAGGATTCCGGTTTCGGGGCATCAAGTTTGGATTTGCCTTTACCCTTATTCTTTCCTTTGGAGGCCTTTTCCGTAGGATTGGCCTGAACGGAATTGACCTCTACAATCTTACCAGAATCCGGAGGGGTGGGAAGAGCAGAATTATGGGAAGAATTAGACTTCTACTTCCCATTAGAGGACTTCCTAGAAGTCTGAGAAACGGAACCAACAACACCGTCCACCGATGGGGTAGCTGGTGCTTTAGAGGTCCCTGGCTGTGGGGCATCAGTCAAGATATCATAAAGCGTGCCGAATTGAGAGTACACCAAATGAAGGTACTGGGCACGCGCAATGGCTTTTTCTTCGGTCACACATGCCCCCATAGCAATATCTTGAGCGATCTTGCTAACGAAGGAGGTAGTGAACCAATGAGTTTGTAGCTGATCAGGTATATCAAACTTGATCAGTCTACGGCGACGTCGCCACTCATGAATATGATCAGATATGTGGGTGGCTTTATCCTGCTTCAGAGAAGTCAGGAGATGAGTCTTGGCTTCATAACGAACCGATAATTGGAAATGCGTTAGAAAAGCCATAGCAAGAGTATTAAAATCTTGAAAGATACTGCGGGGTAATTCGATGTACCACTTAGCAGCAGCACTAGTAAGTGTGCGCTGGAAAAGGCGTAGACGAATCGAGTCATCCACCCAAGAGTTCGAGGAACACCACGAATGGTAAGTCATGACGTGAGCTTGGGGGTCCTCTCCAGCTTTACCTTCAAATTTAGGACAGTCACCTGGCACCTTAGTCAGAACCGAAGGCTAATAAGGATTGTGAAGAATCAGATCATTGGTCAATTTAGAAACATCCAGTAATTCCAACATAGCAAGGAAAGGAAACTAAGGATTGAAAGGCATACCAGGCCCTCGATAAGGACCTGTACCTGTACTCCACCCTGGTTGAGCATAACTTTTCCCCCATTGGTTCTGTCCTAGGGGATTCTGACCATAGGGGGTATAAGCCGTATAGTTAGATTGATACGGTTGTTGATAACCAATGTATGGGGGTTGATAGCCGGGGTATGGACCTTGATTATATGTCGGCCCCATTTGACCAGTATATGGATTTGACTGCTGAGTATAGGTATAGCCTGGTTGTTGAAGGTAATAACCAGAACCTTGGGGCGAGTTGTAAACCAGTCGAGATTGACCTTGAAGATAATAACCGCCTTGGGGTTGGGCGGGCTATTGGTGAGTGGGGCCCTGCTGAGCCTAATGATTTGGGCGCACAGGCGAATTCAATTGCGGTATAGAGTAAACTGGTTGTTGAGTCGGGTTGACTAGATGTGCAGGTTGGCCTGGTTGAATAGGTTGACCTGGTTGAGCGGGCTGCCCTAGTTGAACAGGTTGACCCCGGTGAACAGGTTGCCCTGGTTGAATAGGTTGACCTAGCTGGTGAGGGACACTAGGCTGCCCCAAATGAGCCAGTTGGCCTGGTGGCGAGATAGGGCCAGGCTGTGCCTGATAACCAGTTTGACCTGTAACAGGGCCATAAGAGGGCCCTGGCTGTGCAAAATTCAGACCAATAGGAAACTGTGGTTGCAGAGGTTGCACCATAGGTTGAGAGGGTTGGATTTGCCCTCCAGAACCATACAACGGTCCCATTTGATACCCCAGTTGACCTATAGGTCCTAGAGGTTGCCCTGGTTGGACCACAGGGTGAGGCTATATAGGTTGACCTTGAGGGTTGTAGGACTGTCCTTGCGGACTGTATAACAACCCCTACTGACCCGAAGGTTGGCCCTGTAAGGGTTGTCCTTGCGGGTCATATAGATAACCAGGTTGGCTTGAAGGTTGGCCCTAGAAGGGTTGTCCTTGCGGGTTGGAAGGTTGCCTAGCCTGGGCAGACAGAAAACCTTGGACATACTGATAAGCCTCTGGAGCAAGAAAACGTAGAGGGTTTCCTTGCTCATCGTACTGATATGGAAAATTGTAAACGGGTGTACCATCCTATGCATAATGGGAAAAGTAAGGACGGTTGGGATCTTGGGAGGACTGACCAACCTCAGAGTTCAATTGTTGTAAAGACAACCGATACTCTTTAGGAGAGATATTCTCCGGAATATTAGATGCTATGTAGACGTCTTCAGGAAGTGACATGGTCCTGATGGACTGAGTAGTAACAGTGGGCGTAGATGCAGCTACACAGACAGTAGGCCTAACAGGTATTGATGTGACCTAAGGAGATGACGTGAGGGGTGTCCTTGGGGGCATCCCTAATGAAGGAATAACGGGCCTCGTAGACGGAGTTAATACTCCTATAGAGGCGACAACAACCAAAATCTGACTTAAGGATCTATACCTCGCTAGAAGCGAAGGACCAGGCGAAGACATGACAAATAAGTCGGGGTTGTTTTCTGGGAAAAGCTGGTAATCTTCACCAGATGTAGGGATTTCCTCACTAGGAGAAGGACTGGATGAGTCCATAACTGATCTTGCTCTAGATCTTCTAAAAGACGACGAGGACTAGGAGGAATAACAGCAGCTAAAAAAGGCGAACCCAATGTAAGAGGAGGGAAATATTCCCCTACTCCAAATCCAAAACCAAGCGTTGGATAAGGGCCAATTGAACTCAACTGGTCCTCCAAAGGGAAGCTCAAACAGAACCAGTCCCCCGTCGGGAAACTCGGAGACAATAGGTGGAAAACCACTTCCCCTCAGTCTTTTGGTTCACGTTTTTCTAGTCAAGTCTTCCTTGGTGGATTTCCCCGATTGGTGGGAGGGCTGAACTGGCTGGTCGCGCCAAGGCAAAAAGGTCTATTTTTAAGGTTTTTTACAGGAAACTGTCTTCAGAGGAATGATTGTCCTTGTCAAGGGGGATGCCATGCAAGTGGTTTCAGGTCATGTCACTGCTCACAAGTCACGGAAAAGGCCTTCCAATGTGCGGGACAGGGGATTGCAAGGACGGTGACAAATTACTGTGTAACACCAACATTCATATTAAGTAAAATATTTCAATGTCAACTATGCATATATGTACATATTAAAAAATTTCAAGTGGTGTCACTACTTTATATTTTCGCCCATTTTCATGTATATTTTTCATCAATTTTGCTTAAAATATAACAATTTAAGTTGTTTATTCTACACTATATATATAGAGAGAGAGAGAGAAAGAGAGAGAGAGAGAGAAAATGAGTGTGTGTGTGTTTTTTTCCAATTTTTGCACTGTCAAAAATATGTTTCTATATCAAAAGATTTGATGCTTGATCCATAGTTAAAATAGATTTATACTCAAAATATTTCAAGTGGTGTCATTATTTTATATTTTGGCTTTTTTTTTGTATTTTTGGAATTGAAAAGTTATTTATTCTACAATATATATATAGAAGAATCATAAATTTTTATATTATAATTTTTTTGGTATATCTTAATCATATATATATATATATATATAAACAAATTTATCATAGAGCATAGCAAATGTTAAACATCAGGTAACAAGTTAATAAGTTAATGATTAACTAATTATTTGTTAACAAGTTAATGGTTAAATAATTATTTTTACTAAATTGAATGAAAATAAAATAATTGTTAATAAATAAATAAAAATAGTGAATCATATGGTACTTAATGTTAGGGTAGTCTAAAAAACCCTATAAATTAGTATGGAAAATAATCGCAAGACTATGATAAAATTTAGGAGAATAAGATATTCTTGATGGTGTTGAATCCATTTCATTTGATTCTAAACTCAGATATTTCTTCATGGATATCGGGAGCAGGGCTTACAAGAGATGCCTTGGACGGGAGCTGAGTGGAGTTGAAATTACTACCCTTGAGGATCTCGCATGGTTGAGAAGCGAATATCTGTGAGGTCGCATAGTCGTTGGAGAGGATTGGTCACTAATCGTTGACTCCCTCAGGCTGTATTTTGCGACCCAGCGAATTGGCAAGGTTGCACGGTCGCTGAAAAGGATGGGTCGCACCACTAATTGACTCCTTCAGGTGCGATGGCGTGACCCGAAGATTGAAAAAGGTCGCATAGTTGCAGTGGGGAAAGATTCATGTTTCTTGACCATATTCTTGTGGTTGCGAAATGTGACTTGGTGACCTCGAAGAATATTACGACCTACAGAAGTCGCGTCATGCAATTTTTCAACTTAGAACATTGAATCTGGAAGTAATCTTGTTCAAGACATATTCAGAATCTGTGATTTTTATAGCCGGTGCTTTACCTAATCTAGCCGGTTTCTGCGCATTATTCTTGGCGTACCACGCGTGAGGTGGTTGGAACAGATTCTCACAACAACCCTTGCCTCACAGATCCCTGAAGCATCTCATCTATTATCTAATCCTTGCCAGAACTTGAACTTTAAATCTGGCAAGTCGCAGTTTGAGAGGTGAAAGTCGCAAGTTGCAGCTTGCCACAACACAGTCATAGTCTCAAGTCACAGCTTACCACAATGTAGTCGCAACTTGCAGCTTGCCACAACATAGTCACAAGTCGCAGGTTTTGAGCGGTCACACAATCGCAACTTGTATTGAGTCGCAATTTGGGTTACTTGGATTGGAATGAGATCTGGCGAGTCACACAATCACAACTTGTATTGAGTCGCAATTTGGTAATAGAGCTTGGTAGCTCTCGAGTAATAGAGCGTAATTTTTTCACAGTTCTCTGCTTTGTGAAAGATATTCTTGTTACTATGTTTCTTGCGTTCCAAGAGTTGTGAGTCATTATGATAGCCTCGTACACATAAACAATTTTATGTGAAACTTCTTCCAGTGCCACATTCTTTTGGTCTTTGGAGGTTGAGAATTGTTTGCATACTGTTAAACACCATGTTAAAGCACACACATGGTATATGAGAAGAATCAAAACACACACAAGAGACTCAACACACAATGAAAGATAAGCGTGAGGCTTTCTTATTTTCCATTATACAAAGATGTACATTTATAGTACAATGGTGTGACTCTTGGTTTCACATTCCAAGTTCACTTGGACTCCATTGTGACTTTTCGCATTCCACACCTACCCATGTAGGATTAGGTGTTCCAACATCCCCCCTTAATCCGAAGGGGTATGTGTGAGTCCAAGAAGAGAGTTGTAATACAAATCTGTAAAGTATATATGGCAGCACTTGGGCTGAATCAACTCTCTGAAATGTTGGAAAAAAGAGATGGTTTAAGGATGACCACCAACACTAGAACGCAATACTTGTTGTAGTTCCCGGAACTCTTCCAAAACTGGCAAGAAGCTGAAAGCTTCTGCTAGAGGAATTGTCCCTCATAAAAAAGGGAGACCTTCAACCTAAAAGAAGGGAGGTCTACTACATGTGATGTTTTTAGAATTACCAACAACTCTGGAATGCTTGAATCATTTCCTGGAACTCAACCAATGCTGGCAAGAAGCTGAAGGCTGCTAAGCTGAAGGCTTCTGCTAGAGGAAGTGTTCCTCATATATGAAAGGGAGACCTTCGACCTAAAAGAAGGGAGGTCTAATACCTATGATGGTTTTAGGTTGTCCATCAACCAAATATGGTGGTTTAAGGTTCTCCACCAACCAAAGGCATGCTCATGGGCATCCGTGTCTCTGGCTATATCTCTGAATCTGGAATGACGAATTGTGGCTCGAGCTCGCTTGAACTGCTGGCTACAACTCTGAACATGGAATGAGAGATTGTGGCTCAGGCTCGCTTGATCTATTGTTGAAGCTTGTACATGACCACCATTTTCCCCCCTGTCAGGGACAAGGTGAGATGATGGCGAAAACTCAACTGCAAGTTTGCTCAATATCCGTGAGCTAGTTCTAACATGTGTCGTAAACATCTTCTTGGCTGCTGATGCCCATTTCCAAGAAGCGATCCATCCAAGATGAATCTTTGTTCTTGCAGGAGGCTTGTGTCTGAAGCATATGTCTGAAGAATGGGTGTGCCAACCACAGTGCTTGCATGGGTGAAGATCAAAACAATGATCTTTCATATGGCCAACTCGATCACAGTGTCAGCATTTCTCAATCTGTTGTTGTTGTGGAGTAGGATCTGGAACAGCTGCAGGTGAATTGTCATATAGGAATCCAGCACTCTGAAATTGAATGGGCTTGGTGTAGTCTAGAATATGAAAGGATACATCCTTTTCATATCCAAGACCAGTTCGGTGCTTGTTGTGGACAAGCTCTTCCCAAGGTCAGATGATGGGCTTGAGAAGTGCAGGTTGAGCTGCTGCATCTGCATGAAAATCCGCTCTTGTGCAAGGAACTGAATGGGAATCAACTGCAACTTTACTGACTTGCTGCTGATGGGAGTCTTTCACAATGTTCTGAATAGAAACACGTTCAGAATGGTGACTCTTTTGCTGAAGTTCGTCTTGCTGGAGCTGAGATTCCAACTGCAAAAACTCAATCTTTTCTTGTGCATTTTGCAAACAACTCTGAATGTTACAAAGAGCACTCTTGCTCATTTTTATCATATCATCAACATTTGATTGAATGAGGCTATTCAACAACACTAATGCCTTATTGATTTTAGCCATTTTCAACAACTTAGGCTCAAAAAATGAAAGGGTGTCGGCTTCAACCGAAAATGCACCCATTTACAATGTGATGCAACAAGAAATACAAATGACTCAAAAGAATTTCCAACTATGGAAATCTCAAAGTACAAAATCTGCTCCTCAAATGATGGAGGGCAATCAACAATCCAAAAACTAAAATACTGATTGCAACTAGGAATGAAGATGCAAATACAATGTCAATATCTCTGCAAAAATATTTTGTAAATGTGCAGCTGAAAACACTATGCAAGAAGCCTTTAGGGTAGCTGAATTTTCTTCTTCAAAGAGCTGTTTTGCACCAATAAAAACTCATCTTCAAATGTCAATTTCTTCAAAAAATCACCCTTATGCCACAAATCACACAATGTCAAATTCACTTTTCTCTAAATATAGTCCATCTACTCTTCATATGCCATTTTCTCTTCATTTCTGCTATTCATACTCTTTCACTGCTCTTCCTCTCTTCCTCTCTCTTTGCTGTTTTTATTTTATTTTTTTAATTAAAAATTAATTAAAAAAAAGTGATTAATTAAAATAGGAGAGGGAATTAATTAAAAAACTTGAAAAGGAATTGTAATAATGGGAAGGGAATTTAATAAATTAAAAAGGGAATTTTAAGAATTTAAATAGGGAAGGGGAAAATTAGGAATTAATTAAAATGGGGATAAGTATTATATAAGAAGGGCAGATATTAAAAATAGAGAAAGTATTATATGGAGGGGGTTATTAAAAAGAATGAAGAATGAATTTAAAAGAGAAGAGACGGTATTTTAAAAAGTTTTAAAAATTAAAAAAATGAAGTTAAAAAAGGGATGGGAGGCCAAGATGCCGTGAGTTTAGATTATGAGGAGGACTGTTGCAGGTGGGGTGGATTATGATTGCAAAGAGGCCGAGGGTCAATTGGTAGGAACCCACGTGGGAGGAGCGAGAGGGAGTGTTGAAGCGAAGGGCTCGGGTTGTGAGGGAAGCGATAGGGGGGGCGTATGCAAGGATGGTAAGGGAGGCGTTAAACACCGTGAGCGTATGTGCTAGTTTGAGAGCTTGGGGGTAGGGGCAAGGGGCCGAAGGCCAAGGGTTGAGAGCGAATGCGAGGGGGATCGGTTTTGAGTTTGAGAGGGGGCGTAAGGGTAGCGGAGTGTGTAAAGGGCGGAGTGCGTGAGAGAGGGGCAGTGTTAATGAATGGAGGGGCGGTATGGTTGCCGAGCCAAATGGGAGAAGGGCCTATCGAATGGGAAGGGAGACCGAGTGTATGGCGTTATAAGAGCAATGAGTAGTGTAGTGTGGCTGCGTTAGTGAGGAGTGTGTGAGAAAGACACAGAGGAGAGGGCTGTAGGCCACGATGAGGGGGAGTAGGGCCGATGCAGAGAATGGCGGGGTATGGGGGTTTTAAAAAATAAACGGTGTTAGCAGAGGTATGTTTGCACGCAGAGGGATAGCTCGAGGGGTGTGAGCAGTAGAGTGAGGGCGGAGTTTGTATGTGCTGTGGAGTGTGTAAGCCATAAGTTGGAGTGTATTAAGTGGAGGAAGGGGCGTAGGTTAAGGTGAGTGTATGAGTGTTGTTGCAGGTGGGGAGAGCGAGCAGGAACGTGGGTAGAGTGGTGGTGAGGCAGAGTAATAAGGAGCAGAGATGAGTGTTGTGAGGTTGGAGATCAGCGCTGGAGTATGGGATATGGCAGAGCGCTGGAGTGATAAGGGATAGGGAATGGGTAAAGGGTTGTGTGCAGTTGAGAGATTTTTTTTATTTTTATTTTTTAATATTAAAACAGCAAAGAGTAGAAAATGTAGGTTTTCTTCCAGCAGCAGAGGAGTAACACTGAGACCCAAAGACTTTAAAACAACAGCAGATTTTTTTCAAATATATAGAAATCTACTCCATTGCAAAATTTAACAGTATTCAGAAATCTTTTTCATTAAAAACCCAGAAACTTGCAGAGATTTTTCAATGAAAAACTCAGAAATTTTTCTCTCAGAAGCCCTCTTTAAACAGTATTCCAGCAGCTCTTGAAAATGTAGATTTTAATAAGCAGAAATTGCAGATAAAAATTAGAATGAAAACCTTCAGATGGGCAGTGCTGCCTTTCTTCAAAGCCAATGCCTGAATGCTGCCAATTTCTGAATGCTGGGATTTTGAATGCTGCTCCTCTTCAAAACCAATTCTGAATGCGGAAAAAAACTGCTATAGAAATTCTCTAAATGCTGCAAAAATGTCAACAAATTTTGCAGATATGCACAAGCCATAAACACAAATGGCTCACTCAATTTGGAGTAGGGCCAACAATCGCCCGCTCTAATACCATGTTAAACACCATGTTAAAGCACACACATGGTATATGAGAAGAATCAACACACACACAAGAGACTCAACACACAATGAAAGATAAGCATGAGGCTTTCTTATTTTCCATTATACAAAGATGTACATTTATAGTACAATGGTGTGACTCTTGGTTTCACATTCCAAGGTCACTTGGACTCCATTGTGACTTTTCGCATTCCACACCTACCCATGTAGGATTAGGTGTTCCAACACATACTTTACTTTTGGATATGTGACGACAGAGGGTTTTCAGGGTTTAAAGCAACAACTACAAGGCCACCAGTAACAGACTGTTTAGAAACAGTGGCAGGAGGATCTCGCATGGTTGAGAAGCGAATATCCGTGAGGTCACATAGTCATTGGAGAGGATTGGTCGCACTAATCGTTGACTCCCTCAGGCTATATGATACAATCTCTCCTATATGGTCAGTATTATCTGTCAAGATACCCACAGTGACCGGGGCTCATGAGTATTTTTGCAAATTTGGTGGATCCATTTTTTGTTGGTGCTTAGTGTATGTTTTCCTTGTGAGTGGTCGCCGCAGTTGCTGTGAGTTTTGATTTCAGTTCGATTAATTTAGCCAAAGAAAATGAGTGCCAAGAAAGAGAGGGAGAGACATGTTTTCATGGCGAAGTTATCCGAGCAGGGCGAGCGTTATGATGGTAAGATGGTTTCCTAGGGTTTGTAATGCACGTAAGGCATTCGGGAACACCTTATTTCAGAGGGAATGCTAACGAATGCGAGGATGTCGATCCCAGCATTGCAACAAATGTATCCAGGAATTTGGCACACCACTTAATGCACATAATCTCATGTTAAAAAGTGTTGCTGCAAGATATTCATTAGAATTTGGCACACCACTTAATGGGAATCGTCGTCTTGTAGCTCTTTCCAGGCGAATAGGGCGCGTTGCCTGTCAGATCTGTCATGAGCGTTGACAGAGTAGCAAAGAAAGGATCTCTAATTGGGATTTTCTGGGTGCTACACAGAGCCAACACAAACTTAGGATTCTGTGCACCCACCACAAGCTTAGGTCTCCACTGTTTGCTCCTAGGCCTGACCAACTGCTCATAATTTCTCTGCAATTGCAGAGTATTGCAAAACCTACGCTTGTCATCTGCAGAATCACTGCCCACTGCATCCGTGCATTTATCAAAGCTAGGTATCCCATCTTCGAAAAGCTTTGTAATAAACTCCTTCGAAATTTTGATCCGAAGGCCTCCGCCCACTTCGCTCTTCTCTATCTCAAAGAATATTGCGACCTACGGAAGTCGCGTCATGCAATTTTCAAATTAGAACGTTGAAACTGGCAAAGTGATCTTGTTCAAGTCATATTACAGAGATCTATTGAATTGAAATCAGGAACAAGAAAACTCTCTAGAATTTGATTAAGAATCAACCATCTATTGAATTGAAGTCTGGAACAAGAAAACTCTACATAATTCAAGAAACAGAGATAAATTGAATCGAAATCAGGAACAAGAAAACTCTGCAGGATTTGATTAAGAATTTAGTGAATAGAGAAAGAGACCATGAGTGATGAAATCAATAGAGATGATAAGACACAAGATCGAGGAAGTTATAGTCAAGGCATATATACAAATCAAGAACATCCTCACACAGGTGCACAACAGGGATTACACCAGAGAAAGAACTCCCACAAAGATAGATGTTATAAACCTGCCACCTCTGTAAAACAAATCTTTTTGGAACACAATGATCTCTGGAATAGAGTGGCAGGATTACAGAAAAGAGATTTGATTTGCAGGTGGTTATTTCCAGAGGATCTTTTTGTAGATATGACTAAATGGGTTAAATCAAACTGGATACCAATCCTGGGATACACTCCCAAAGTAAGCAGAATGATGGGGAACTGGTTTAGTGTGCATTTCATGCATGAAGAGGATTGCAAAAATATCTTGAATCAAACTTGGGTTAAAGGAAGAAGCTTCATTCAATTGCTCCCATGGTATTTGGGATTTAACCCTGTTATAGATGCTCTGAAGAGCAATTGTATTTGGGTAAAACTACCAGGCTTGCCGCTCGAATTCTAGACTTTAAAGACCTTACAAGATATTAGAAACTTGATTGGGATAACAAAGTATCTGGACCCCCAATGTATTGGCGCAGTGGACAAGCGAATTTCTTGGATATTATTTGAAGTCACTCTGCAAGTAGGATTGTCGTCTGATGTGGATCTCATTTGGGGACAACAAACTCATCGCCAAAGAATATACTACTGGGGCATCCCATTTAGATGTCTAATTTTCCATCACACGGGTCATCTACAAAAAACCTGTCCAATGCGTTACTGGAGAAGGGATCATTGCAGAGAAGGCAGACACCTCACAAGATGGAAAAAACAACAAAAATGAAATGGATCTGATTATGGTAAGACAACTCCCCTTTCCAACAACTCTGCTAAATCAACCTCATCTGATTTTCACTCTACTTCTCAAAAGATTAATAAGACCAGAAATAAATCTGATAACCTGGACATTTCTCCCTCTCAAAAATCATCTTCATCTCATAAGTCCATCCCACCACACTATGAAATTCCACTTGATGAACCACAGGGAGTTATAATATCAGATCTTCACACCTCACCACAGCATCTGCTCACATTCGAACCGTTAGAGGTGTCTCCTTCTATGCCACCACTTGAACAGGCCTCTCCAACTTCTCCAATTGAACCGATTCCACCACTTTATCCAGAATCACCTAAAAATATTATACAGATTCCTCCACTTTGCCCAGAATCACCTAAAAATATTGTTGACAGCGACTTAGAGGCAATTCTACACAACCCTTTGCTAGATTTAGCAGCACTCACAGTATATGGAAAACCATCTACTTCTTCTGGTCTACACATTTCTCTAGAATCAGATAAAAATATTACTATTTGAAAAACCTCCAAAAATGTGTCCAGACATTTTAGGGGTCGAATGAAAACAAAGTCATTGTTTTAGGGTGAATTGATTGACCTACATGATGTGCCAATTGTGTCATCAGCTAATCTTCGGGGCCTTAGAGCGGGCAGCCCCAGTACATCTCGAATATGATGACTATATTATCCTTAAATATCAGAGGAGTAGGCAGATCCTTAAAAAAACTCTGCCTGAATAAAATGTTCTATGATTTTCTGCCTTCGATGATTCTTCTCCAGGAGACTTTATGTAGTAGGACCATTGCAATCGATGTAATTCTTAAGATCAGACCAAACTGGAACGCTGTGGGGGTGGACACGGAATACAGGGCAGGGGGATTAATAGCAGCATGGGATCCTTCCATATTTAGCCTTAGAGCTTACAATTTTTTTGGAGGAATTCTACTCTATGGAAATATCAGAGGGTTGGGGGAAAAAATTCATATATGCTCCATGTAGAATTCAAGCCTCCTTCTGGGATCGAATGGATCAATCCAGTAGATTGAATATCAAATATATAATGATTATTGGGGACAATAATGCTTCTCTCTCGGTGGATGAGTCCTGGGGTGACAGAGCACAGAGGGATCCTTTGGCTGATAAGATTGGAAAAATATTCTTGGATTTGGGCTTCATCGACATCAAGCCATCTCCTCTTGTCCCTACATGGACGAATAGACACAGTGGCCACAATTTCATTGGCAAACGTCTTGACTGAATTATGATGAAGGTTCCTCTCAATACAATGCTGGAAAATGTCAGAACAACGGTTTTCCCTTCATGCTCATCTGATCATATGACTATCTCATTAACATGGTAATGGGAGGAAAGGACGAGTGGAATCCCCTTTGAATTCAACAGAATTTGGTTACAAGATCCAACATTCAATAAACTGGTGATCGAATTTTGGAATTAGGAGGATAATGTCTCTGGTGTTGATGGATGGAGAAAATTCGCAGATAAGCTACACAGACTAAAATATATTGTAAAGACTTGGCAGAAGGATAATAAATTCAGTCTTGATAAAGAGCTCAAGGACATTGAAAGTAAAATACAACAAACATTTAAACAAATGAAAGATTCAGCACCTGATTCTTTAACATTTTTCACTCTCAAAATTCTGGAGACAAGAAATATTGAAATACTAAGGATACAAGAAACAACATGGAAATTAAAAAGGAGAGAGCAATGGCTGAAAGAGGGCGACCTTAATACTAAGTTTTTTCACAATTGTGCCAACGGACGCAGGAACAAAAACTCTATCTGGAATATTAAGGCGGTTGATGGCTCGATGAAGTATACAAATTCTGAAATACAGATCGAGGCATTCAAATATTTCTCTGACTTTTATAAAGCTGATATTGAGATTGACTCCCTAAATAAAACATGGTTTTTACATCATTTACCAATTATGTTTGACCAGGCAGCAAATGAAATCTTGGAAGCAGAGATAACCAAGAAACAGATTGAATCAGTTCTAAAGGATTTCGCCCAAGACAAAAGTCCTGGCACGGACGGCTAGCCGGCCGAATTTTACTCACACTAATGGTGGATGAGATCCTCACGGTGGCCGAACAGATTAGAGTAATGGGTCTTGTTCCTGCTGATATGAATTCAAATTTTCTAACTATCATTACAAAATCGTCTTCCCCTGAACAGTTGTCAGACTATAGGCCTATTGCACTTTGTAATGTAATATACAAGCTAAATTCTAAAATAATCGCAAACAGAATCCGAGCAACCTTATCGTCTAGGATTTCAAAAGAGCAATTTGGATTTATGGGTGGAAGGTCCATACATGATGCAATTGCGATTGCTCAGGAGGCTCTTCATTCGATTCATGCAAACAAATCTGAGGAAATCATCATGAAGATTGATATTAAGAAGGCATTCGACTCTGCTGATTGGTCTTTTATTCGACTTATTCTCCTTAAGATCGGTTTCTCAATGAGGTCCCTCAGGTGGGTTATGGCCTGTATCACCTTCGTGCAATATGCAGTCCTCATAAATGGTATTCCGACTGCATTCTTTGGAGCTGAAAGGGGTTTGAGGCAGGGATGTTCATTATCCCCCCTCATTTTTATTCTAATCAGGGACTGCTTCAGCAATGTTATGAAGATGGCAGAGGAATGAAGCTACTTTAAAGGTCTACCTTTCTCCCCTTTGGTAACTGTCACACACTCACTATTTGCTGATGATTTATTAGTATTCGGTATGCTCAACAGAAATCAGTGGTTTTACTTGCACTATATCCTCATCCGATTTCGGCATGCCTCTGGGCTTTGCATCAACAATGACAAATCCCTTCTTATATACAATGAGGGTGACATGGAGGAAATAAAATTCACAGCAGCTTTTATGGGAACAAAAATTCGCCATATTTATAAGGGACTCACATACCTAGGATTTAGACTAAAGGCATGCTCTTATACTACTGCTAACTGGATCTGGCTTGTCAAAAAATTCAGCGACAAGATAAACAAGTGGCAAAACAGAACACTTTCGATGGGAGGTAGATACATATTGATAATGGTTGTTCTGTCACAATATGTTGTCTAATGGTCGCACCTTTATTTCCTCCCAGCATACATAGTAAACAAAATCAATTCTATGATTGCAAACTTCCTATGGGGTTCATCTCTTGATCACACCAACATACATCTTTGCAAATTGAGCGAAATATCGGTTCCGAAAAGAAATGGAGGCTAGGGATTACTAAACATTAGATCTTTCGCCAATGCTTTATTGATAAAATCCCTTTTGCACGCTCTTAATTGTGATGGAAAATGGTCGAGCATCATAATAATTAAATACATACAGAGTGACCCATTAAAGCTTCTTTATTCGGGTGGATCTATCAAGGCGCGTCGGGCATCTACAATTTGGAACAGTTTTTGCAAGATCATGCCTTTGCTGAGTCAAAGACTTGCATGGAAATTTGGGAATGGGCGTAATATTTTCATTGGGATTGACAAGATATTTTCATCCTCTAAACAATATCAGATAGATGAACACTTATTACACAGATTACAGCAGACGGGCATATTTACTTTATCAGACCTTATCCTCTGCTGGTCCCTTGATGCTCCCATTTGGAAATCTGCTGACAGGCTAGGCATTTATGGAATTGATTTACTGGCATGGAACGAGTATAAAAAATTTCTACAAGGACTGGGACTATCGGATAACAGAAATGGTGACCAACTGACTTGGAACGAAAGAACATCTAGATCAGGCTTAACTGTGAAGGACATTTATGAAAATCTCATTCAGCCAAATCCTTCTACTGCGCCGTCTCCCTTCTACTTTGCCTGGCACCTAAATATTCCAAAAAAGATTATATTATTTATCTGGCTATTATGGAAAAATAAAATATTGACTTGGGATGTTTTATGTAGGTGAGGCTTTATGGGTCCTGGAAGATGCCCCTTCTGTCGATTGTAGGAAGAAACCTCATCACATCTCTTTTTTACTTGCCCTTTCAGCCTTTCGATTTGGATGCATTTCTCAGGTGTTATTCACAATTCATCTTGGCATCCTTCTGATTGTATAAAATCTATTACATCATGGGCTGGAGTTGCATATCCATTAAACACTACACCTTTCTATGTTATATGGGAAATCTGGATTGCCAAAAATCAATGTATTTTTGAAGATTCCCCTCTCATTCTGCCTTGATCATTAAGGATATCTCGACTTGGATCAATATAAATTCATGCATCGTCTCTAATATAAAAGATCTTTCTAGATGAATTAGACCTCATCAGATCATTCTCCCGGCATTATTTTTCGATGGTGCATGCATCAATGGAATATGCGGTTGCGGGGCTTGGATTCGTCTTCACAACAACGACCACTATCAAATCTATTGGAATGGGGGCTCTGCCTCAAAAAAAAAGGCTGAAATTATGGCACTCTAGGGAGGTCTGTACATTGCATATAATCCAAAAATCTCAGACATCTATATATACGGAGACTCGAAGATTACTATAGATGGGATCAATGATCGCTGTAATCTGCAAATCCATCGCTGCCTAGGTTGGATTTAGAGAATTAGAAACATTCTACAGAAATTTCAGTCATATAGTATTGAACACATCTATAGAGATTTGAATACTAGAGCGGATAAGTTATCGAAGAAAGGACTGGACAGTCCTTCTGGAGAGTTTCATATTCATCTCTACAGGGGTTCCCTTTGCCCCGACACTCGGATACTCCCTATTCCTTAATAGACGACAGATGATGGGGACCTTCTTCTGAAAGCGAGCCTATTCTCCAATTTGTTTCTTCGATGTTGGGTGCAAGCGAGCCTTCTTCTGCAAGCGAGGCTGCTGGTGGCTTCTTGGCATTGACTCTGTTCTTGGCATTACTTCATCAGACATGATTCATTCTGATTCTTGGTTTTTCCTCCATTTAGGCATCTCGGAGATCAGTCTCAGAGATCACTCAGTATTTGAGTTTCAGCTGTTTCTTGTATTGTGAGGCATTGAATTCCAGTAAAATCGGAGGCCATTATGGGATTTTCTATTCATGGACTGTTATGGTAAATGCTTAGAGAATGCTTAGAGGATTGCGTTTCCAATTGTTGGATTCTTCAGGACTAAAATTGGGTGTAATGTCTTATGATGTAATCACTCGTATTTGATTGAATATGAACTGTAATACTACAGCTTTTTTTTCTTACTGAAAAAAAAAAAAATAAAAAAAAAAAAATAAAAAAATAAAAAAAATAAAAAAATAAAAAAAAATAAAAAAATCATTTCATATTCTTGATGGTGCTAAATCCATTTCTGCCATAAAAAAAATTAATTTTTTTACCAAATTCTAAACAAAAAACTGCCATCTTGATAAACCCTTAGTAGACAACCCCTCCCCTTAATATTTTGCTACTACACGATGCTTACTATTTACTATATACATAATTTCTATTGAATGTGTAGACACTTACCATTTTTAAATAATCTATGATTGGACGGTTCCACAAGATATTCCTCGTTAGTCATTTAGGTCGGATGGTCGTAATTAATTGATGGCTCGATACACAAGACTCCAAAGCAGCGTGTCTTGAAGACTTGATGTGAGTGACATGACTTTACAATGCATATATGTTTGTATGTTCCAATCCAATTGTACATTTCATCGGCATATAGAACATCATTGTGCAAGTTTTATCTTGCCTGGGCAATTTGCAATGAGATCCATCTCCAATGTTAAAATAAATATTTTATTTTAATGTGGAATGGTGGTGCTTCTTTTACTATATGGTTTTCCCATTTCAACAACAAGAAGAATGAAGAATTAGGGGAGATGGGTGTTTGTGAGGGGAAACTGAAAAAGTTCATGCCCCATCTTTCACAGGTTGCAGTTCAGGTGGCATATGCAGGGATGAATATCCTCAAAAAAGTCGCTCTGCAACATGGAATGAACCACTTCGTGTTTGTCACATACATACAAACTGTTGCTACGTTGGCCATTGCTCCTTTTGCTTATGTTCTTGAACGATATGGATTTTCTAACTTTATAATACCTTGCAGGAAAAATTATACATCAGAAGGGGATATAATTCCACTAGTCCATGATTTCTACTATGAGATATATACTTCATACAAAGCATAAGTTAGAAAATAGTAGAAGGGTCCAAGATGTTTATATAAAAGAGAACCTCATGTTTGTCTGCTGGGGTCATTCTGTAACACAAGTAATTTCATTTCTGTTGTGTTGTGCTTGATTATGTGACTGAAGGGATATAGTCACAAAAATTAATAATGTAAGGGTTTGCCATTATGCTCCAGCAGTGCTTGAATATATGCCAAGGAAAATTTTATCCTTGTTATCGTATATCCTTTGCTGGGTATCTGAAAACCAAAGCTGTGAATGCAAGATAGAGGATGTGGGAGAGGATGCCAACTGAAATTTGAAGTGTTAATAGTTGCAAGCCTTCCCTCTAATCACAACTTCTTTTGCTTCCTCCTACTCTCTTTCTGACTCGCTTCGCTGAATTGCTACCATGCTGCAGGGGATTGTGATTGTAGATCTGATGTGTCTCCTTTATTTTTCGTTTTTTAACTATGTTTAGCATGAGCTGGGGCCAACCATTATTAGATGTACTTGGATGTTATTATTAGGATTGTGTCAAGCTCAGCAAAGCTTGGATGTTCTTTGGGATAGTTTAATTCCACAAAAGTGGTTGAGAACACCTACCCACTAAGTTTGAACATGACGTGATAGGAACTAAAGCTTAAGTATGTATCTTCCCATAAAGTTTAAACCTAAACTGCTGGAGACTAAAGCCTACTCAAACCAATTGATCTACACCTTATAAGTATGCACCTCCTTTGACTAAAGCCTACTAAAACTAATGGTTTTACTTCTCATCGCTATGTATCTCCTTTAATTTAAAATTGGATTTTTTTGTGAGAAAATTTTTCAACCTTTCAAATAACAAGTGCAATAAATGCAGACAATATCATGAGACCTTTGGCAGGAAGATTAAAGGATTGAACTAGTTCACCAAACTGCTGCAATATGAGAAGGAGATTCCAGATTATCTTCCTTAATTAAACCTCTTGTAACTTGAGAAGAAGAGACACTTCATCATTCAAATCCGTTGAATGTTATTCTAATCTAACCATAGTTCCATACTTGTTGCTCTTATTATTCCATTCATTTCCTCACAACACAAACATGTGTTGCATGAACACCATCAATTAGCTATTCATTTCCTCACGACACAAACATGTGTTGCATGAAGCACCATCAATTAGCTAAGTAAGAAGCAGCTTAGATTTTTAGAATTTTGGTTTTTTGATTCATCGTAAAATTTATAAAATTATTTAGGCAATATTCACATTCAAATGAACATTGTTGAAATGTTTCAAACTAACTAGTGTGGTTCACTATAGAGTTCTTTAGGTAATATTCACATTCAAATGAACATTGTCGATCTGTTTCAAACCAACCAATGTGGTTGACTATAGAATTCTTTAGGTAATATTCACATTCAAATGAACATTGTCAATCTGTTTCAAACCAACAAGTGTGGTTCATCTTCAAGACTAGGTAAGAGATCAAATCCGGAAATTAAGTTTAAATAGATGTAGAAATAGCTAAACTAGCTGTTAGAATGTAAAAATGACTAATAAATTATCTCCACATTTTTACATTCTCTCTCACACATATCATTCTCGCCATTATAGCAGTTAACACACCCTCTATATATGATTGTTGCAGACACCAAAGACCACCTATGAGATTGTCCATATTTGTTCATATTTTCTTGCTTGCCCTCTGCGCGTAAGTGTGGTTGCAATCAATGTATTGCTGTTGTTGTTCTTTCTGCAATGCTTTCAGAAATACAAATCAAGCAGGGGACTGAACTCAACTGAACTGAAGAGAACTTTTTGATGTATGCAGAATTACAATCAGTCAGAACTTTTGCTGAGAGGGATTGTACTACACTAATTCTACTTTTGCTTCAGCAATATTAAATTTAATCCCACCCATCACTTTTCTGATGGCCACTAGCCTAAGGTAGAAGTTCGGTCTCAATAAATTCCTCCAGTTGCAATTCCCATCTTTAAATTTTCAAATAGGAATTCTATTGAGCTTAACTAAGTTGTGTTTAATCCCTTGGTCGTTATTATTCAATTGTGACTCGTTCAGATTGGAGAATGTCAATATTAAGAGCAGGAGAGGGCAGGCAAAGGTTGTGGGCATCATTATTTCTGTAGGTGGGGCAATGGTCATGACATTATACAAGGGGCCTGAAATTAAAATGGTTAGATTCAATCTAAATGCATACAATTCCAATGCAAGCAACACGGTTTTGGGCTCCATGCTGCTTTTTGGGGGCGTTGTCTTGTGGGCAGCATGGATTATATTTCAGGTGACCATCACCATGATTAAAAATGTCAATTTTTTCTAATTCCTTTCAATCCCAAGTGTTTTTTTAGGAATATTATGGAATTCGATGGATATGAATTAGATTAAACAATTTACTTCCCTCTCACTTCCGACCAGAGTTAAGTTAAAGCACTTCATGTGAACAAAAATCAGTTAAAATTGGAAATTGACAATTGAGATATATGTGTTTAACGCAGGCTCCAGTTGTGAGGGAGTATCCAGCTCAATTATCATTAACTGAACTCATGTGTTTTTTTGGAGCACTGTAGTCCGGTGTGATTGCTTTGGTATATACGCATAAAACATCGAGCGTCTGGGTTGTTGGTTGGAATATTGAGCTTATGAGTTATGTGTATTCGGTATAGATATTTACCTTGCAGCATTTGTTAGTTCATTGTTAAAGTGGGTATGGTTACTGATTTTTAAAATATTTTGGAATATAATTGACAGGAGCAAACTGAACTAACTCAATGGTTTAATTTTGTTCTTGTTTTTGGATTCCAAAATATTTTCAGAATTCACAATTTAGTTAAGAAATATCCTTAGAATTCACAATCTAGCTGAGTTCAGAGCAAGTGAGCATTTAATTAGCCACTGGGTTAGGGATGAACAAAGCTAAATCTTTTCTCTTATTTGACAAGGGTGAATTATAGGAGATTCTCTTTATTGTTGATTATTTGGGGGTTCACTCCCAACACATTTCTGAAGGTTTCACATATCTGGGATGCTTTTTAAAACCCTGTGGATATAAATGCAAAGATTGGATGTGGTTAGTGGACCATTTTAGAACTCGTATATACAGGTGGACTCACAAATGGTTGTCTATGGGGGGCTGGCTCATTCTTATACAGGTTGTTTTGTCACAATTGATGGTCTATTGGGGCCATCTCTACTATTTGCTAGCCAAGATTGTGGGGCTCATAAACAGGATCATATCTCAATTTCTGTGGGGAGGTACAAAAATTGACAAGAAGCTTCATCTCTGTCAGATGGACATCATATGTAGACCCATTGATTTCGATGGATGTGGGGTACTTAATACTAGGTTCTTCAACATTGTACTATTAATTGAATCTTTCTGGTGCGCTATTAATGGAGATAATATATGGTGCGCTATTATAAGGTGTAAGTACATTACTGGAGATATTTTTCATCAGTTATTATGCAGGGAACTGATTTGTCCATGCAATGTGTCTGTTATCTAGGGAGGCTTCAAAAAGATCCTTTCTTATATATGTGACCAGGTGACTTGGAGTTTTAGTGATGGCGGAAGGATCCCCTTGGCTTTCAAAGATATCTCTGGTCTCTCCTCGGACTGTTCTATTTCCCCTCGTCTATTACACCGCCTCTCGCAACGGGGGTTTATTTTATTATCTCAGACCATTTCTGGATGGTCTCATGAAGTACCGTCTTTCAAAAATGCTGAACAACTGGGGTTAGCGGGGGAAGACGTGTTGGAATGGGAGGAGATTTTGGTATCATTCAAAACTGCTGGTTTCTATCAATCGGCGGGAGGAGACAAAGTCATTTGGAACGGGCCGCTGAAGAATGATGCTATCATTGTAAAAGACGCCTACAGGTATATCATTTTCTCTGCATCAGGGGGTACCACTTCCAAGATCTTCTATCCTTATTGGAAGCGCAAAGTGCCCACCAAGATTGCCCTTTTCGGATGGTTGGTTTGGAGGGGAAAAATTCTGACGTGGGATAATCTTTGCAAAAGGGGTTTACAAGGGCCGAATCGATGTGCTATATGCTGTATGGAGGCTGAAATTATTTCGCACCTGTTTTTCACCTATTCTGTTATAAAAAACATGTGGCGATCCCTTGCGCCTCACATTTCTAATCCAAATTGGTTTGCTTCTGATTTTATTTCGGCTGTTAGGGACTGGGACAAGCTGAAAGGTAAATATAAGTCACTTCCTTTCTATTTTATTTGGGAAGTTTGGATTGGCAGAAACTATCTCATTTTTGAAAATAGGCCTTTTCTCCCGCACATTATCATGTCCAATATCATGAGCTGGATTGTAGATTGGAGTGACCCTCCTCAATTGGTGGCTGATAGATCTATTAGAAACAGAACCCATGAGATTCATCTCCCTGCTATATATTTTGATGGGGCATCGAAGGCGGGCATCATGGGATGTGGTGTATGGGTTAAAATGTCCCAACGAGAGAGAATTCATATATACTGGAATGGGGGTCCTAGTACTAATAATAAAGCAGAAATCATGGCACTTTGGGGTAGCCTCCTGGTCGCATCAATTCTCCAAATACAAAATCCAAATCTCTATGGTGACTCCAAGTTGGTTATTGACTAGATACACAACAGATGTGAATTTACTATACCAACTCTGAGGGGATGGATGCAGAGGACTCTTCGCATGTGGCAGATCTTAATTCATCCTCCTATTAGTCATATCTATAGGGAGAATAATACCAGGGCGGATGGTCTTTCCAAAAAAGGTATCTCTGCAGATTTTGGGCAGTTGTATTTACTTCAATACAAAGATGGGGTACAGACAAGGTCTTCGATGATACCAATTCCATGACGCTTACATACTCTCCTTCTCCCTTATGTTTTTACTTTTTCCATCATGTTTTTATGTTTATAGTTGTATCGGCTATATTCTCCTCATACTGCATTACTCCATCCATACAGTTTCCTTTTCGTGTAAAAGGAATCTTTACTTGCTTGCCTATAGGATTGTTTTTCTATGTTCTATTATAACAGGCTGACTCATATGGGTCATGGTACTGTATGGTATATTTTCCTTTCTCAGTTCTGTATCTACATCAGGCGAGGGCGGTCTTTATATATCAAGGCATTATATTAGCTATGATCCATGTCAGTGTCTATTGCTGTATTGTTTTCCTTTGTATGATCGATGGCCTGTCGATTTATATTTTGGCTTTGCTACTTCAAGCGAACGGGTCAACAAGCGAGCGGGACATCCGGGGTCACTATATATCAGGAACTTGGTTTATTGCTGCTACTTCAAGCCTGCGATCCCTGTTTGTTTCGAATAGATTTATGAAGCTGATCATATCAAGCGAGCCTGCTTACCAATGCTCATTGACTTGTCTGCTCTTTTGAATGCATCTTCTTCATCTGTGCGGGTGATCTCCGGGTGTACAAGCGAGCCGGTTTGGTGACTTTCATGGGGGATGTCTCATATGTTTAATGGATGTTGATTTCGAACTATATTTTTGAATGTCTTCCTTTCTATGCATCTTCTTTTCATCCTCTATGCCATGACTTTGATGTATCTATTTTATTTTGTCATGTATATTAATGATACAGGGATGCTCAGAAAGAATTGTATTGGGTTTGGTTTTACCACCCGTAATTTTGCTTGCCATGCACATCGAATGCCTTCTCATCTGGAGGGTTCTTGATTGTATTTGGGAATCTCATATTTCTTGCTGTCTTGACAGCCGAGAATGTTATGTTGATCATGTACTGTTATATTTCCTCACCTAATATATATAATGTTTTTTTTCTTTTGAAAAAAAAAGGTTCAGAGCAAGTGAGCATAGGTTAAATTTTATAATGGATCGAATTGCTTATGGTTGTTTCAGGGATTGATGTGTTCAACATTTACAATATTCGTGCAAGCATGGTGTATACACAAAAAGGGACCTGTATTTGTAGCAATATTCGATCCAGTGTGTACCGTTGTAACAGCAATCTTGCAATATTTCGTTCTTCATGACAATCTTAATACAAGATGGTTAGCATATAAAATCATTTCATGAACAAATTTTAATCAATTTCTGCCATTGTAGATTTATAAGCATGGATCACATTTCAATGTTCATTGTATAACAGTTTCTATTCTTGTGGATTTTAATGTTTAATGTGTGCAGTGTAGTGGGAGCAGTGTTGATTGTACTGGGTATATATCCTGTACTGTGGGGCAAAGCAGAGGACTATAAAAACGAGTGTCCAAGTGAGGTAGCTTGCTCCAGGGAAAATACTGTTGAAGTTGAAGATGAAGATTCCCATGATGTGGAGACCACCCTTGACATTTCACGGCCATTATTATAAAATCAATTGCATTAGATCATCACCTGCTCGGCCACAGATTGAATATGCTTCCACATTTTCACCTAAGAGAGTCTATGCAATGTCTCTGGAGCACAATTTTGTGTGTATTCATATTAATTCCCCAATAAGAGACAATATCAATGTCACAAGGACACACAAAGCTGAACACTCTACAGGAAATGGTGAAATGGGAAAAAAAATCACATATTCATCTCTTCCTGACATATTCAGGACAGAGAAATTTATTTTTAAGTCTGGGCAGAACAGAAATTCCAATTGATGTAATAATTTAATAAATTATTGATTCAAAGGAGTAGACCATAAGGAGATTTTTTTTTATAAAATGTCTAGTTAAGAGATTTAAATATACTCTCAAAATCCTCGTATAAAGATGATTCTGTTTAATTCATACAAAGAATTTCTATAAAATTACTCACAATCCTTGATCAAACACATGGCGAGCCTTACTTTCTTTGAAGTTCTAATTCAACTGATTCTTCACTCGTTATAACAAAACAAATTCTTCAATAATTTACTCGTCCCAGGATGCAAATGAATTATATATATATATATAAAGAGTGGAAATATGTTTCATAACAATATTGTATACGCATTCCCATAACAATGAAATAGAATATATATAGAATTTATAAATCTTTTGTATGAATAATAATTATTATACTTAATTTAAAATTTATAAAAATTCATTATGATTTTTGAAAAAAATTGATGAAATTGACTAATCTAGGGTGAGTTATTGAATTCATTAGATTTTAGTTTTGGAACTAGAATCAAATGTAGTTTTTAAATTCAACCAATTTTAGATGGAGTTTATTAAATTTATGATTTTTGTTTTGTTGTTATTATTTGATGTAGAATGTCCAATGTTTAGCGTAAGCAACTACGACATTTTAAATATATTTAAATATTTTTAGGTAAATGGATTTAAATTTTTAATACAATATTTTTTATTATATAATCGTTAAATAAAGTTGCAAGTAAATATAATATTGGATTGTAAGAACTCACCTTCCGTCTTTACCTAGTGGGGTGTTTGCCACTGATCAACCCAACTCTTTTGGTCAACTGTTAAGAGAATGGGATCGTGTATATATATATACTCTCCAACGGGCCTCACCATACATTAATCCTCGTGCGAATAGCAACTTGTTATGCGGCTTTCCTTGATGGTCCACGTCGACGTCACATAATAGATATGAAAATTCTGGGTGAATCCCCGCACATTCAACGATGGAGCCATCACACGCTAATTTTGGCAGGGTAGCGTATGAAAAGTTTACAAGGGAGTTCACCCCTTAGAATGGTGGTAAGACGAAATCGTTGATGGCCAAATTAATGGCTCATAGTTATTTCGACACGTCCAGTCCCTTTTCCCAAATCTGCCATAGGCACCCTTAGGAGGCGATTTCTAGCTCCCGCAAAATCTATAGGAATTGTCTTTTGTCCGATGAATTGGCCGCTGATGGGACAGCTCTGGGGCACCCTTCTCCAGCAACCTCGTGGCTTTTCGGATAGGAGGTGGACCCCGTCCAACTCGGACTCGACGGCAAGTAAACCCGACGACGACGACGAAGACAAACTCTGGTGGACCCCGCGCCCTTGCCTCCGCCACCTCTCTCCCTCTGCACCGCTCCTCTCCCCTCCGCCACACACGACGCCACGACCTGGAGCTACCTACCACAATCAATGTCGAACAAAAGACACTTCTGTCAACCGCTTCATTTCTTCCGCGCGCGAATGTTTTCAACTTCATTCCTTCCTGTATCAAGCGCTCAGTTCGGTCCACCTCCTTGTTCGGTCCTCGGTCCTCTATCGAGCTACGCAGCGAAGTCGAAGTCGAAGAGGGTGTCCAGCATCAAATACAGGGAAAGAGAAATACGCCCTCGCTTTCGCTTTCTACAGGGCCAGTGCAGGTATCCTACTCTGCTCTACCATGTGGACCTGAAATTTAAAGCTTGAAATTGTAATTATTTTTTTCATAATGCCTTTCCAACGTCACTTGTTCGAATCTTGACCTGCAAAGATAGTTGATACACCGGTGTTTCATATCCCAAAAGAAAGGAAAGGAAAGGAAGATTTCTTCTTTCAATTTATTTATTAGCACAACAAGAAAAGCTCTCTTTTAGCACCACAAGTTAGCACCACTTCTATTATGTGGTGTTATTGTGGTGTAAATGTTTATGTATCATATTAAAAATGGAGTATATCACCATAAGTTAGCACCACTTAAGTAATGTGGTGTAAATGTTTATGTATTATATTAAAAATGAATTATATCATCATAAGTTAGCATCACTTACATTATGTGGTGTTAATGTGGTGTAAACGTTTATGTATCATATTAAAAATGAAGTATATAATCACCATATTTGATGGACAAGTTAGCACCATTCTTACTATGTGGTGTTAAAGTGAAATAATTTTTTATTGATCTTATTGGAAGTGGAGTATATCACCATATATTTAAAGAAGTGGTGTATGCTATATTCTCAAGTTCTATAAATTAGGGTAGTTAACTTTGTGTTTGCCATGTTGGCATGTACAAGTGGATTTATTAATGTGAATTGCCACCATAACTATAAAAAAATTACAAATATTTATATTATGAATATATAAATTAGAACTAAACTCACAAATATTTATTTTATAATATTTATTTGTTTGTCATGTTTACATGTAAAACTAAAATTCAAAGTAATTGTTTTCTAAATATTTTATTTCAATTATTTACTTTTTAAATTATTCTGGTTTTGCACCATAAATACAACAAATTCAAAGTAATTGTTTTCTAAATATTTTATTTCAATTATTTACTCTTTATATTATTCTCATTTTGCACCATAAATACAACAAATTCAAAGTAATTGTTTTCTAAATATTTTATTTCAATTATTTACTTTTTATATTATTCTCATGAGAAAATAAATACACAAAACCATAATACATAATTATTTATTTTACGAATAAGCCAATTAAGATAAATATTTTTATATTATTGTAATTTCAAAATAAAATAAGGGTGAATTCAATGGAGTTGGGTTACTCTTTTTTGGAAGAACTCCTGTTCCAAAGGTTGAAAATGTATCTTTGTGAGGGTATTTTTTAAGCCCACCATCAAAGCTTTTAAAAGGTCCATCTAGGACTAAATAAAACCCTCAATTAAACTACATAGCTCCATCGTGCTATGGAGCTTGATGGAAACACATAGCTTGATAGAGCTATGATATGTGCATGTGCCATTAAATTTTTCTTCAACTTAATAATAGTGTTTTATGGGCGTTGAGAATCCAATAGTATTGCACATGGTATAGTATGGTTTGCATTTTTATATTATACTTAGTATATTTTTGATTATTTCATTACATATATGTATGATATATGTAATTTTAGAATTTGTTATTGTTATTAATTTTATACATTTTATAGTGTTTTTTTTTGTAAGCTTGGTAGGAATCTTTTTTCATTCATTTTATAAACAACAAACAACTAGATTTACCAGTTTGGTGGTCTCAACCCGCCCTGAGCAGGGAACCGAGTCTGTTGGCCACCTGATGGCGTGGTATGTCATCCAAAAAAATAAGGTTTTGAGTCTTTCATACCAAACAAACAAAGCCTGGATACTCACACATATACAGTTTCTCACAGATTGACTAACATATTTACTGGATCCTTGAAATTTAAATGCTAGCCGCATATAAATACTAAGAAAAAAGGCAGATTAAAACAGTCATGAACTACTCAGCATCATCTGGAACCGAGGCTGACTAAACTGATGCCAGATCCTGAACCGAGGTACCAGCCTGCTCAAAAGGCTTGGAAATACACGAGAGGTGGTAGTCAATACGCTCGAGGCGCCCATCTTGTTTCCTCAGCTGGAACTTGATCTTATCGAACTCGCTCTTGTAGTCTGGGAAGTCTTGGGCTAATTTCACCAGGCTCATAGAGATCTGCTCCAAGGCTTTGCCAAGGATTCTCTTCATAGACCAATAAAGATACAGTGTCTGCTTGAATTTTGTTAGTCTGCCCCTTGTTTGTCCCAAATCTGGTATTAAACCTCTCCATTCCTTAGTATCCATCTTTGTCTTTGCATGTATAATTATGTCGACTTCCCATTTTTCAATGAGCTTTTGAATTTCCTTTGATGTGTTCTCGTGGTATGCTTTCGCTGCCTCTTGGATCACATCGATTGTAGGCATCCTTCCTATCGACTTTCTCAAGGGTGAGCTGGGTTGGGCTTCTACCGCCTTCCCTTTATCTTTCCGGCCACGGCCTCAAGCTGCAGGGCTCTTGGAATGGTCGCGAGCTGCTGGGCTCTTGGAGCATGCCATCCCACAATCTTTGACTAGGTTTCTGGGTAGGTGACCTATCCACACAATCAAATAGAGGCATAATCTGTTGTGTAACCAGCTCCAAAAAGAGAAGAAAACAGATATCAACGCCTTAGAAATGAGCCACTTCGAGGGGGCAACCTCCAATACATTACATAAATGAACAATTCTTGGATGATACAATTTACAAAACCTCCTTTCTATATAGGAGTCCATGGGGCCATAATGTAATCCTAGTGGGCCACAATGTAATCCTAGCCGACCTAACAATAATAATTTAAGGGCACAATAATAACAAAATGGGGGTTACAAGGGTACAATAATAACAATAAGGGGGTTACACTAACAACAATAAGGGACTATACTAGTAATATAGGGACCTAACATAATCCCATATAATGAAAACGATCAAAGGTCCATGCATCCCAGTTATCAGAAGAAAGGTGACCCGGGGGCCTCTTCCCAGGACTTCTCCCCTGCCCATCCCTCTGTGGACCCATCGGCCTCATACCCTGCTTAATTTCTACCATCCCCTGTCCCTAACGGTCGCACGCACCCCATAAATTATCCCCATAACCCAAAGAGCTCTTGCCTTCCTTCAATCTCCTGACCTCCCTTCTGGTGTCCTCTCTCTCATCATACCTCCCACCCTCGAAATTGACAAAGGAGGCGTCACTGCCCATTGCTCGGGCCTGGGTGGAATTCCCTCTCCCATTCCTCATGCGCATTGAGCCCAATTAGCTCAAGGTGGTATAAACCAGCAAAACCTCCCAACTAAACACAACCCATGACTGCTTCTTAACTCTATACCCTGGCAGGATTGCCCGACCCCTCACCATTCCATCTTGTTGGCATCCCTTACCTGACAGACTCACACTCGGGTGCATGTTGAGGCCATGCCAAATTCCTACTCTGACACAAAGGCAGAGACCCAAAAGAACCCCAACCTTCCCCAACCAGAGTCATAATGGTTTTGCTCTCCCCTTCCCAGTAGAAGACTATAACAGTCCAGCTTAATCACCTTAGGCTCCCATAGAGACTGGCCCAAATCATAAAACATAAACATGGCATGAACAAGGGAGAGGAAAACAAGCACATACCTGAGTTTCATCGTGGTGGAAGTGGAATGGAGGTTTGTTATCCAGATGTCGCACCAGCACCAAAGTCTTTCATCATAACAAAACCCCCATGCCTTCCTCCACCCTATTTTAAGCTCCATGTGCGGGCCTCTGTCCCGCTACCTCACCTCGTGCTGCATGCGACAGTACAGCCTGCCACCCTTACTACTCATGTGGAAGGTGATTGTCTTCAACGCCAGGGACACTACCATTAACACTGATGGGAGGGCCGGTCTTCTTTATTACACCCCGATCGGGGAGCTGAGTCCGAGAAATGTGGGTGAGCTCTGCCCTCCGGCCTGTCCTGTTCTTTGATGCTCTGTAGCTTGATCCATCATTCTTCCCCGAGATTAGGAGGCATGATTAATTCAATAGGTTCATTCAGGTGAGCGCAACCACAATTTTCCAAGAGGTCAGCTGCTCTATTTCCTTCCCTCCTTACATGGGTGATAATGATATAATCAAATTTCTTGTTTTTATCCTCCAATCCCTGCACATGTGAAGAAGTACATCATCTTTGGCTTAGTTTGCCCCACTTCGTTCCTTGATTAAGTTTTTTGAGAATTTTCATAACCAACTAAGAGTCTCCTTCGATTACTAGCTTTTGGTATCCTATCCTGATGGCCAAGAGGAGACCTTGGTTCATTCCTATGAATTATGCTTCATTGTTGCTGGCAAAGCCAGAAGAGTCATCATATATGAATCTTGTTGTGCCATGATGATCTCGAAAAATCCCTCCAACCCCTGCTTGCTCTGGATTGCCTTTCGAGGCTCCATCAAAGCTGAGTTTGATGAATCCTTCTAGAGGAGGTTTGAATATCCTGATGGTGTCCCCTATGTCAGGGATAGCTTTCCAAGAAGCTGGGGAGACCATGATAGGCACTAGGTGGAGGCCCTGGATAATTCTTTCTTCCTGAGGAGCCATTTGCCAATCTTCTGGAATATATTTCTCCGAGAGGATGCACTAGTAGAAAATGATGAAATTAGTGACTAGGTAACTAAAATAGTTAGTTACCACAATTATTTCAAGTGAATTACTACTAAATTTGATCAATTTTAAGTGATCGAAATAAAAATGACTAATTTAGTTTAGGATTAAAATATATGACTAGATGATATTATTGTACCAGCTAGCGCGGCTCTAACAGGTCGAGTGTGAGCTGACCTACCTGCGACCTCCAAGCCGCCATGGAATCAGGAGGGGGACCCGAGGTTCCCCTTTCTCCTCCTCTAGAAGTCCTTTCATTCAAGAAACTAATAGCAGCCAGCAACAAGCTCCCTCTGACTAAATCTCAACAAAAGTTCGTGAAGAAGCTGGATAGCATCCCTTCGGTGGCCCTTCGAATCTAAGAAACTTGTCGATCTACATTGAACCCGGCTGAAAGAGGGCTCATTGGACAGTTTACTGGCCTCTGGTCCTCTTCCAAAGCTGTAGAATACTAGGTTCAGAGGAACTGGATTCCTTTAGTCTCGGAAGGCATCAAAAGCCACTTCGTAGGCAAAGGATACTTTGTTTCTGTTTTTGAGAATGTGGAAGACAGAAGCCTCATATTCAGGAATGGCCCATATTTTATGGGTCCTAAGGGAATGTACTTAAATAAATGGACCCTTAACTTAGATCACGCTCAATATGTGCCTTCAACTATTCTATTGTGGGTACACCTCCCACATCTCCCACTACATTGCTGGAACCAAAAGCCTCTCCAAACCATTGGCAATACCCTTAGAAAGTATATTGATCAAGCAGTGAGAAAAGATCAATACTCATGCGCACGAATATGTGTCGAGGTGGATTTGGAAGTTGGGCTACCTAAAGCTATCAAACTAATGGTTGCCGACTGGACCCGTATCTAGGAGCTGGATTATGAGCAGCTTCCATTTAAATGTAGGCACTGTCACGGCTATGGCCATTTTGCAAGGCACTACAAAAATAAGGCGTAAGAATAAAGTGAGAATTCGAAAGGAGAATAATGGACCCTGGTTTAGAAAGCAGCCCCGACAAAAGC
Organism: Pinus albicaulis; assembly: GCA_034641835.2. Classification (NCBI taxonomy): domain Eukaryota; kingdom Viridiplantae; phylum Streptophyta; class Pinopsida; order Pinales; family Pinaceae; genus Pinus; species Pinus albicaulis. The sequence goes on from JAXQQM020091439.1 coordinate 308,203, forward strand.
TAAAGGAAAAAGAGTCACAAAAGGGACCAAAGTATCAGCATTAGGGAAGACTCTTAGGGCAGAGAGCTATGTTCCCCCATCGGTTGAAGCCGAAAAACTTATTGAAGAGCTCAACACTCTTGTAGACCCCTCAGTAACAACTTTGGAAACCATAGAACATCAGAATACTCCCCCCTCCTTAGTGAAAGGTAATGAAGAAACATCCCCCTCTGGAGTAATCCCAGGTACCTCCTCTCCACCCTCATATGCTGAAATGATCAGAAAGAAGCCATTGGCAAAATTTTTCTCCTCGAAGGATGAAACCTTTGAGAGGCCTTCAAAAAGAGTGGGAAGAAAATCACATAAAGAAGCCAGGGAAGAAGAAGCATAATAGCAAAAAACTCAAGGAAGTCAATCCACATTCGAAATGTCCATCGGGAGAAATACCAGAAAAAGGCCTCCCAAGGGAAGAGCTACCAACCCCTCCAACGGCAAATAATGAAATTAGTCTCTTGGAATTGCAGAGGCTTGGGGAACCCTATGAAAGCTGAAGCTATCAAATATCTACTGAAGATGGAAACTCCTGAAATCCTCATGCTCCAAGAGACTAAAATCGAAGGGGACACCCTTCTTGACATCAGCAAATCGAAATGGAAGAAAATGCAGGGAAGGTTGTAAGTGCAAGGGGCTCCTCAAGTGGAATTTCCACTTTGTGGTTAGAGGAACAATTTCATTTGGAGAACTCCTTCGAGACCCAGCACTACATTTTCACCGAGCTATGGCACTCAACAAGTAAGTTAACATTTTCTCTTTTTAATCTTTATGTTCCGGTGTTGTATGCAGAAAAAAGACATTGTTGGCAATCTCTTTCTGAATTTTTAGACCTTCACTCTCCCAAGAACATCATATTAGCCGGAGACCTAAATATTGTCCTAGAATTGAAAGAAAAGAGAGGAGGCAGTAGCAGTAGGGACCAAATGATCCCCAAGGTGGAAGACCTTGTACTCCAATGGGATATCTGGGACTTTAAACCAATGAGAGGACTATTCACTTGGTCCAACAATAGAGTAGGGGAATACCACATCTCTTCTCACCTTGATCAGTTTCTTGTACAGAGTTCGTTGCTGCTGGAACAAAGGCTAATTTCCTCCAAAATCATTCCCAAGCTAACCTCTGATCATAAGCCTATCCTGATCCTCTTGGAGTAGGAAGAAAAATAGGGCCCAATCCCCTTTCGGTTCAGCCCTCTCTGGAGTGAGAGAGATGGGTTTCTCGACACTGTTTTCTTGGCTTGGTCTAAATGTGTCATAGGATCCCCAAGATATGTGTGGAAGAAGAAACTCAATGCTACAAAACACGCACTCAAAGAGTGGATCAGAAAGCCCACAAATACCCCAACCAATCAGAGAAAAGAAACAGTCCAGCTGTTGGAAGATCTGCAAATGGAAATGGAAAAAAGAGACAACACCTCTATCACTAGTAAAAAATGATGAAATTAATGACAAGGTGACTAAAAACGTTAGTCACCGCTATTATTTCAAGTGAATTACTACTAAATTTGAGCAATTTTAAGTAACCGAACTAAAAATGACTAACTTAAATGACTACTTTAGTCTAGGAATAAAATGTACGACTAGATAACAAGTGACTAAACTAAAAACGATTAACTTAAATGACTAATTTAGTCCAAGGATAAAATATATGACTAGATAAAAAGTGACTAAACTAAAAGCCACTAACTTAAATGACTAATTTAGCCTAGCATTAAAATATACGACTAGATAATAAGTGGCAAAATTAATAATGATTAATGTAAATTACTATTGTAGTCCAAGAATAAAAATATGACTAGTACAACAAGTATATGAATTAGTCATATATGTCAATAATTTTTAATTGTGTCATGCCATAAATGGAAAATTTCAATTTTGATATCGAAGTGTTACATTTCACTACAAGATTCTTTGAATCCATCTGCAGTGTTAAAATTCTCTCAGTTGTGTCCAATACTCTTTCCATTAGGTTTTTGATAAGTACTGGATGACAGTTCTCCAAGAAACATTAATGGTGGATACCCTGCCCCTCATTTACCTTAGAGCGATCATACCCATGATTCCCCTTGCCACCACAAGTTCCTGATCTGCCCCGACGACTGATCGGTCGCCCGCGCCCTATCCCGCCCAGCTCGCCCAATCACTACACAATGCTCTCGTAACACCGAACGCGCTCACCAACATGACTTCACCTAACGCCTTTGACTTGTCTACCCGCTATGGGACACACACCCGTTTGACGTTGCCACTCATCACATCTGCCAAAACGCACGACTCTGCCCACCGCTACACGACATGCCCAAGGTGGGCGTTCGCCAATATGGCACGCCCATTGTACATCGTCGTGGCACATTATACCCTAGTTGGGCACCCGTCGCCCGCCCAGCACTTGGTCGTCGCGACAGTAACTCGAGGGTGTGACACTTCCTCATCCTCGCTCCACTTGTATTTACTCATGCAAGACGCCTTCCACGTGTTTCTCAAACCTCACTCCCATTGGAGAGTGTATGAGCCTTTGTTATAATAATAATAATAATAATAATAATAATCTAATTTTAAGGTCATGTCGACCAAGCCAAACATCAAATTGGTGTATGAGACCCCCTTGTTTGTGGGACTAGGGACTCTCCTCCACGTAGCGATTTGACTGATAATTCTAAGAAGACATACATACTCTACCCCCTCTGGTTTTGAACCTATGACCTCTTAGGAGGAAACACATACTCTTAACCATTAAGCCTACTCAAGCTGTGAATACTCACACACATATATATAATTTATTTATAATATGTTTAACATACATATATTGTGCGACACCATTTTAACATATATATATATATATATATATATATATTATTTGATATGAACCTTAATTAATTTATTAAACTAATAAATATCAATATTTGTATTTTATTGAGTTTATTAAAATATTAATTATCAATATTTATATTTTATTTGTTTTAATGATATTATATAAAATTAAATTTTAAATATATTCTGAGAATAATGATGGGAAGAAGAATAAGAAGAAATTTCATTGGAAGATGGAGAGGGAGGTGCACGAGGTTATCCTCCTTCTCCTCGATTTACTGAGGCATGACCATTTGGTTCTTTCTTCTCCTACTTCACCATTGTCTTATCATACTCTACAAAAAAAATTGGCAACTTTGTTGGGGATGCATTTCGCTCTTCCTCCAACTGATCTTCCTCATCTAACATCTTTCGTATTTTTGCTGCATTCCCCAATTTTGGATCAAAGGATTTGAGTTCTTCACCTCTTTCGAATTTGTTCTTGGTTAGCATTCACTCATGTAATCCGCATCAAGAAGACCTACTCTGATACCAAATTTGATCAAAATATCTTACTTCAAGGATGCATACATAATTGCATTTACTAGAGCACGTAACCATAAAATGCATACACATATAAGAACTGGAAATAAAATGCAACCATGAGAAACAAAGGCACAAAACAAGTTGACAACAGAGCTCACCTAGTGTGGGTTACGTCCTTAGTCCCTGCTCAATGTGCAAAGACATCTTTCATTAATCTTTAGCAAAATAAAATTACATGGAATTAAAAAATGACACCTTATACCTCCACTTTCGGGGATGTCCTGAAAATGCACATCTCTTCTGAATAAACAAACCACACTATTGAGTTCGTGGTGGAAAATTGTGAAAAATGACTATAAAGTCGACGGTGTTATGTGTTGGTTACCTTTGGGGCTCTAGGGAATCTTTTAGATTCCTTGCAAGATGCTATGCAAGAATATTCCCCTAAGATCCTAATAATATTTCTCAAAAAACTCTCCCAGGTGGGGCCTAGTTTTGGCTGTGCTAGGTTCCCTAGGCTATGATTTTCTCTCAGTCGGGCTCTGACTCCCCTCCCCTACGGAAATGAACAACTGATATATATATATATATATATATATATATATATATATATATATATATATATATATATGTATGTATGTATGTATGTATGTATGTATGTATGTATGTATGTATGTATGTATGTATGTATGTATGTATTTCATTGGGAAGATAATACAAAGCGCCAAGTTGGCACTTTGGTTACGGCGTGCAAGTGGAGTCATTTGGGTTCCGATTGGTTGGGGCTTCAAACCTTGTGACCCGCCAGACCATATTACTTTTATGTAATAAGACATTATCGTTGGTTATCAGGTGTAGTATCATTTTGTCGACAATTAACACTGTCGGTAGATCAATCGGCAAACACGCCAGTATTTTATATTAACATATATTATAACATCCCCAGGTCGGTTGGTGGGGTTTGATCACCTACTGGCCGGCGATTGATTTTATTATTATTATTATTATTATTGTAATAGGTTAACAACCTTTTTTCTCATCGATTTTTTAGGGGTCACTATACAAATTAATCAGGATAAAATTTGGTCCTCATTGACTGGCATGAAGTTGCAAAATTCCACCTCGTTAAGGAAATAGGCCGATTGTTGACTAGGCACCATGCATCACAATTTGATTGGTATGTATGTCTAAGTGGGATATTGACTAGGTTTCTGACATCATGTTCACATTGCCTGCCATGTGTCATCTCCCGATTGGCTCCATGCCAACCGTACTGCCATATCATCTAGCTGACATCATCATATGTACATATGATGTTAGCATCCGTACACCAGAGCCACATGTCATCCCTGTGGGTCTTGCTTGTAAAAAATTCATTATTTCTCAAAAAATTCAACGAACCATAACTTTCTCATACGATGTCTGGTTGAGGTGTCGTTTACGTCATTGGATTCAGAATGATGATATATTTGATTTGAGGTAGTGTTTTTTGTGTTTCAAGGACCTTAATTTTTTTTTCCTTTTAGGATCCTCCTAGATCACCAAAACAAGAACAAAAAGGGAATCCAAAAACTTCCTCTCCACCCAAGAACATGTAAGGAATCCAGATACCATCTTTCTCCACCCAATAATGTTGAGGGAATCTAGAGAGGTGAATCTCCACCCTAATCATAGTGGTTCCACCCACTCCGGGGAATCTAGAACCCACTATAAAATCACAACATGAAAGGACTCAAAGGTCCTCCTTCCAGGAATTCAAGGACACAATCCTCCACCCTCACCATCAAGGGAATCCAGAGAGAGACCATCTCCACCCTCTGGCTTTACAGGAACTCAAGAGAAATTTCTCCTCACCAAGGAGAGACCATCTTCATACAAGTCATGCCAACAAAAGATAATCCTTGTCTTTTCTTCTCTTCTAAAATTTTTCTTCCTTTCTCTACAGTTGAATTTTGATCCTCCTTTGTCTCCTCAATGATTGAGTGAGTATGTGTGTAAGTGAATGTTTTCAATGAGGTCGAATTGCCTCTTTTTCCTTCTCCTGTGTAGTTTTTGAATTTCACTATCGTAGCTGACAACAAAGTCTTCATTATTTTTATCCTCCCTTCCTTATGCCAGTGTTCTCCAAAGCAGCATGGTTTGCGTACTTCTCTTGTAGTCCCATTAGCTTTAGAAAACTAGTCAATTAAAAGACACCAACTAGTCTTTAATGGTTGTCAAAAAAAGTTCATATTTATTGCATCAGGTAATGCAAAGCTAAGAGGAATAATTTAACATAAAATTTCATTAAATTAATCTTTCTATAAAAATTAGATTTACATATGAATTGCATGGCTATTTATTTTGGAGGAGGAAAACTCTAAAATTCCTCAAAGATAGAACTCCTTCCTAGATATTTGGAGGAAGTTGAGAGAAATCCTCTCAATTCTAGTAATCTATCCTAACTACTTAGTCTCTAGGAAATTCTAGAAATATCCAAAAGATCTAGAGTTCTCTAATATTTTTCAAATTAAAAAAATAATAAATACAAAATAGAATATTGATCCAGGTGGATAGAACAAGTCCAAGTACAAGCAACTTAATCACAAAGGCTCAAAAATCAAAGTTTCATAAATGTGGAAAGCTTTGTGTCAAGTTGAAGATATTGTCTTTCTGATTCCAATAGCGCAGACGACACTCAATTCCAAGTCCGTATGAAGGAGTTAGGAGCAGTCAAAGTTTGAGGGTTGACTTGGTGATGTGGCAGCTTAAGGAGGCGACAATTTTGAGAAATCTGGCCATCGGATTCCAGGTTAAATTGTGGGACGGTTAGTTTCACTCCTTCGGTCAAAATCCGGAAGATTTGAAAATAGCTGGTTGGTTTAAAAGAAATTAAAAAAAATTCAAAATAAAAAAGATATAATTTTGAGGGCAGTCCATGACCCCCACCCTCTCCATCCAACTGTATGACAAAAAATAATATAATAATAGGGTTCGGTGGCCATGACCCCACTAGACCTGCAGCTATGTTCCAACGTACCCATATTAGTATATGGGTGGGCGGGGGTTGTTAACCCCACCTCCCAACCCATTCCACACGCCATGTTACGATGGTGTTGATGGAGTTTATGGGGCGGGCCACCCAATGCAACACCCCCCACACCCTCCCCCCCCACTTGGAATTAAATTTATTACGAAGGGTTTAAAAAAAAGAACAACGTGATTTTTAAAACCATACTCAGCCTTATTACGGAGGGGGTGGGGTTTGACCACCTGACCCACTCCCTCAAATGACGGATCTCGAACCAACTCGCCAACGGCGGACTTGGTAAAGTCTGCCCACACTCCAATATTTAAACCTGCAATTCATAAGTGCACCCAGGTAGGCCAGGAGCAGCAGGGAGTATGAGACAGGGTGGAACCATGAGCGCTTTGCAGGAAGGGAGCGAATCCATGATCTGAGCCATTTCCAGAGGGGCCAGATCTTCAATTTGTCAGAATCAGGAAAATTTTATATGGATTTTTCACCTCTCGCCGCCACGAATCCAATGGTGTTGTCCGTCTCTTCATCAGAGGTCTCCAATTTTCGAGCACTTTTAGCTATGGAGGTATAAGGGTGTAATTTTTCTTTTAATACTTATACTTTCATTTTTATTTCCACTTAATGAAAGAGGGCCTCCCCACTAATTGAGCATGGCCCAGAGATGTAGTCCCTCTTGGACGAACTCCGATGTCAATTTTGTGTCTTCTTGCATGATTTTATGCGCTTCTCTCTTCTTATGTTAATGCCTTTAAAGTTTCATGGTTAAGATGCAATTTTTCATGTAATTCTTTAACATATCTCAAAGCAAAATATTTTGGATCAAGTGGTATCAGAGCAAGTCTTTGTAGATCTGAGTTTCATGTTTGTATGCTAACTAGAAATAGGTAACGAATAGGTGAAGGGACACTAAATTCTTTTGATCCCAAAGCGGGATGTGCACATCAAAGAAGAAACATGGATAAAGATGTTCGAAATGAGGAGGAGCTAAACTTCCACAAGACCTTCTACACCATGGCAGACCGGGTCGAGAAGTTGTTCTCTAGACTTGAGAAACTAGAGAAAGCAGGGGAGAATGTGTCAGAAGGAAAAGGTTCAGGGTATGTAGATAATGGAGGAGATCCACCTCCTTCTCCTCTAGCAAGTGAAATTTATTCCTCCTCTTCTCACCATCATCACAGGAATTCATGAAATGCATCTAATAAACCTTTCTTTAAGTTAGATGTCAATTTTGATCTACCCATGTATAATGGTGAAAGTAATGTAGAGAAGCTTAAAAACTGGGTTTGGCAAATTGAAATCTACTGCAGTATTCAGCAGATTGTGGAGGACGAGGCAAAGATCCAGTTGACTGCCCTTTGACTGAATGGAACAACTCTCATCTGGTGGGAGAGAAAACTTCAAGGCAACAGTAATTTGGGTAACCTTCTTTCCTCATGGTCAAATTTCATTGCTGCAATTAAATATCAATTCTATCCCTTGGGTTATAATAAAAAATCCTTAATGGAGTGGCAGTACCTAAGGCAAGGCAAAGGACAAGACGTGCAAAGCTTTACCAAGGAATTTAGAAAACAAGCACTATGTTTGGGCATTTCATTAGATTCACTTGAAGTGGTAACTAAGTTATTGGGTCTTTACATAGTTACGTTAGACATTAATTGTTAATGTTTGAACTTACTACTATTGACTCAGCCAGTGTAAAGGCCATTCATCTTGAAAACAGGGGCAAAATTGATAAAGATGATCATTCAAAGAAACCACCTTTCAAACCTTCAAATGGAAAATTCAGGGGGAAAGGAAAGGGGAAGGAAAAGAAGATGGCATCAATGAAGAAATATGAAGGATAAAAGCCTTATTGCACTCATTGAAAAAAGGAAGGTCATGATGACGATCATTGTTGGAAGCTATACCCGGAAAATAAGCCCCTTCGAGGGAAAAACTCCTTTTACATCACATAAATGTACAATTATTCGATGATATAAATGAAAAGGTCGTGTTGGTATATATAGGAGTTTAAAGGGTCACAATATAATTAGGGTCTACATAAAAATAATAATATAAGGGCACAATAATAACATTAGTGGTCTTCTGTGGGGCACAAAAATTACAATATGCGGGCTACATTAATATTATAGGGACCTAATAGCTTATGTAAGAGGAAGGAAAATAAAAAATACCATATGGAATTTGGTGGACCATAATGAAGTACATGTCTCCTCCTTTTTAGGATTTGTCTATCATGGGGAAGAGTTATTTTAGTTCTCTCTACCATGGTGAAGCAAGAACCTCAAATACAAAAATTATTTGGATTGCCCAACTATTTCCTAGATTTTTGGATGAAGAAGACAATGCTCTCTTGAGGGAGAAATATTGAGAAGAGGAGTTCAATTGGGTCTTACATAGTGTCCATAAGGACAAAATTCCAAGACCAGATGCGTGGTCTATTGAATTCTTTCTTGGTATTTGTGATTTGATTAGAGGAAAATTTTTGAGAGTGGTGGAGGAATCAAGGGTATCTAGTAATATTATAGCCAATTTGAAAGCAACTTCATTTTCCCTTATTCCTAAATTTTATAACCTAAGAACATTTCATGATTTTAGACATGTTTTGTTGTGCAATTGTATTTACAAATTGATCTCTAAGGTGACAGATCACTGGATCAAGCCCATTTTTTCTAAGTCCATATCCAAAGAGAAATTTTGCTTTTTGGAAAGAAGGAAAATTCATGAGGTTGTAGGTGTGGCTCGAGAAGGGTTGAACAACTTAAAGATGAAAAATCATAAAGAAGTGGTAATGAAAATGTGTTTGTCAAAATCCTGTGATCGAGTTAGTTGGATTTACCTCCATCTATTTCTAACTCACCTAGGTTTTGAGGACCCATTCATATTCTAGATTATGGGTTGTCTTAAGTCAATCTCCTTATTTCCCACTCAACTGGATTGTCTGGATTATTATAGGTTGCTGGGAATGTTTTTCAATGCTGACAACCCATAAGTCAATCTCCAGTCGGGATTGAAACATATTCCTCTTTTTGCAAAAGGCTTTGGAGGAAAAAGTAGGGCAGAGTATTTTATCCATTAAAAATCTCTAGACAAATGTGTTTCTAAGAAAATATATCCATCTTAAGAAAATATGTGCATCTTAACTCTTTGGTGGTTTAGATTAGAAATCCAAATAACTGTTGTGCATGTATATTTGTAATTTGGAAAGTAGTAATTGGATCATTTCACTAATTGAACCAGCTTTAGCTTTGAAATTGGGGGATGGTACATAGGTAAAAGTTGGATAGGATCCCTGGTTTGGCGGTAGGAAAGGATAATGACTTCTGCAGGAGTTGGTTTCTTTTTTAAATAATAGAGGGGTCATTACTCCCAACCAATTCTCAGACCCTCCTTCCTCAACAATCTAGGAACAAGGTCTGCCTTGGTGAGGCAGTTAGGCATTCTGGATGATTATTAGAATGAATATATTATTTAGCTTAAGTTATCTCGTATCAGGTTGAGAAAAAACAAGAATGACCTACAATGAAACTTCTCTCCATTTGGAGATTATACTTCCAAATTAGGATACCTACACCTCATCGTTTATTGAGTTGGGGGTGAACAAATCTGGTGGTGGAAACACCTTTGGAAACTCAAGACTCCAACTAAATCTCGTCTCTTCATGTGGTTCCTAATGATAAAAAAATTCCATACATGGGATAATATCAGGAAGAGAAGCTTGAAGGGGGCACAGATAGTGTACCTTATTCGAGAATAAGGAAGAATTTGTGGTACACTTCTTTGCTCATTTCCCCTTCTCAAATGTGTTATGGAATTAAATAAAGACGCCCAAAACTTAGGATCTTTACCACTTGAATTTAATACTAATGAATGATCTTAACTAGGAGTAACATATTATTAAAAAAAACTTAGGTCAATTAAATAATTATTATATATATATTTTAAGTTGATTAATAATTTGTCCAATTATACTATAATCAAATATTTAGTTGAATTAAATATAAAATTATTCTTATTTTTATAAAAAACATCTTATTTTTTTTCCTGATCTCTAATTCTTATAAAACTTTTATACTTGGTTTTTTCTTCAATAACATTTTATAATAATTTCATTAAATATGATAAATGAAAGTTCAGTTTCGACATTATAAAATAAAATAAAAATTTATTTTGTAATTTTAAATTCAGTTTATGAGAACCTTGCGTTTTTTTTGTTTTTTAATAGGTGTAATAGAACTTAGATTTATAAGGATTTTTAGATTTTATATTGTGATTTTTTTAATGCATATCTTGATCACATTTTTTTAAATCTTATTTTACCACATTTTTGTTTTTTATGGTTAATAAGTTTATTATAATAAATATTAAACATTATATAATAAATTATTAAATTAACAATTAACTTATTGTTTTTTAAATATATAAATTAAATGAAAATAAAATAATATTTAATAAATATAATAAAAAATAATGTTTTTTTGTCTCAGTCAATGTTCAAATATTATATTTTTGTCAAAAAAAAAAATAGTACAAAATTCATTTCAAGAAGTTATTTTTCTCATTTTTGATCATATTTGTTGAAATTGAGGCTTAGAGGAAGACATAGGAAAATGACTACATGACTTATGTTTGCATGCTCAAATGCCTTAACATACTAGTTAACAAAGAAAAAAACACACCAAACTCACAACATATTATGGAGGGGGATTGAGGCAAATACAAGGGGAGTTGCGTTTAGACCAACAAATTCAGGCATATGATAGTCAATATGCTCCACCCTCGTTTCGAGACTGCGAAGGTGGTCATTGGTGCGCCTGTGCTGGTGTCATAGATGGTCAAGCTACTCCATGATTTCACAACGACTAAATTGGATATCATTCATGTATGCAACAAACTCATTACGAACTTCGTACCTCTGTTCTTGGAGAACATTGAAGTTTAGTGGGATGTTCTTGACTTGGGCCGCAATTGAATCCAAAGTGGTATGAGCGACCACTCGACCTCGTGCACCAACAACAACCTCCTCGGTCTCGCAGTTATCCGATGAACCGGACAAGTCACCCTCTCGTGCTCGATGCTCGTCATGTCTCGGGTTGCCTCCACCTCGTTGTGGTATTCCCGTTTGACACAACATCCCAACTTGCTCCGCTCTCCAAACTACATGCCCAAATGCAAAAATGTTGAACCCCACAGATTGTTCTCCTTCCCAAAAACCAAACAAAAACTAAGAACACACCACCCACAAACCACCCACAAGACAAACTACCACCCCACACCCCAACAAAAATATGCAAAACAACCCTATACACCACAGAGCCAACCTCTCCTGTACACTAGCCAACTTCGAAAAGTCTAATGACCAACCACCTCCCCACCCACTTTAACACAATCTCAAACTCCAAATCTCTCTTCACATTGTGCCGAATTCCACGTCACAAATCCTACCTTAATGGATAGAGCTTAATATTTGAGTATCTTGAAAACAATGAATGGTATTTAATGAGTGTGTAAGCAACAACAATTTTTTTTTTTTAATAGTTTATGATTGGACAGCTCACGAGATATTTCTTGGCTTGTGAGTGATTTGCGTCGTATGGCCCCATCACCTTTTCCCTCGCTCGATTTGGATCTTCACAAGTTGAGGCAACCTTGTAGCATATCTTGTTTGCCCATCTTTACCAGAATAAGAAATTGAATGTGAGTGCCACTGACTATACAAAACAAATATCTATGTTCCAATCGATTGCTACATGTAATCAGCATATACAACGCCAGTGTAGAAATCTTATCTTTTAGGTCTGGTCGATCTGCAATTAGATTGTATAAATCTCCAATGTTAATATAAATATAATCTATTTCAATGTTTAACGGTGGTCCCTCTTTTACTATATGGTTTTCTAACTAATCTTTAATGAAGCAATGCACTAATCAGCAGCAACAGGAAGAATTAGTGGAAATGGGAGTTTGTGAGGAGAAACTGAAAAAGTTCATGCCCCATCTTTCACAGGTTGCAGTTCAGGTGGCATATGCAGGGATGAATATCCTCAACAAAGTCGCTCTGCAACATGGAATGAACCACTTCGTCTTTGTGACATACAGACAAACTATTGCTACGTTGGCCATTGCTCCTTTGGCTTATGTTCTTGAACGGTATGGACTTTCTAACTTTATACTACCTTGCAGGAAAAATTATACATGAGCAACTTTATATTTCAGAAGGAGATATAATTCCACTAGTCCATGATTTCTACTATGAGATATATACTTCATACAAAGCATAAGTTAGAAAATAGTAGAAGGGTCCAAGATGTTGATATAAAAGAGAACTTCATGTTTATCTACTGGGGTCATCCTGTAACACAAGTAATTTCATTTCTGCTGTATTGTGCTTGATTCTGTGACTCAAGGGATATAGTCACAAAAATTAATAATGGAAGGGTTTGCCATTATGATCCAGCAGTGCTTCATTATATGCCAAGGAAATTTTTACCTATGTTATCGTGTATCCTTTGCTGGGTATCTGAAAATCAATGTTCGGAATGCAAGATAGAGGATGTGGGAGAGGATGCCAACTGAAATTTGAAGTGTTAATGGTTGTAAGCCTTCCCTCTAATCACAAGTTCTTTTTCTTTTTTTTTTGCTTCCTCCTGCTTTCTGACTCACTTGGCTGAATTGCTACCATGCTGCAGAGGATTGCTACCATGCTGCAAGGGATTATGATTGTATATCTGATGTAATTTTTTTAACTTTATTTAGCATAGGCTGGGGCCAATTATTACCGGATGAAATAAAGATATATTCAGATTTTATTATTAGGATTGTGCCAAGATGGGTAGATTTTGGATACTCCTTGAGATAGTTTAATTTTACAAAAGTGGTTGAGAACTATATCTGATGTATCTCCTTTAAATTTCGTCTTTTTTTTTTAACTTTATTTAGCATAGGCTGGCGCCAACTATTACTGGATGGAATAATGATATACTCAGATTTTATTATTAGGATTGTGCCAAGCCATGCAGAGTTAGGATACTCCTTGAGATAGTTTAATTTCACAAAAGTGGTTGATAACATCTCCCCACGAAGGTCAACCTGAAGTGATGGAGACCAAAACTTACTCAAACCAACTAACCTACACCTCATAAGTATATAAGTATGTATCTTCCCATGAAATTGAAACATAAACAATCGGGGACTAAAGCCTACTCAAATCAGTTGGTCTAAGGCATGTATCTCCTTTGACTAAAGCCTATTCAAACTAATTGTTTTACCTCTTTCATCTATATGTATCTCCTTTAATTTAAAATTGGATTTTTTTTTTTGTGAAGAATAGTTTTTAACATTTCAAGTAAAAAGTGCAATAAATGAAGACAATATGGAGACCTTTCGCAGTAAGATCAAAAGATTGAACTAGTTCACCAAACTGCTGCAATATGAGAAGGAGATTCCAGATTAGCTTCCTTATTTAAACCTCTTCTAACTTGAGAAAAAGAGACACTTCATTATTCAAAGCCGTTGAATGTTATTCTAATCTAACCATAGTTCCATACTTGTTGTTGTTATTATTCCATTCATTTTCTCACAACACAAACTTATGTTGCATGAAGCACCATCAATTAGCTAAGTAAGAAGTAGTTTAGATGGTATCAGTTCATTTTTAATCAGTTATCTCCACCTTTTTATATTCTCTCACACACATATCATTCTCTCCATTATAACAGTTAACACACCCTCTATCTATGATTGTTGCAGACACCAAAGACTGCCTATGACATTCTCCATCTTTTTTCAGATTTTCTTGTTTGCACTCTGTGGGTAAGTGTGGTTGCAATCACTGTATTGATGTTGTTGTTCTTTCTACAATGCTTTCAGAAATACAAATCGAGCAGGGAACTGAACTCAACTGAACTGGAGAGCACTTTTTGTTGTATGCAGAATTACAATCAGTCAGAACTTTTTCTTAGAGGGATTGTACTACACTAATTCTACTTTTGCTTCAGCAATATTAAATTTAATCCCATCCATCACGTTTGTGATGGCCACTAGCCTAAGGTAGAAGATCGGTATCAATAAATTCCTCCCGTTGCAATTCCCAAATTAAAATTTTCGATTAGGAACTCTATTGAGGATAACTAAGTTAGGGTTAAATCCGATGGTCGTGCTTATTTAATTTTTCAGATTGGATAATGTCAATATTAAGAGCTGGAGAGGGCAGGCAAAGGTTGTGGGCATCATTATTTCTGTAGGTGGGGCAATGATGATGACATTATACAAGGGGCCTCAAATTAAATGCTTAGATTCAATCTAAATGTATACAATTCCAAAGCAAGCAACACAGTTTTGGGCTCCAAGCTGTTTTCGGTGGCTTTGTTTGGTGGGCAGTATGGATTATATGATTATGTTGAAGGTTGCAACAAGAAACATTGAAATTTGCATATAGAAACAACATCCTTGATCCTAGTGAAAATTAAGCACCTACATTAGGTGGGCCCACACTTTAGGTGTATGTCTATTTTTAGAATGGCGAGCAAATTCTATTTATAGCAAGAGTCTATTTATAGATGGTTGAGAGAATTCTATGTATGGATGTGCATCTATTTTTGGAATGCATGTGCGAAGTTTGTTCGTAGATCGCATGTCTAAAAATAGACTACATGTCAATTATTATTATCTCTTAATAATAATTACACAATAAATAATAATCTATTCTCTTGAAACACTTGATTTCAGTTACTTAATGTGGCAAACCAAGGAATTTCAAGTTAAGAGGTTGGTTGGTGGGACATGCAGGTTGATTTGAGTTGTAACATAGTGATTCTAGTTGTAACAGAGTTGGAAGTGTAGTGGTGCATTAGTTAATGCAAGTTGTAAATCAGTTTAACTTAGTTAAGTGAGTTAAAGTCAGTTGTGCTAGTTGTAACTGCAGATTCACTAGTGAGAGATCAAGTGAATTAAATATTAATTAATTCACCTGTAGTGATCTCACATGCAACTGATGTTTTTACTATTATTAACTGCATGTATATTAGTTCCAATGGAGACCTGCATGTATATTAGTTCCAGTGGAGACCCAGTTATGATCTAGGTGAAAGGGAAGTGTAACTATCAATTGTGATATTAACACGCTACCTAGGTGTAGTTATAACACCACAGGATGCCCATGATACTCAGTGCAGTTGAGGAAGGCTGAAATTCTTTGTGATTAAGAATTTCATTCATCACGAACTGCATGAGCAAGGCAGACTATCTGGAGACAATAAATTGGCTAAGGAACTTGTTAATTTTTGTATGACAGTGTGAGACAATTAGCTGATGTACTGAGAGCTCTTGCGATTGGAGTTTTGTATGTAATTGTTTCATGATTCCTTGTGGAATATACAATATATTATAGAGGGGTTTTGAGCACTAAACTTTTGTGGGAATATCTGGTGTTGTGGTTTTGATCTATTCTTCTTTGCTTCATGTGATTGGCAATTGTGTTGTTTTTAATTCCGCAAAATATTTGTAGAAGCTATTTAATATTTAACTTTAGCATATTGTTTGATAGAGTAAATCCAAGATATACATGCATATTGTATAATTTTCTACTGATTAAAAATGTCGATTTGATCTAATTGCTTTCAATCCTAAGTAGTTTTTTTAGGAATATTATGGATTCTATGGATATGAATTAGATTAAACAATTTACTTCCATCTCACTTCCAACCAGAGTTAAGTTTTGCAATTCCGGTGAACAAAAATCTAGTTAAAATTGGAAATTGACAATTGAGATATATGTGTTTAACGCAGGCTACAGTTGTGAGGGAGTATCCAGCTCAATTATCATCAACCGCTATCATGTGTTTTTTTGGAGCACTGTAGTTCGGCGTGATTGCTTTGGTATACACGCATAAAACATCAAGCGTCTGGGTTGTTGGTTGGAATATTGAGCTTCTGAGTTATGTGTATTCGGTATAGATATTTACCTTGCAACATTTTTTAGTTCATTGTTAAAGTGGGTATGGCTACTGATTTTTAAAATATTTTGGAATATAATTGACAGGAGCAAACTGAACTAACTAAATGGTTTAATTTTGTTCTTGTTTTTGGATTCCAAAATATTTTCAGAATTCACAGTTTAGTTAGGAAATATCCTTAGAATTCACAATCTAGTTGAGTTCATAGCAAGTGATCATTTAGTTAAGAAATATCCTTAGAATTCACAATCTAGTTAAGTTGAGAGCAAGTGAGCATAGGTTAAATTTTATAATGGATCGAATTGTTTATGGTTATTTCAAGGATTGATGAGTTCAACATTTGCAATATTCGTGCAAGCATGGTGTATACACAAAAAGGGACTTGTATTTGTAGCAATCTTCGATCCAGTGTGTACCGTTGTAGCAGCAATCTTGCAATATTTCGTTCTTCATGACAATCTTAATACAGGATGTTTAGCATATAAAATCATTTCCTGAATAAATTTTAATCAATTTCTGCCATTTTAGATTTATAAATATGGATCACATTTCAATGTTCACTGTATTATAGTTTCTATTCTTGTGGATTTTAATGTTTAATGTGTGCAGTGTGGTGGGAGCAGTGTTGATTGTACTTGGTCTGTATCCTGTACTATGGGGCAAAGTAGAGGACTATAAAAACGAGTGTCCAGGTGAAGTAGATTGCTTCAGTGAAAATACAGTTAAAGTTGAAGATTCCCATGATATGGACACCACCCTTGACATTTCAAGGCCATTATTACAAAATCAGTTGCATTAGATCATCACCTGCTCTGCTACTGATTGAATATGCTTCCACATTTTCCCCTGAGAGAGACTATACAATGTCTCTGGAGCAGAATTTTGTGTGTATTCATATTAATTCCCCAATAAGAGACAATATCAATGTCACAAGGAGACACAAAGCTGAATACTCTACAGGAAAAGGTGAAATTGGAAAATAGAGTCACATATTCATCTCTACCTGACATATTCAGGACAGAAATCTATTTTGAATAGTCTACAGGAAATGGTGAAATTGGAAAAACAGAGTCACATATTCATGTCTACCTGACATATTCAGGACAGAGAAATCTATTTTGAGGCCCGGGCAGAATAGAAATTCCAATTCATGTAATAATTTAATAAATTCCTGATTCAAAGGACTAGACCATAAGGGGATATTTTTTATGAAATGTATAGTTAAGAGATTTAGATATACCCTCAAAATCCTCGCGTAAAGATGATTCTGTTTAATTCATACAAAGAATTTCTCTAAAATCACTCACAATCCTTAATCAAACACATGACGAGGCCTTACTTTCTTTGAAGTTCTAATTCAACTGATTCTTAATTCATTATAACAACAGAAAAATCTTCGATAATTTACTCGTCTCAGGATGCAAATGAATTATATATATATATATATATATATATATATATATATATATATATATATATATATATATATATATATATATATATATATATATATATATATATATATATATATATATATATATATATATATATATATATATATATATATATATATATATATATATATATATATATATATATATATATATATATATATATATATATATATATATATATATATATATATATAATTTTCTTTAAAATTTCAAAAAATAACGATAAAATTTTTATGAGAGTGGAGATATGTTTCTTTTTCTTTCAGAAGAAAAAAAACACTGATATATTATATATGCCAGTACATTTTTACATCTATTACATTCTCAGCGGTGTGACAGCGAGAAAACACATAATATCATTGCCATATAACAAACTAGACCACATTCAAAGAAAGAAAGTGAGTCACAGAAGCATGGCTTACAAATTATAGAGAGTATAACCCCTCTTTGCATCAGAGATTACAGAAACAGTCCATGTCAACATACAAAAATGAACCAGAAACACATACATAGATCACTTTGTTATTGTAAGCACAGTTACCTGAGAGAGCTCTTACCAAAAACTATATAAAGTGCTTCCTATAGGTAGGCTCGATTGAGAAGAGATCAGGCTCGCTTGAAAACATGACACGCCAGATTCAATTATAAAATGAGATAAACTCACTGGCAGCGATGATTAATCTGGAATAAGAGAAGAATTATAGACAAAAACTGGCATGCTAGCGCAAAAACTTGATTAAAGCAGGCTCGCTTGCAAAAGTGAAAGGCAAAGACATGCTCGCTTGACGTCGAAAGAGAAACGTAGATAAAAATATAGAAAGATAATAGATCTTGTAGGGCGACTATCACCAAAAAACTAAAGGCCTTTAGCATGGCCACACCCGGGTTCCATATTGCTACCAATCCACCCGAATGTCTAATGGCATCCACGGCCACGGCACACCACCCCGGCTTGATATTAAGAAATGTTCGAATGGCCTTCTTCCGATCATATATAGTCTCCTGACATAGAACTATAATAGGATTCACCGACCCAAAAAAGTCTTTTTAAGGCAATGATATTTGGAGGCATTGCCAATTTTAATTGGAATTTATAAAACTTTACAATAAAAAAATAATGATTATATTTAATTTAAGATTTATAAAATTTTGAAAATCTAGGGTGAGTTATTGAATTCATTAGATTTTAATTTTGGAGCTAGAATCAAAAGTAGATTATTAAATTCAACACATTTTGGATGGAGTTTATAAAATTTATGATTTTTGTTTTGTTGTTATTATTATTTTTCTATTTATTATTTGGTTGATGTAGAATGTTCAATTTTTAGGTAAGCTCTTATGAAATTTTAAATATATTTAAATAATTTGAGTATGTAAATGGATTTAAATTTTTCAATAATTTTTGTATTATAATTGTTAAATTAATATAAATTTATTTATTTATTTAATTTTTTTTTTAAATATATATTTATTTTTAAATTTGTATAAAAATTTGAAGTTACAACAATATCATAAATAATAAATAGTATTTTTAGAATTTTGGATTCCGTGTTAGAGTTTTTTGTAAAAATCATATGACAAAGAATGTTGTCTAGGCGTTCCGAACCAGTTAGTGTGATTCATCATGAGAACTAGGTAAGAGATCGGATCTAGATGTTGAGTTTAAATAAATATATAAATGACTAAACTAGGCGTTAGAATAATGGCCGGTTTAACTCTAAAAATTAAATTCAATCAATAAAAACTAATCTTTAAATTAAAAATTAATTTGTTAAATAATTTATTTATTAGTTTATTAATATATATATATATATATATATATATATATATATATATATATATATATATATATATATATATATAATGATATATGTACTTACTTACTTTATTTATTTATTTATTAATAACTATCAAAAGAGTTAAGAGATAATGGCCATGCTGGTGTCTCTACAGCAGCCGGCAGAGATATTTGAGTTAGTTAATGTCGTTGCAATATGTAACAACAAATGTTGAATAAGATTAACAACATTGTACAACATATATAGATATATCTTAGAAGAATTTAAATAGATGGTTCAATTTATGCTTAACATATTTTTATATTTATGTTAATTAAGTTGATATGTAAATGTTAAATGTTTATAAATATTTACATTATTAAAATATTATTTTTATACTCGGTTTTAGAGTAGTTCTTGGCACAATAAGAGAGAAGTGTACTTCATTCAATTCTTAATATAAAGTGATATGTAACATTAAAAAAAAAATTAACAATAATAAAAATATTTAGGTGATAAATACAATATCTTACTATGCAAAGTTAAGAAATATTTTTGTGTATTTAAAAATACATTAATAAAAAAAATATTTAATATGGACAATGTGGTTCACTATTTTGAAAGGTGCTCTAAGTATAGTGGCAGATGTAAATGCATAATTACATAAATGTTTGTAAACATAAATATTTAACATTTAGCATTAATATTTATATGTGGGCCCCTTAAAAATTAATAATAGGTTAAAATTAATATAGTGTAAATGCATAAATGTTTGTAAACATAAATATTTAACATTTAACATTAATATTTATTTGTGAGCCCCTTAAAAAATAATAATAGGTTAAAATTAATATAGTAAATTGATATGTGAAGTGGATAACTAAATTGCTTGCATAAATTTTGGTAGACTTGCTTAAGTTATGGTGAGAAGTAATTGACTAAATTAATAGTTGTCATGGATAGTATTTCTTTGGCAAGAACAAATAAATTGATGTGTGAAGTGGATAACTAAATTTCTTGCATAAATTTTGGTAGGTAGTAACCACTAATAATTCTACACAATTATAGTTTTACTCTTACACATGTAGTGAGGAAAACATAAATAATGGTGCCAAGTAACTCTTGGTAAGTGTATTTATATACATATTATTTTTATTATTTATTTATCCAATGATCTGAAAATGGTCTGGATAACTTGTATGTTTTTCAAGAACCTACCACTCAGTTTTAATTAAAATGATCTACGTTGTACTTGACAATTTTGCGGAATTATTTACTTGAAAGTGGTGTATGAATTTTTACTGTTTATGTGTCTTAAGTTCATTTGTTCTTGCTGCAATTTAACATGTATGACAGCAACATAATGCATCAAATAATAATTTAAAAAAAAACAACAATTTTAATCTAGGAGTTCACCTGAAATCTCGTGGGCTACGTCTCCTTTGAGCTTTGTCATCATGACTCAGCTCTTTGGGATTATGGTAAGTTTTTTTACAAAGTAAATACTTAATTCCAATGAATACAAAAATGATCCAAAGGACTGAAAACACAATTTAAATCCCTCTAATGGCTTTCTAAACTTTGTAAACAGCTTTAGGCTCTTGTTGACATGATTCCTTCTGTCGTTGCACTAAGCTACTCTAAGCTTCTAAAAGGCACAAACGCCCTCAGAATTCTGTTTCTGTCACTAAAACCACTCTTTTCGTATCCAAAAGAAATAAGACACAAAATACCAACTGATAAATTTCTAAAATCGAGCACAACATCCCCAAACTAGGCTATCCTCCACGGTTTTCCCAAGACTGCCCAAAACTTCACATCAGCTTCTCAAGCTCTATAATTTCTCAAAATGTTCTAAAACCACTTCCATTGGTTCCAAAATGTCTGAAATAGTCAAGATAGACTTTTCATTCATCAAAAAAAACCTCCGACTGCTCTGGTTTTTCCTCCAAACACTGTTGGCAGCCCTTGGCACTAGGGTCAAAGAAAACTTCTCTCTTGAGTTCTCGACCTCTAGAAGTTATCAAAACTTTTTGAAATCTCTGTCATTAGATTTAGAATCATGTTTACAGTCAATAATGACCACTGGTTCGCTAAAATTGGCCTCAAGAATCTCTGGCTAAGCCCTGCACTGCTGCTGGCAAAAGCTGGCACTAATGGCCCCCGGAACTTTACTGAAGATTTTAAGCCTTCAAACATTCTATACAGGCTCTGCAAACCATTTCATCAGATTTATAACATCTGAATTATCTAATTTATACTATTGGAACTTTAGAAAAGGACTCTAACTCCCCTCGTTGGGCCTCAAACTGAATTTGTCTCATGGTGGCCCTATTGGCTCCTTCATCTTCCTTGAAAAAAAATATATTGAATATCACCTCCATTCGACCTGAAACATATCCCAAACTCTCCAGAAGGTCAAAGAGACCCAAAATTGACTAAAATTTCATCCAATTTCGTTCAATATTGAGGGAGTTATGGCATTTGCAATAAAAATGCCCAATGTCCCCCAAAAACCCCTGTTACACAGTAATTTGTCACCGTCCCTGCAATCCCCGTCCCGCACATTGGAGGGCTCATTTTGTGACCTGTGAGAAATAACATGGCTTGAAAACACTTTCATAACAACCCTATGAACAAGATCTTTCATTTCCCTGAAGACATTTCCTTGTGAAAAACCCTGAAAATGGCCCTTTTTGCATTGGCGCGATCAGGTAGTTCAGTACCCGCGCCAATGGGGAAAATACTTCAAAGAGGTCGCGCCAGTTTGCGCTCTGTCCCAGAGTTGTACTCACGCCAGCCAATTTAAGGAGTGTTTTAAAAAAAATAAATGGTGGAAGTTTCGTCCTAACTGATCCAGGAACTGATATCTATCTTGAGTTGGGAGGTTTGGCTACGGGTTTCCATAGAGAGGAAGTGGTTTGCCACCTCTCATGGAAGCTTCCATGAAGATAGGGCCAATCCCATAATAATAGGGATCCCAACTCCCCTTCCTCCATTATAAAATCTTGCTCATTTCCTTTGCAAGCTAGTCTTCAAGTTCCCAAATTCCCAAGAGCCTTATGCTGCAAGAGCCTCCATAATTCCCTTAAGGCCATATTCAAGCAAGGAGACTATTGTCAAGAGCTGAAGAGAGAGGTTTTTCCCATCCTTGACAGGCTTTTCGAGATGTGTTCTGCTGGCGACCCTCCGAAGGAGAATTTAGCGTCAGAACTATGGTTGTAATTTTCCTTTGATTGATTATTAATGAATGACTATTGGTTATGGTTCCACTCTTGTTGTTGTTTATGATGATGAGTTATGTCCTTTCTGAATGACATATAGTTGCATCTACTGGATTTTACGCTTGAATTTGTTTTGTTTCTTGCATGTGCAGGTGTCCTGTCACAGAGATCGTGGGGATCGTGATCTGCCAGAGCTAAGGAACGGGAGCGCCACCTCTTCTACAAGCAACAGCGTTGGATTCCGGGTAAGCCTTCATTGATAGTTGGTTTATTTGCGATTAGGAACCTGCATTATAGCATGTTTGATTGTTGCTAGACCCGGTCTGGGCTAGTAGGGATCGCCTCTATCTGCAGAGGGGATTTACCTCCACAACAAATTGGTGACTCAACTGGGGATCGTTAGCTTGTTATTGTTCGTTTTATGAGCTACAGACGGAGTCTGAAGTTGGCCAGATAGCCTTCGAAACGCTTTTGCTCTGTAATTGCGAAGTAGATCAACGCTGATTCAGTCAATCTACGGTTTAGTTTGTAAACTGAACCCTTTGAGCATTGTCTTGCCTTTTCAGTTGATTCTTGATCCTCCTTGCTTGATCAACTCTTTTGGACTGGTTCTTTTTGTGAATTTGGGTCTTTGATAGCTTGATCATTCACTGGTCTGCTTGTTGGATTGCTTCTTTTTTATTTTTGACTGGGAAACTCGACTGGTACGCTTTTCATCTTGACAGTCACGCCAATTGGCGCAGGTTGCTTGCGTATTACCCGCGCCAATTCGCCTCTGGCGCTACTTTCAGCCTCATAGTCGCGCCAATCCTGTGAGACATTAGGGTTTGCTCAGTTCTGAGCTTCCTGAGCCTAATCTGTGTGTTTGGTTTTGATTTTTCCACTGTTTGAGTGTTTTTGAGCCTAGATTGACTGACTGTTACCTACATCCTTTGGTTGTTTGCCCATTTCCATCGATTTTGCATTCTAGCCCTAAGTCATCTAGGTGCTGTTGCGCGTCGAGCCTTCCTTGGGAGTTTTTGGTCTTTTTCGGTTCAGTCAACCTTCTGATTGCTTCATTGCTTTCATTTAGTGGTTTTCCATTGTCTCATTGCGTTGTTTGAGTGATTGTTCTCTCTTTCATTCGAGTTTCGCCTCCTTTTGTTTTGGACCTAGATTACACGGCTCATTTGGTGTCTTTGGGATTCTTTCGTTTTGAGGGACTTTTGGTTGATTTGAGGTTTGATTGTACATTTGCATTGAGTGAAAATTTTCTTGGTTTTGTTCTCTTGTCTTTGTTTCTCAAATTGCCTTGCATTAGTTTTCAATTTTTTAGTGCATTTTGCTCTGAAATATTGAAAATATAAAAAAAAAATCTCTTTTTCTTTGAACTAGTTAATGTGACTTAGATCTTTTCGGTGTTATTAGTGATTAGTGACATTGAACGAAAAGATTTTTAGTTTTCATTAGCTCCATTAGAGATATCATTGGTTGTTTTCTGTTTATTTCGTTATTGTGTGAAAATCTCTCAACTCTCTGATAATTAGCTTTCATCGAAGGAAATGATAAACTGTGGCATATAGTTTTGCATTTAGGAGATTTTGTCATATGACATTCGCTAGGGCCTGAAAACTGAAACGTAATTGAAGATAAACATTAAAATTTACTCAATTTACACTAAGCCAGCATTGAAACATTAACGCAACATTTAGAGGTCTAGGCTAGAGACGTGTTCTGGCGTCTTTAAACCTAGTAGCTGCCGTTCGCCTCTTGGCTTTAGACAGCACTAGTACGGACTTGTGCTCCCCATACCGTCGCGTATATAAAGGGAGACCCCACTAGGTTTCTATCCTTTATCCATAGGAAGCCGAGTCTGCCGCCCTATACCGGTGATACACCGGACACAGCATTCGGGGAGATTGACTGCACGTACGTTAAGTCCTTGGTTGATTTCTCTTTCATTTTGAAACCAAGGTGTATATTGCAGTTCATGGTTATTTGGTACACCCTTTGCCTAGTATTCCTGAGTAGTCATTTGATCTTTTCTGACTCTTTAAATTTGAAAATATCACCAAGCGCTTGTCATTTCACGCTTGCTTAAAAAATGAAAGAGATAGAGTCACCTTTCATCCGTTTCTCGACTCTTAAAACATGAAACGTTGAAATTTCTAAGTTTCAATGTGGTAAAATAAATCACCCGCGATCACACGCCCTGTTAAGATTTTCTTGTTGGCTGTTTGATTGTGTGCCTTGGTTTTTAGCCCGTGTGCGGTTTTGAGTTGTTGATGGAAAATTTTCTAGAGTTCACCAACCAAGGAATCCCCTCCGATGGGAATCCTAGTCATTTTCCTCCTTTCAGGAATGTTGGTGCTCCTTACATGGAAACGTTGTCCCTTCCTGGGTTAACTGTTGGGTTGCCTATTTGGTTGTTCTCAACCTCTGTGGTTCCGAATGTCTCAGCTGTTGTTCAATCAGTTCCTCCACCTGAACAACATCATGTTGATCCCAAGGTGGACCTCTCCCCTTCTTCGCCTGTTTCTGCGTCCTCCTCTTCTACTTCACCTGGTGAAAGTCTCGATTTGAGTAACGAGGTGGCTAAGAAGAAGAAGAAGAAGACAAAGAAGAAGAAGTCTGATGAAAGAGAGGCTAAAGCTGCCGCTACTGTTTTTGACACACCTCCTCTTGATAAACCTCTCAAACCTCCACGGAAAGTCAATTTCCCTTGTATGTTGTGCACGGGAGACCATCTTCTTCGAGACTGCCCTAGCATTCCCAAGGTGCTCGAAGTATGGTCCAACGGTTGCCTGCCGTTGCCTTTGGCTTTTGGGAGTCAGGTTGGGGGCATGTCTTCAACTGATGCTAGTAAGACTCCTAAGAAATAGGGTAAGCTCACCAATCCCTGTAAGTTGTGTGAAGGGCACCATGACATTCACCTTTGTCCGTATATGGATGAAGCCAAAAGAGTCTTGGACAACGCAACCATTTCTACACCATGCCTCCCGGCTGGTTATATCAGCTTTCTTTGAGTCCTCCACCAACTGATCCTATGATTGGTCAAGAGTCATCCTTGGTCGATCCCACTCCCCCGGAAATTCAAATTCAGGAATCCTTCCCTGACCAACCGTTGGTCATGGGAACGGTTTAGCTGGCTCCGTCTACGGTGCACTAGGTCTTTTCTGTTGAGAGTGGATCTCACACCCCCCATGTCCTTCTGGTTTCTTCAAATTCTTTAGACTTGGAGAAAGATTCTTCTATCCCCGTACCTCAAGAAGAAGCTCCTTCACCTCCCGTGATGGAGGTCCCGGAGGATACCCCTCCCACCTTCGAGATGGAGGTCGTGGAGGATGCTTCTTATTTCGTAACATCAGGGGAAGACCTTCCCAGTTTGATGGTAGCCCCTCCGAGTAGTCTGGTCGCTTCCTTTGATTGGAATCGATTTGCAGGATACCGCCTTCCGTCTTATGTGCCTTTCGAGATAACGGTACAGGCCTTTGGTCTGGTTGTACCCAGCACCATTATAGACGAAGGCGCATCTGTTAGTGTTCTATCCTCAACTACTTGGCAAGCTTTTGGCTCGCCACCGCTTGCGCCTGTTACGCAGAATCTGTTGGTATTTAACAGAAGAACGAGTCAACCGTTAGGGATCCTTCCAAGGTTACCTGTTACTTTGGGAGGTAAAACCGTCCATATGGATGTGATGGTTGTTCCAGGCCCCTTGGATTTCAATCTGCTCTTGGGGCACGATTACACCTATGCCATGGGAGCGCTTGTCTCCTCCCTTTTTCGTGTGGTCTGTTTTCCACATGAAGGACGGATCGTGACCATTGATCAGCTTTCGTTCTTTGGTCCTGATGTGGCAGCTGGCCCACCATCATCCCTTCCTGGATTTTATCCACCCGTTGTATCTGCCCCACCACAGGTCAACTATGTGGCTACCTACCCCATGCTTGTACTCAGTGATAGTGCCGTTGTGCATCAGGTGCTGGGGGCATTGGGTCCTGACTTCCAGGATGTTTTCCTTCCATCGGGAGTGAAACTCTGGGAAGCGATGACTTCTTGTTCATTATTATGAGGTCGTCTGGAGTAGAGTTCCTTGTCTTGTGTCAAGCTCCTTAAAAAATGAAACAAGGTAGTTGGAGCAGAGTTCGTTTTCTTGTGTCAAGCTCCTTAAAAAATGAAACAAGGTTGGGGAGCAGAGTTCCTTGTCTTGTGCCAAGCTCCTTAAACCATGAAACAAGGTGTCCTGAGGATAGTTATTTTAGTGTGTCAACCTCGTTAAAACAATGAAACACGTTCCTGTTCAATTTGAGTCTTTGATAAGTTCTCGTAAAATCCTAGTCGAGTCTTTCTCTTGATCTAGTAATTTGAAGCTTCACTCCATCTACCTTTCATATGGATTGAAGCTTAGGGGGCATGTACCTCGAATTGAGTCACCATGCTGGGGGGCATGCTTACTTTTTCAAGCATAGTTTGTTTCCGTTTCAAGCTTGTGTAAAAATGAAACTGGTTTCCAGCACAGTTTATCTTTGTTTCAAGCTTGTGTAAAAATGAAACCAAATTCAAGCAGAGTTTCATGATTTCAAGCTTGTGTAAAAATGAAACCTTTCCCATTTTACCTCTTGTGATTGCCATTTTATCAGCCTATTTTTGTTAGATGAGCCTTGGTTTTCTCATTCCATCGTCCCCATCTGCTTGGCCGATCATACGCCTTCACTTGGTTCTTTTACCCGTTCCTGAGGAACCGCTGCGATGAGTGGTCTTGTTAGCCAGCCTCTCGACCTTTATTTGTTTTGAACAGTTCCACCATTACCGGAACTAGTTGCTTCCCTTTATACCGCTCATTCCTTCAGGAGGAGTCACCTTTCAGCTCTTTTCTGACTCTCTAAACATGAAAAGATTTTCGAGTCCCTTGTTGTTTCGATCTCGTTAAAGTGGCTACAAAATGACATCTACCCAGTATATGTTTATCCCTTTTTCGGGCTGGGATAGATTATTTACGAAAAAGGAATACCCTAGCCTATCGCGACTAGGAGGTTTTCTCAGACATAGTTTTCTACCTTTTCGGATCTGAGGAACTATTTACGAAAAGGGACCACTGGAGTGTACTTTTCTACTGTCTTTTCAAACTCTGTAAACATGAAAAGATGCTGATTTCTTCCTTTGTCAGGCTCGTTAAACCCTGATGACATTGGATCCAGTCGTAATGACGATATTCGAGTTTCTCCTTCCTAGGGCTCGTTAAATGTACTAGGATGGATTCGTCTGAAGGACGGATTTATATGACAAGCATATGGTATCCTCTTCAAGCTTGTGTAAAAATAAAGAGGTACTCTCCAGAAATGGTGGGGATAAATGGAACCAAAATCATTGTCGTGTCGGCAATATGTCACTCTTGAACATGGCACTTATCTGCATTTGTGTCGGGTTGGGGACATCTCATCTCGTTTTTCACTTGCCTCCGTGGGTTTGGGTAATCCCTTTTGACCTCTCATCTACTCTTTGCCTCGTCATCATGACCTTTGATCTGTTGATGTCAAATACTGCCAAATTCACTGTCGTGCCGCCAATATGTTCAAGAGAAGTTGACCTCTGCAAAATTCCAACCTTCCTCTGATTCTCATCTGATCCTGATTCACAAAGACACTATGTTCCTCTGTCTTGCGTCGATGATGTGGGAAACGCTATGGCCCACCTTTGATCAAGGTCACTTCCTGTCGACTTCAACTCATTATCCAGGAAGATGATCTAGAGACTCCCTTCTGGTACCTTGGAGCCTACATGCCTCAATGGCAGGTTCTTCGCATTCGACGTGAGGTTTTCATCATTGGCCTCCGATCGAGTGATTCTAAGGGTGTTCGACGTCAGCTCATTGTTCACATGCTGTGGATTGTACCTATAGTACCTTGAGGACCATTGGCATTAATGGTGGTACCTCTCGCGTCTGTTAACAGCTTTCATCATTGGCTGGTAATCAGACGATGTTCTTGCATGTTCGACTTCAGCTCATTTATTCACATGCTTGGACTTGTACTGTGTTCAGGTCAAGATGGAGCGCAAGACCCTGGATTGTGTCTGTTATAATCCAGGCTTTGATTTTGTGGATTATTATGATTATTTACATGACTCACTTACTGGATGGCTGCGACCATACCTGAGTCTATTTATCAATCCTCATTGGATGGCTGCGTCCATGCCTTGGATCTGGATTATTGTATACTCTGTTATGGATGGCTGCCCCCATACCACATATATATCATGTACTTGAGATATCAGTTGTACTTCTCCACGCAGGTTTTCCGACGGCGGAGTTTTCAGTTGGACACATTCTCGTAAAGAATTTCACCCCTCTCTCTCTCTCAGGCCTCATGCTTTAGGGAGCATCTGTTACACAGTAATTTGTCACCGTCCCTGCAATCCCCGTCCTGCACATTGGAGGGCTCATTTCGTGACCTGTGAGCAATAACATGGCTTGAAAACACTTTCATAACATCCCTCTAAACAAGAGCTTTCATTTCCGTGAAGACATCTCCTTATGAAAAACCATGAAAATGGCCCTCTTTGCATTGGCGCGATCAGGTAGTTCAGTACCCGCGCCAATGGGGAAAATCCTTGAAAGAGGCTGCGCCAGTTGGTGCTCTGTCCCAGAGTCGCACTTGCGCCAGCCAATTTAAGGAGTGTTTAAAAAAAAAAAAATGGCGAAAGTTTCGTCCTAACTGATCCAGGAACTGATATCTATCTTGAGTTGGGAGGTTTGGCTACGGGTTTCCATAGAGAAGAAGTGGTTTGCCACCTCTCATGGAAGCTTCCATGAAGATAGGGCCAATCCCATAATAATATGGATCCCAACTCCCCTTCCTCCATAATAAAAGCTTTCTCATTTCCTTTGCAAGCTAGTCTTCAAGTTCCCAAATTCCCAAGAGCCTTATGCTGCAAGAGCCTCCATAATTCCCTTAAGGCCATATTCAAGCAAGGAGACTATTGTCAAGAGCTGAAGAGAGAGGTTTGTCCCATCCTTGACAGGCTTTTCGAGACGTGTTCTACTGGCGACCCTTCGAAGGAGAATTCAGCATCAGAACTATGGTTGTAATTTTCCTTTGATTGATTATTAATGAATGACTATTGGTTATGGTTCCACTCTTGTTGTTGTTTATGATGATGAGTTATGTCCTTTTTGACTGACATATAGTTGCATCTACTGGATTTTACGCTTGCGTTTGTTTTGTTTCTTGCATGTGCAGGTGTCCTGTCACGGAGATCGTGGGGATCGTGATCTGCCAGAGCTAAGGAACGGGAGCGCCACCTCTTCTGCAAGAAACAACGTTGGATTCCGGGTAAGCCTTCATCGATAGTTGGTTTATTTGCGATTAGGAACCTGCACTATAGCGTGTTTGATTGTTGCTAGACCCAGTCTGGGTTAGTAGGGATCGCCTCTGTCCGCAGAGGGGATTTACATCCACAACAACCCCACTAAAAGTGGGAGACTGCCAGTTAACAGCGCCAAAATAGAAAACCTCTCGAAAATAGTGGAAGCGCTCCAAACATGGCAGATTGTTAGCCGTTAAATTAAATGTTGGAGGGGCAGGGTCATATGTGACCGCCGCCCAAACTGCCTGTTTTCCCACGACCTATCCATCTGCCCAACCTTTATATTAAATGTTGGCCACTTCATATTACCACCCTTTAAGCCAGCAGTTACAGTTATTGCCACCGCAGTTATGGATAAGAGCATGGTTTAAATGCGCTAGTCGCATGAGGGAGGGGCTGGCCCTTCCCGGTCCCACATTCACATGGCGATAGGCTTTATAAAGAAGCGCAGTACCATATATGTTAAGAATTAACCGCATGGCACAACGATCGTCCATGTGGTTAGGTGTGGACAGGTCTGGTGTTCAAAATCCGGTAGTTGCAACAAAAGTTTTGCCATTATACTTGACTTCACCCTGGGGCCTCGTGGCGGCCTCTAGGCCTGCCACGTGGCAACTCGTGATTGGCCAAAAAACTTCAAATTCAACCCATTAATGAATTAGAGTCTGCCACTTGTCAACAAATGATTAGACCGAATGTAATATTCTAGGGAATATTCCAACGAATATTTCTAAAATATTCTTTGAAATATTCTTTTTTTAATTTTTCCAAAGTTTAAAAGTCAAACTTGGTCAACTGAAAAATGAAGTTTATTTGAGACTTCAAACCTCAATAAAATTTGCATACGACCTCAGTTTTGAGAATCGTTCACAGCGCCAGAATCGTAGCGATGAGACCTTTCCGGTCATTCACATTGAAACAAGTTTTGAACACTTTCATTTTTGAGCAATTTGTATATCTTGGATATGATCTCGTGATCATCCAATGACTTGCTTAAATTATGGTGAGAAGTAATTGATAGTAAATATGTTATTTAGTTGAGTATACTTTATTTTCAAGGATTTTATTTTTGGATGGTTTTCTTGCAAAGCTTATGAATAAAAAATCACTACAAAAATCTCTAAAATCATGCATGAATATTGCAACTATATCCATAAATTATGACATAAAATATTAAGGCAATTTTCCACATGACATTATATTGTACAAAGAATTGAATAGGAGCTTCAATTTATGGTCGAATTAAATGTTTGAAAAATAGTTTTTTAATAATATTGAAAATAAATATTTATTTTTCAAAGTTAAACACTATAATTTTCATTAGTTAATGTTAACCTAATAGTGATCAACAAACAAATTGATTGTTCGAGTTATTCCTTGGTAGGAACTAATAATGATTCCATAACCTTATTTAAATTTAAATAATAAGCACACAAAAGCTCATTACTTACAATAAACTTAAAATATTACAGGATTCTTAACCATGGATACTCACCTCCACTTTACCAAGGATATTATTAGCTTGTAAATAGTTTTTCTACAATATTATGTGCCAATACCATAGCTTATCAATAGCACATGCCCAAAAATCATAATTCATTTCATAATAATAATAATAAAATGTAAAATATGTGAGACCTTACTTATATCGTTGACTCCACAGAGTGACAATTCTCGATTATATGGAGAGAGAGAGAGAGAGAGAGAGAGATAAATGAAGAGAGAGAGGAGGGGGAGGATAGGAGAGAGGGATGTATAGAGAGATGGAGTTGGAGGGGGAAAGAGAGGGAGTGAAGAAAAAATACATAGAGAGATAGAGGTGGAGAGAGAGGGAGTGACAACAGAGAGATGGAGAGAAAGTGAGGGAGAGAGGAGATGAAGGAAGAGAGAGAGAGAGGAACATAAGGGGAAGAGAGAGAGGGAGACATAGAGATGGAGGGGGAAGAGAAGGGGAGAGAGATAGAATGAGAAAGGGAAGAAGATAAAGACAGAGTTGGAGGGTAGAGAGAGAAAGAGACAAAGAGAGTGATGGGGTGGAGAGATAGAGGGGGATAGGAAAGAATGGGAGAGAGAGTAATTGAGAGAGAGAAGGGTAGAGGGAGGGAGAGATGAATGTAGTTGTCTGGGGAGAGAGAGAGAGGGAGGGGAGAACAAAGACATAGAGAGGTATAGGTGGAGAGTTAGGGGGAGTGCCGAGGGAGAGAGAGCGAGAGAAAGGAGAGGAGGGAAAAGAGAGAGAAGGAGAGGAGAGGGAGGGAGGGAAAGGAAAGAGAGAGAAAAGGAGACACGTAGATGAAGGGGGGAGAGAACAGAGGAGACAAAAGGAGAGAGGGAGGGATATAGTAATATATTTGGAGGTAAAAGAGGGAGAGAGAGAGTGAGAGAGTGATGGGGGGAGAGACAGAGGGAGGTGGGAGAGAAAGGGAGAGAGATGAAGGAAAAAAGAGAGTACTTGAGAGAGAAAAGGAGAGAGGGAGGGAGAGATATATGGAGTTTTAGGAGGGAAGAGAGGAAGGTAAGAAGAAAGAGATAAAAATAGAAAGGTGGAGAGACAAAGATGGTGATAAGGAAGAGGTGGAGAGAGATTGAGGGAGAGAGGAGAGTGGGAAGGAAGAGAGAGGTAGAGAAAGGGGGAGAGAGAGAAATAAGGGTAAGAGAGAGAGGGATAGGGAAAGGGAGGGAGAGAGAGACAAAGAAGGAGAAATGGTAGGGGAAGAGAGAGGGAAGAAGAGAGAGGCAGAGAGAGGGGGCAAGAGGCATTGAGAGAGATATGGGAGAGAAGGAGTTGGAGATTGAGTAAGAGAGAGGGAGGGAGATAGACACAAAGATGGAGGGGTGATAAAGAGGGAAGAATAAAGAGATGCACAAAGACAACTATTGATATTATATAGTATTATATAATATCAAATGTTATTAACGATAGAGAAATAGGAAGTAAGGATTTTATAGAAGTTAAGAGAAGCTGGATTTAGAAAGCCATGAATATTTTTAATTTCCATTTAAATAGATGCATTGATTTCATTTTAGATGTTGATTCTTGATCTTATTTGATTGATTGCACTAGATTCATTGGCTTCAGTGTAAATGTTGATTTCTAATCTTATTTCTTTTCGTGCACCAGATGAATTGATTTTAATGTAGATGTTGATTCCTTATCCTATTTGATTGCTTGAAATAGATGTATTGACTTCACTGTATATGTTGATTTCTAATCCTAATTGATTTCCTGGATGCATTGATTTTAGTGTAGATGTTGATTTGATGTAACTAGATGTATGATGCACATTAATTTCAAAATATTTAGATTAATAGCATGCATTGATTTCAGCATAAGCACAAAAAAATATTAACAATGTGCATTGATTTATGTGTTACAGTAATTCAACCATAAATAAAATACCTGATTTTTCATCTTAAATAAAATGTACACTTAACTGAAATGTTTTCTTCTTTGAACTGTAAATTATTTATAATTCACAACATTCTTATTATTCCCATTTTCCATCATTCAACATTGTTAGTCACTTTGCATTCAAATGAGGTAACTGAGAAAACAACTACAATTGAAACTTACTTGGGGTTTAACACTCCATAAGTCACAATGATTAACATTGGAGATATGTACTATTAATATTGGAGAGCACGAGAGATAAGGTATGAGAATAGCTCGAGTTAAATATTTGCATGGTCTATGATTTTAACCGTCCTCTCCATATGATCAATATGAAAATAAGACAAAACTAACAAGTGTGACAATAAAAACAATAGAAGAAATAGTTTGAGAATGATCACAATGAAGACTATTCGTAATTGATTACATTCCTATTATTTACATTTTCTATCATTCAACGTTGTTACATTATTACTTTGCATTCAAAAATTTTGTTTCATCATGTTTCATCATTTAAGTTATTAACAATCTTTGTCATCTAAAAAATTTGAGCTAACTTAGTAAATTTAAGAATAAAATGACCACATTGAATCTTAGACATATTTATCATATTTAAAATGATATGAAAAATTATATGTTCAACAAATTTTGTGTGACCGAGCACTACCAGCCTAGGTCCATCTTAACCCAAGATGTATAAGCACCGAGAGGGGCCAAATATTTTGAGGTGCAAACCTTTCCTCAAGTTCTACACTGAAAAAATAGTTTTCCACGTCAAGAGATATGATACCCCTCGACGCTTGATAGATCTCGAGTTAAGAGGGATCTTGTCTTATAAATAAAATATTCCAACATTCATATTAAGTAAAATATTTCTATCTCAACTATGCATATATGTACATATTAAAAAATTTCAAGTGGTGTCACTACTTTATATTTTCGCCCATTTTCATGTATATTTTTCATCAATTTTCTTTAAAATATGTTGTTTATTCTACACTATATATATATATATATATATATATATATATATATATATATAGAGAGAGAGAGAGAGAGAGAGAGAGAGAGAGAGAGAGAGAGAGAGAGAGTGTGTGTGTGTGTGTGTGTGTTTCCAATTTTTGCACTATCAAAAAGATGTTTCTATATCAAAAAAATTGATGCTTGATCCATAGTTAAAATAGATTTATACTCAAAATATTTCAAGTGGTGTCATTATTTTATATTTTGGCTCTTTTTTATTATTTTTGGAATCGAAAAGTTATTTATTCTACTGTATATATAAACATGATTAAGATATACTTAGGATATACCAAAAAATTATAATATAAAAATTTAAGATTATTATATATATATATATATATATATAT
The DNA here is from genome assembly GCA_034641835.2 of Pinus albicaulis. Lineage (NCBI taxonomy): Eukaryota > Viridiplantae > Streptophyta > Pinopsida > Pinales > Pinaceae > Pinus > Pinus albicaulis. The sequence goes on from JAXQQM020091439.1 coordinate 343,107, forward strand.
ATATATATATATATATATATATATATATATATATATATATATATTTTTTTTGGTTTTGGAATTAGAAAGTTTATTTATTTCTATAATATATATATATATAAAGAAGAATCTATTAGAATTTTTATATTATAATTCTTTTGGTGTATCCTAATCATGTTTATATATATATATATAAACAACTTTATCATAGAGCACAACAAATATTAAACATCATATAACAAGTTAATAAGTTAATGATTAACTAATTATTTGTTAATAAGTTAATGGTAAACTAATTATTTTTACTAAATTGAATGAAAATAAAATAATTGTTAATAAATAAGATAAAATAGTGAATCATATGGTACTTTATGTAAGGGTAGTCTAAAAAACTTTATAAATTAGTTTGGAAAATAATCGCAAGATTATGACAAAATTTAGAAGGATCAAGATACAAAATTTAGAAGAATCAAGATATTCTTGATAGCGTTGAATCCATTTCCACCATTATAATGTTAAATCCATTTCATATTCTTGATAGTACTAAATCCATTTCTATTTGGTAAAAAAAATATTTTTTTATCAAATTCTGAACAGAAAACTACCATCTTGATAAAGCCTCAGTAAACAACCCCTCCCTTTTATATTTTGCTACTACACAATGAGTAGACAACCCCTCCCCTTTATATTTTTCTACTACACGATGCTTACTATTTACTATATACATAATTTCTATTGAATGTGTAGAAACTAACCATTTTTAAATAATCTATGATTGGACAGTTCCACAAGATATTCCTCGTTAGTCATTTATGTCGGATGGTCATAATTATTTCATGGCTCGATACACAAGACTCCAAAGCAGCGTGTCTTGATGTGGGTGACATTACTTTACAATGCGTGTCTTCATTGTAGTAACCACTAATAAGTCTACATAATTATAGTTTTACTCTTACACATGTAGTGAGGAAAACATAAATAATGGTGCCAAGTAACTCTTGGTAAGTATATTTATATACATATTATTTTTATTATTATTTTTATCCAATGATCTGAAAATGGTCTGGATAACTTGTATGTTTTTCAAGAACCTACCACTCAGCTTTAATTAAAATGATCTACCTTGTACTTGACAATTTTGCAGAATTATTTACTTGAAAGTGGTGTATGAATTTTTATTATTTATGTGTCTTAAGTTCATTTGTTATTTCTGCGATTTAACATGTATGACAACAAAGTAATGCATCAAATAATCATTTAAACACAACAGCAATTTTAATCTAGGAGTTCACCAGAAATGTCGTGGGCTACGTCTCCTTTGAGTTTTGTCATCATTACATAGCTCTTTGGGATTATGGTAAGTTTTTTTACAAAGTAAATACTTAATTAAAATGAATACAAAAATTATCCAAAGGACTAAAAACACCATTTAAATCCCTCTAATGGCTGTCTAAACTTTGTAAACAGCTTTAGGCTCTTGTTGACATGATTCCTTCTGTCATTGCTCTAAGCTACTTTGAGCTTCTAAGAGGCACAAACGCCCTCAGAATTATGTTTCTATCACTGAAACCACACTTTTCATATCCAAAAGACATCAGACACCAAATACCAACTGATAAATTGCTCAAATCGAGCACAACAACCCCAAACTAGGCTATCCTCCACGGTTTGCCCAGGGCTGCCCAAAACTTCACATCGGCTTCTTGAGATCTAGAAGTTCTAATAATATTCTAAAACCACTTCCATTGGTTCCAGAATGTCTTAGATAGTCAAGATAGACTTTTCATTCATCAAAAACGGCCTCCGACTGCTCCGGTTTTGCCTCCAAACACTGTTGGCACCCCTTGGCACTAGGGTCAAAGAAAACGTCTCTGCTGAGTTTTAGACCTCTATAAGTTATCAACAATTTCTGAAACCTCTGTCATTAGATTTAAAATCATGTTTACAGTCAATAATGACCATTGGTTTGCTGCAAATGGCCTCAAGCAGCTCTGGCTAAGCCCTGCACTACTGCTGGCAAAAGCTGGCACTAATGGCCCCTGAAACTTTACTGAAGCTTTTTGGCCTTCAAAAGTTCTCTACGAGCTCTGAAAACAATTTCATCAGATTCAAAACATCTGAATTATCTAATGTAGACTATTGGAACTATGGAAAAAGACTCTAACTCCCCTCGTTAGGCCTCAAACTGAATTTGTCTCATGGTGGCCCTATTGGCTCCTTCATCTTCTTTGAAGCAAACTCTATTGAAGATTGCCTTCATTTAACTTGAAACCTATCCCAAACTCTCCAGAAGGTCAAATAGACCAAATATTGACTAAAATTTCATCCAATTTAATTCAATATTGAGGGAGTTATGGCATCTGCAAGAAAAATTCCCAATGTCCCCCAAAAACCCCACTAAAAGTGGGAGACTGCCAGTTAACAGTGCCAAAATGGCCAACCTCCTGAAAATAGCAGAAGCGCTCCAAACATGGCGGATTGTTAGCCGTTAAATTAAATGTTGGAGGGGTGGGGTCACATGTGATCGCCACCCAAACTATAACTATCGGTTTTCCCGCGACTTATCCATCCGCCCAACCTTTATATTAAATGTTGGCCACTTCATATGACCGCCCTTTGAGCCGGCGGTTACAGTTATTGCTGCCACAATTATGAATAAGAGCACGGTTTAAATGTGCTAGTCGCATGAGGGAGGGGCTAGCCCTTCCCAGTCCCACATTCACGTGGCCATAGGTTTTATAAAGAAGTGCAATACCATATATGTTAAGAATTAACCACGTGGCACAACGATCGGCCATGTGGTTAGGTGTGGACAAGTCTGGTGTTCAAAACCCAGTAGTTGAAACAAAATTTTTTCCATTACATTTGACTTCAGCATGGGCCACGAGGCGGCCTTCGGGCCTGCCACGTGGCAACTCGTGATTAGCCAAAAAACTTCAAAGTCAACCATCAATGAATTAGAGTCTGCCACTTGTCAACAAATGATTAGACCGAATGGAATATTCTAGTGAGTATTCCAAGGAATATTTCTGGAATATTCTTTGAAATATTCTTTTTTTAATTTTTCCAAAGTTTAAAAGTCAAACTTGGTCAACTGAAAAATGGATTTTATTTGAGACTTCAAACCTCAATAACTTTTGCATACGACCTCATTTTTTAGAATCGTTCACAGCGCCAGAATCATAGCGATGAGACCTTTCCGGTCATTCACATTGCAAAAAGTTTTGAACACTTTCATTTATGAGCAATTTGTATATCTTGGATATGATCTCCTGATCATCCAATGACTTGCTTAGATTATGGTGAGAAGTAATTGATAGTAAATATGTTATTTAGTTGAGTATACTTTATTTTCAGGGATTTTATTTTTGGATGGTTTTCTTGCAAAGCTTATGAATAAAAAATCACTACACAAATCTCTAAAATCATGCATGAATATTGCAACTATATCCATAAATTATGACATAAAATATTAAGGAAATTTTCCACATGACATTATATTGTACAACGGATTGAATAGGAGCTTCAATTTATGGTCGAATTAAATGTTTGAAAAATAATTTTTTAATAATATTGAAAACAAATATTTATTTTTCAAAGTTAAACAATATAATTTTCATTAGTTAATGTTAACCTAATAGTGATCAATAAACAAATTGATTGTTCGAGTTATTCCTTGGTAGGAACTAATAATGATTCCATAACCATATTTAAATTTAAATAATAAGCACATAAAAACTTATTACTTACAATAAACTTAAAATATTACAAGATTCTTATCCATGGATACTCACCTCCACTTTACCATGGATATTATTAGCTTGTAAATAGTTTTGCTACAATACCATGTGCCAATACCATAGCTTATCAATACCACATGCCCAAAATTCATAATTCATTTCATAATACTAATAAAAAAATGTAAAATATGTGAGACCTTACTTATATCATTGACTACACAGAGTGACAATTCTCGATTATATGGAGAGAGAGAGAGAGAGAGATAAATGAAAAGAGAGAGGAGGGGGAGGATAGAAGGAGAGAGGGATGGATAGAGAGATGGAGTTAGAGGGGGAAAGAGAGGGAGTGAAGAAAAAATACATAGAGAGATAGAGGTGGAGAGAGAGGGAGTGACAACAGAGAGATGGAGAGAAAGTGAGGGAGAGAGGAGATGAAGGAAGAGAGAGAGAGGAACATAAGGGGAAGAGAGAGAGGGAGACATAGAGATGGAGGGGGGAGAGAAGGGGAGAGAGAGAATGAGAAAGGGAAGAAGATAAAGACAGAGTTGGAGGGTAGAGATAGAAAGAGAGAGAGTGATGGGGTGGAGAGATAGAGGGGGATAGGAAAGAACGAGAGAGAGAGTAATTGAGAGAGAGAAGGGTAGAGGGAGGGAGAGAGGGATGTAGTTGGAGGGGGAGAGAGAGAGGGGGGAGAACAAACACATAGAGAGTTATAGGTGGAGAGTTATGGGGAGTGCTGAGGGAGAGAGAGTGAGAGAGAGGAGAGGAGGGAAAAGAGAGAGAAGGAGAGGAGAGGGAGGGAGGGAAAGGAAAGAGATTGAAAAGGAGACACGTAGATGAAGGGGGAGAGAACAGAGGAGACAAAAGGAGAGAGGGATGGATATAGTAATAGATTTGGAGGTAAAAGAGAGAGAGAGAGAGAGAGAGAGAGAGAGAGAGAGAGAGTGATGAGGGGAGAGACAGAGGGAGGTGGGAGAGAAAGGGAGAGAGATGAACGAAAAAAAAGAGTACTTGAGAGAGAAAAGGAGAGAGGGAGGGAGAGATAGATGGAGTTTGAGGAGGGAAGAGAGGAAGGTAAGAAGAAAGAGATAAAAAGAGAAAGGTGGAAGGAAAAAGACGGTGATAAGGGAGAGATGGAGAGAGATTGAGGGAGAAAGGAGAGTGGGAAGGAAGAGAGAGGTAGAGAAAGGGGGAGAGAGAGAAATAAGGGTAAGAGAGAGAGGGATAGGGAAAGGGAGGGAGAGAGAGCGATAGAAGGAGAAATTGTAGGGGAAGAGAGAGGGAAGAAGAGAGAGGGAGTGAGAGGCAAAGAGAGAGAGATATGGGAGAGAAGGAGTGGGAGATAGAGTAAGAGAGAGGGAGGGAGATAGACACAAAGATGGAGGGGTGATAAAGAGGGAAGAATAAAGAGATGCACAAAGACAACTATTGATATTATATAGTATTATATAATATCGAATGTTATTAACTATAGAGAAATAGGAAGTAAGGATTTTATAGAATTTAAGAGAAGTTGGATTTAGAAAGCCATGAATATATTTAATTTCCATTTAAATGGATATATTGATTTCATTTTAGATGTTGATTCTTTATCTTATTTGATTGATTGCACTAGATTCATTGGCTTCAGTGTAGAAGTTGATATCTAATCTTATTTCTTTCTGTGCACTAGATGAATTGATTTTAATGTAGATGTTGATTCCTTATCCTATTTGATTACTTGAAATAGATGTATTGACTTCACTGTATATTTTGATTTCCTAGATGAATTGATTTTAGTGTAGATGTTGATTTGATGTAACTAGATGTATGATGCACATTAATTTCAAAATATTTAGATTAATAGCATGCATTGATTTCAGCGTAAGCACAAAAAAATATTAACAATGTGCATTGATTTATGTTGTATAGTAATTCAACCATAAATAAAATACCTGGATTTTCATCTTAAATAAAATGTACACTTAACTGAAATTTTTTCTTCTCTGAACTGTAAATTATTTATAATTCACAACATTCTTAATATTCCCATTGTCCATCATTGAACATTGTTAGTCACTTTGCATTCAAATGAGGTAACTGAGAAAACAACTACAATTGAAACTTACTTGGGGTTTAACACTCCATAAGTCACAATGATTAACATTGGAGATATGTACTATTAATATTGGAGAGCACGAGAGATAAGGTATGAGAATAGCTCGAGTTAAATATTTGCATGGTCTATGATTTTAACTGTCCTCTCCATATAATCAATATGAAAATAAGACAAAACTATCAAGTGTGACAATAAAAACAATAGAAGAAATAGTTTGAGAATGATCACAATGAAGACTATTCGTAATTGATTACATTCCTATTATTTACATTTTCTATCATTCAACGTTGTTACATTGTTACTTTGCGTTCAAAAATTTTGTTTCATCATGTTTCATCATTTAAGTTATTAACAATCTTTGTCATCTAAAAAATTTGACGTAACTCAGTAAATTTAAGAATAAAATCACCACATTGAATCTTAGACATATTTATCATATTTAAAATGATATGAAAAATTATGTGTTCAACAAATTTTGTGTGACTGAGCACTACCAGCCTAGGTCCATCTTAACCCAAGATGTATAAGCACCGAGAGGGGCCAAATATTTTGAGGTGCAAACCTTTCCTCAAGTTCTACACTGAAAAAAGAGTTTTCCACGTCAAGAGATATGATACCTCTCGATGCTTGATAGATCCCAAGTTAAGAGGGATCTTGTCTTATAAATAAAATATTCCAAAATTCATATTAAGTAAAATATTTCAATGTCAACTATGCATATATGGACATATTAAAAAATTTCAAGTGGTGTCACTACTTTATATTTTTGTCCATTTTCGTGTATATTTTTCATCAATTTTGTTTAAAATATGTTGTTTATTCTACAATATATATATATATATATATATATATAGATATATATATATATATATATATAGAGAGAGAGAGAGAGAGAGAGTGTGTGTGTGTGTGTGTGTGTGTGTGTGTGTGTTTTTCCAATTTTTGCACTATCAAAAAGATGTTTCTATATCAAAAGATTTGATGCTTGATCCATAGTTAAAATAGATTTATACTCAAAATATTTCAAGTGGTGTCATTATTTTATATTTTGGCTCTTTTTTTTGGATTTTTGGAATCGAAAAGTTATTTATTCTACTATATATATAAACATGATTAGGATATACTTAGGATATACCAAAAAATTATAATATAAAAATTTAAGATTATTATATATATATATATATATGCTCTTTTTTTTGGATTTTTGGAATTGAAAAGTTATTTATTCTACAATATATATATATATATATATATATATATATATATATATAGAAGAATCTTAAATTTTTATATTATAATTTTTTTGGTGTATCCTAATCATGTTTAAATATATATATAAACAACTTTATCATAGAGCACAACAAATATTAAACATCATATAACAAGTTAATAAGTTAATGATTAACTAATTATTTGTTAATAAGTTAATGGTAAACTAATTATTTTTACTAAATTGAATGAAAATAAAATAATTGTTAATAAATAAGATAAAATAGTGAATCATATGGTACTTTATGTAAGGGTAGTCTAAAAAAATTTATAAATTAGTTTGGAAAATAATCGCAAGATTATGACAAAATTTAGAAGGATCAAGATACAAAATTTAGAAGAATCAAGATATTCTTGATAGCGTTGAATCCATTTCCACCATTATAATGTTAAATCCATTTCATATTCTTGATAGTGCTAAATCCATTTCTATTTGGTAAAAAAAATATTTTTGGCAATTAGAGCAACCATCTTGTGATAAGCCTCGGTAGACAACCCCTCCCCTTTATATTTTTCTACTACACGATGCTTACTATTTACTATATACATAATTTCTATTGAATGTGTAGAAACTAACCATTTTTAAATAATCTATGATTGGACGGTTCCACAAGATATTCCTCGTTAGTCATTTAGGTCGGATGGTCATAATTATTTCATGGCTCGATACAGAAGACTCCAAAGCAGCGTGTCTTGATGTGGGTGACATTACTTTACAATGCGTGTCTTGATTGTAGTAACCACTAATAAGTCTACACAATTATAGTTTTACTCTTACACATGTAGTGAGGAAAACATAAATAATGGTGCCAAGTAACTCTTGGAAAGTATATTTATATACATATTATTTTTATTATTTTTTTATCCAATGATCTGAAAATGGTCTGGATAACTTGTATGTTTTTCAATAACCTACCATTCAGTTTTAATTAAAATGATCTAACTTGTACTTGACAATTTTGCAGAATTATTTACTTGAAAGTGGTGTATGAATTTTTACTATTTATGTGTCTTAATTTCATTTGTTATTGCTGCAATTTAACATGTATGACAGCATAATAATGCATCAAATAATCATTTAAACACAACAGCAATTTTAATCTAGGAGTTCACCCGAAATCTCGTGGGCTACGTCTCCTTTGAGCTATGTCATCATGACTCAGCTCTTTGGGATTATGGTAAGTTTTTTTACAAAGTAAATACTTAATTCAAATGAATACAGCAATGATCCAAAGGACTGAAAACACCATTTAAATCCCTCTAATGGCTGTCTAAACTCTGTAAACAGCTTTAGGCTCTTGTTGACACGATTCCTTCTATCGTTGCACTAAGCTACTCTGAGCTTCTGAAAGGCACAAACGCTCTCAGAATTCTATTTCTGTCACTGAAATCACTCTTTTCGTATCCAACAGACATCAAAAACCAAATAGCAACTGATAAATTTCTCAAATCGAGCACAACATCCCCAAACTAGGCTATCCTCCACGGTTTGCCCAGGGCTGCCCAAAACTTCACATCAGCTTCTTGAGCTCTAGAAGTTCTCAAAATGTTATAAAACCACTTCCATTGGTTCCAAAATGTCTGAAATAGTCAATATAAACTTTTCATTCATCAAAAACGGCCTCCGACTGCTCCGGTTTTGCCTCCAAACACTGTTGGCACCCCTTGGCACTAGGGTCAAAGAAAAATTATCTGCTGAGTTTTCGACCTCTAGAAGTTATAAAAACTTTCTGAAACCTCTACAATTAGATTCAGAATCATGTTTACAGTCAATAATGACCACTGGTTCGCTGCAAATGGCCTCAAGAAGCTCTGGCTAAGCCCTGCACTGCTACTGGAAAAGGATGGCACTAATGGCCCCTAGAACTTTACTGAAGCTTTTCGGCCTTCAAATGTTCTCTACAGGCACTGAAAACCATTTCATCATATTTATAATATCTGAATGATCTAATTTAGACTATTGGAACTCTGGAAAAGGACTCTAATTCCCCTCGTTAGGCCTCAAACTGAATTTGTCTCATGGTGGCCCTGTTGGCTCCTTTATCTTCCCTGAAGCAAAAGCTATTGAAGATCACCTCCATTCGACCTTAAACCTATCCAAAACTCTCCATAAGGTCAAAGAGACCCAAAATTGACTAAAATTTCATCCAATTTTGTTCAATATGTAGGGAGTTATGGCATCTGCAAGAAAAATGCCCAATGTCCCCCAAAAACCCCACTAAAAGTGGGAGACTGTGAGTTAACAGTGCCAAAATGGCAAACCTCCCGAAAATGGCAGAAGCACTCCAAACATGGTGGATTGTTAGCCATTAAATTAAATGTTGGAGGGGCGGCGTCACATGTGACCGCCTCCCAAACTGCCGGTTTTCCCGCGACTTATCCATCTGCCCAACCTTTATATTAAATGTTGGCCACTTCATATGACCGCCCTTTGAGCTAGTGGTTACAATTATTACCGCCGCAATTATGGATAAGAGCATGGTTTAAATGCGCTAGTCGCATGAGGGAGGGGCTGGCCCTTCCTGGTCCCACATTCACGTGGCCATAGGCTTTATAAAGAAGCGCAGTACCATATATGTTAAGAATTAACTGCATGGCACAATGGTCGGCCATGTGGTTAGGTGTGAACAGGTCCGGTGTTCAAAACCCGGTAGTTGCAACAAAAAATTTTCCATTACATTTGACTTCGGCCTGGGGCCACATGGCGGCCTCCGGGCCTGCCACGTGGCAACCCATGATTGGCCAAAAAACTTCAAAGTCAACCCATCAGTGAATTAGAGTCTGCCACTTGTCAACAAATGATTAGACCGAATGGAATATTCTAGGGAATATTCCAAGGAATATTTCCAAAATATTCTTCGAAATATTCTTTTTTTAATTTTTCCAAAGTTTAAAAGTCAAACTTGATCAACTGAAAAATGGAGTTTATTTGAGACTTCAAACCTCAATAACTTTTGCATACGACCTCAGTTTTGAGAATCGTTCACAGCGCCATAATTGTAGTGACGAGACCTTTCCAGTCGTTCACATTGCAACAAGTTTTCAACACTTTAATTTTTGAGCAATTTGTATATCTTGGATATGATCTCCTGATCATCCAATGACTTGCTTAAATTATGGTGAGAAGTAATTGATAGTAAATATGTTATGTAGTTGAGTATACTATATTTTCAGCGATTTTATTTTTGGATTGTTTTCTTGCAAAGCTTATGAATAAAAAACCACTACACAAATCTCTAAAATCATGCATGAATATTGCAACTATATCCATAAATTATGACATAAAATATTAAGGCAATTATCCACGTGACATTATATTGTACAAAGGATTGAATAGGAGCCTCAATTTATGGTCGAATTAAATGTTTGAAAAATAGTTTTTTAATAATATTGAAAACAAAAATTTATTTTTCAAAGTTAAACACTATAATTTTCATTAGTTAATGTTAACCTAATAGTGATCAACAAACAAATTGATTGTTCGAGTTATTCCTTGGTAGGAACTAATAACGATTCCCTAACCATATTTAAATTTAAATAATAAGCACATAAAAACTTATTACTTACAATAAACTTGAAATATTACAAGATTCTTAACCATGGATACTCACCTCCACTTTACCACCGATATTATTAGCTTGTAAATAGTTTTGCTACAATACCATGTGCCAATAGCATAGCTTATCAATAGCACATGCCCAAAAATCATAATTCATTTCATAATAGTAATAAAAAATGTAAAATATGTGAGACCTTACTTATATCGTTGACTGCACAGAGTGACAATTCTCGATTATATGGAGAGAGAGAGAGAGAGATAAATGAAGAGAGAGAGGAGGGGGAGGATAGAAGGAGAGAGGGATGGATAGAGAGATGGAGTTGGAGGGGGAAAGAGAGGGAGTGAAGAAAAAATACATAGAGAGATAGAGGTGGAGAGAAAGGGAGTGATAACAGAGAGGTGGAGAGAAAGTGAGGGAGAGAGGAGATGAAGGAAGAGAGAGAGAGGAACATAAGGGGAAGAGAGAGAGGGAGACATAGAGATGGATGGGGGAGAGAAGGGGAGAGAGAGAGAATAAGAATGGGAAGAAGATAAAGACAGAGTTGGAGGGTAGAGAGAGAAAGAGAGAGAGTGATGGGGTGGAGAGATAGAGGGGAATAGGAAAGAACGGTAGAGAGAGTAATTGAGAGAGAGAAGGGTAGAGGGAGGGAGATAGGGATGCAGTTGGAGGGGGAGAGAGAGAGAGGGGAGAACAAAGACATAGAGAGGTATAGGTGGAGAGTTAGGGGGAGTGTTGAGGGAGAGAGAGGAGATGAGGGAAAAGAGAGAGAAGGAGAGGCGAGGGAGGGATGGAAAGGAAACAGAGAGAAAAGAAGACATGTAGATGAAGGGGGAGAGAACAAAGGATACAAAAGGAGAGAGGGAGGGATATAGTAATAGATTTAGAGGTAAAAGAGAGAGAGAGAGATAGAGATAGAGAGAGAGAGAGAGAGAGAATGATGGGGGGAGAGACAGAGGGAGGTGGGAGAGAAAGGGAGAGAGATGAAGGAAAAAAGAGAGTACTTGAGAGAGAAAATGAGAGAGGGAGGGAGAGATAGATGGAGTTTGAGGAGGGAAGAGAGGAAGGTAAGAAGAAAGAGATAAAAAGAGAAAGGTGCAGAGACAAAGACGATGATAAGGGAGAGATGGAGAGAGATTGAGGGAGAGAGGAGAGTGGGAAGGAAGAGAGAGGTAGAGAAAGGGGGAGAGAGAGAAATAAGGGTAAGAGAGAGAGGGATAGGGAAAGGGAGGGAGAGAGAGACAAAGAAGGAGAAATAGCAGGGGAAGAGAGAGGGGAGAAGAGAGAGGGAGCGAGAGGCACTGAGAGAGAGAGATATGGGAGAGAAGGAGTGGGAGATAGAGTAAGATAGAGGGAGGGAGATAGACACAAAGATGGAGGGGTGATAAAGAGGGAAGAATAAAGAGATGCACAAAGACAACTATTGATATTATATAGTATTATACAATATTGAATGTTATTAACCATAGAGAAATAGGAAGTAAGGATTTTATAGAAGTTAAGAGAAGTTGGATTTAGAAAGCCATGAATATTTTTAATTTCCATTTAAATAGATGCATTGATTTCATTTTAGATGTTGATTCTTGATCTTATTTGATTGATTGCATTAGATTCATTGGCTTCAGTGTAGATGTTGATTTCTAATCTTATTTCTTTCTGTGCACTAGATGAATTGATTTTAATGTAGATGTTGATTCCTTATCCTATTTGATTGCTTGAAATAGATGTATTGACTTCACTGTATATGTTGATTTCTAATCCTAATTGATTTCCTAGATGCATTAATTTTAGTGTAGATGTTGATTTAATGTAACTAGATGTATGATGCACATTAATTTCAAAATAATTAGATTAATAGCATGCATTGATTTCAGCGTAAGCACAAAAAAATATTAACAATGTGCATTGATTTATGTGTTACAATAATTCAACCATAAATAAAATACCTGAATTTTCATCTTAAATAAAATGTACACTTAACTGAAATGTTTTCCTCTCTGAACTGTAAATTATTTATAATTCACAACATTCTTATTATTCCCATTTTCCATCATTCAACATTGTTAGTCACTTTGCATTCAAATGAGGTGAGAAAACAACTACAATTGAAACTTACTTGGGGTTTAACACTCCATAAGTCATAATGATTAACATTGGAGAAATGTACTATTAATATTGGAGGGCACGAGAGATAAGGTATGAGAATAGCTCGAGTTAAATATTTGCATGGTCTACGATTTTAACTGTCCTCTCCATATGATCAATATGGAAATAAGACAAAACTAACAAGTGTGACAATAAAAACAATAGAAGAAATAGTTTGAGAATGATCACAATGAAGACTATTCGTAATTGATTACATTCCTATTATTTACATTTTCTATCATTCAACGTTGTTACATTGTTACTTTGCATTCAAAAATTTTGTTTCATCATGTTTCATCATTTAAGTTATTAAAAATCTTTGTCATCTAAAAAATTTGAGGTAACTCAGTGAATTTAAGAATAAAATGACCACATTGAATCTTAAACATATTTATCATATTTAAAATGATATGAAAAATTATATGTTCAACAAATTTTGTGTGACCAAGCACTACCAGCCTACGTCCATCTTAACCCAAGATGTATAAGCACCGAGAGGGGCCAAATATTTTGAGGTGCAAACCTTTCCTCAAGTTCTACACTGAAAAAAGAGTTTTCCACGTCAAGAGATATGATACCTCTCAGTTTTCCATGTCAAGAGATTTGATACCTCTCGACGCTTGATAGATCCCGAGTTAAGAGGGATCTTGTCTTATAAATAAAATATTCCAACATTCATATTAAGTAAAATATTTCAATGTCAACTATGCATATATGTACATATTAAAAAATTTCAAGTGGTGTCACTACTTTATATTTTCGCCCATTTTCATGTATATTTTTCATAGAGAGAGAGAGAGAGAGAGAGAGATTGAGAGAGAGAGTTTGTTTTTCCAATTTTTGCACTATCAAAAAGATGTTTCTATATCAAAAGATTTGATGCTTGATCCATAGTTAGAATAGATTTATACTAATATTTCAATGGTGTCATTATTTTATATTTTGGCTCTTTTTTTTCGATTTTGGAATTGAAAAGTTATTTATTCTACAATTAATATATATATATATATATGAGAATCTTAAATTTTTATATTATAATTTTTTTGGTATATCCTAATCATATACATACATATATATATAGTTTGCCTTTTTTTTGGATTTTTGGAATTGAAAAGTTATTTATTCTATAATATATATATATATATATATATATATAGTGTACCCTAATCATGTTTATATATATATATATATATATATATATATATATATATATATATATAAACAACTTTATCATAGAGCGTAACAAATATTGAACATCATATAACAAGTTGATAAGTTAATGATTAACTAATTATTTGTTAATAAGTTAATGGTTAACTAATTATTTTTACTAAATTGAATGAAAATAAAATAATTGTTAATAAATAAGATAAAATAGCGAATGATATGGTACTTTATGTAAGGGTAGTCTAAAAAATCCTATAAATTAGTTTGGAAAATAATCCCAAGATTATGATAAAATTTAGAAGAATCAAGATATTCTTGATAGTGCTAAATCTATTTCCACCATTACAATGTTAAATCCATTTCATATTCTTGATAGTGTTAAATCCATTTCTATTTGGTAAAAAGAATTTTTTTTTTACCAAATTCTAAACAGAATACTACCATCTTGATAAAGCGACAAACCCTCCCCTTTATATTCTACACGATGCTTACTATTTACTATATACATAATTTCTATTGAATGTGTAGACACTAACCATTTTTAAATAATCTATGATTGGACGGTTCCACAAGATATTCCTCGTTAGTCATTTAGGTCGGATGGCTCGATACACAAGACTCCAAAGCAGCGTGTCTTGATGTGAATGACATTACTTTACAATGCATATATGTTTGTATCTTCCAATCCAATTGTACATTTCATCGGCATATACAACGTCATTGTGCAAGTCTTATCTTGCCTGGACAATTTGCAATGAGATCCATCTCCAATGTTAAAACAAATATCTTCTTTTTATGTGGAACGGTGGTGCTTCTTTCACTATATGGTTTTCCCATTTCAGCAACAGGAAGAATGAAGAATTAGTGGAGATGGGAGTTTGTGAGAAGAAACTGAAAAAGTTCATGCCCCATCTTTCACAGGTTGCAGTTCAGGTGGCATATGCAGGGATGAATATCCTCAACAAAGTCGCTCTGCAACATGGAATGAACCACTTCGTCTTTGTGACATACAGACAAACTGTTGCTACGTTGGCCATTGCTCCTTTAGCTTATGTTCTTGAACGGTATGGATTTTCTAACTTTATAATACCTTGCAGGAAAAATTATACATCAGAAGGGGATATAATTCCACTAGTCCATGATTTCTACTATGAGATATATACTTCCTACAAAGCATAAGTTAGAAAATAGAAGGGTCCAAGATGTTTATATAAAAGAGAACCTCCCCACTAAGTTTGAACATGACGTGATAGGAACTAAAGCTTAAATATGTTTCTTCCCATAAAGCTTAAACCTAAACTGTTGGAGACTAAAGCCTACTCAAACCAATTGGACTACATCTCATAAGTATGCATCTCTTTTGCCTAAAGCCTACTCAAACTAACGGTTTTACTTCTCATCGATATGTATCTCTTTTAATTTAAAATTGGATTTTTTTGTGTGGAAAATTTTCAACCTTTCAAGTAACAAGTGCAATAAATGCAGACAATATCATGAGACCTTTGGTAGGAAGATTAAAAAATTGAACTAGTTCACCAAACTGCTGCAATATGAGAAGGAGATTCCAGATTTTCTTCCTTAATTAAACCTCTTGTAACTTGAGAAGAAGAGACACTTCATCATTCAAATCCGTTGAATGTTATTCTAATCTAACCATAGTTTCATACTTGTTGCTGTTATTATTCCGTTCATTTCCTCACAACACAAATATGTGTTGCATGAAGCACTATAAATTATCTAAGTAAGAAGTAGCTTAGATTTTTAGAATTTTGGTTTTTTTATCCATCGTAAAATTTATAGAATTATTTAGGTAATATTTACATTCAAATTAACATTGTCAAAGTGTTTCAAACTAACAAGTGTGGTTTACTATAGAATTCTTTAAGTAATATTCATATTCAAATGAATATATGTGTGGTTCATCATTAAGACTAAGTGAGAGATCAAAAGAAGTTAAGTTTAAATAAATATAGAAATGGCTAAACTAGCAGCTGGAATATAAAAATGGCTAATGAGTTATTTCCATGTTTTTACATTCTCTCTCACACATATCATTCACGCCATTATAGCAGTTAACACACCCTCTCTATATGATTGTTGCAGACACGAAAGACCGCCTATGACATTCTCCATATTTGTTCAGATTTTCTTGCTTGCACTCTGCGGGTAAGTGTGGTTGCAATCAGTGTTTTGCTGTTGTTGTTCTTTCTGCAATGCTTTCAGAAATACAAATCGAGCAGGGGATTGAACTCAACTGAACTGGAGAGCACTTTTTGTTGTATGCAGAATTACAATCAGTCAGAACTTTTGCTTAGAGGGATTGTACTACACTAATTCTACTTTTGCTTCAGCAATATTAAATTTAATCCCACCCATTACTTTTGTGATGGCCACTAGCCTAAGGTAGAAGTTCGATCTCAATAAATTCCTCCAGTTGCAATTCCCATCTTTAAATTTTCAATTAGGAATTCTATTGAGCTTAACTAACTTGGGTTTAATCCCTTGGTCGTGCTTATTCAATTGTGACTCCTTCAGAATGGAGAATGTCAATATTAAGAGCAGAAGAGGGCAGGCAAAGGTACTGGGCATAATTATTTCTGTAGGTGGGGCAATGGTGATGACATTATACAAGGGGCCTGAAATTAAAATGCTTAGATTCAATCTAAATGCATACAATTCCAAAGCAAGCAACACGGTTTTGGGCTCCATGCTGCTTTTTGGGGGCGTTGTCTCGTGGGCAGCATGGATTATATTTCAGGTGACCATCACCATGATTAAAAATGTCAATTTTTTCTAATTCCTTTCAATCCCAAGTGTTTTTTTAGGAATATTATGGAATTCGATGGATATGAATTAGATTAAACAATTTACTTCCCTCTCACTTCCGACCAGAGTTGAGTTAAAGCAATTCATGTGAACAAAAATCAGTTAAAGTTGGAAATTGACAATTGAGATATGTGTGTTTAACGCAGGCTCCAGTTGTGAGGGAGTATCCATCTCAATTATCATTAACTGCTATCATGTGTTTTTTTGGAGCACTACAGTCCGGTGTGATTGCTTTGGTATATACGCATAAAACATCGAGCGTCTGGGTTGTTGGTTGGAATATTGAGCTTCTGAGTTATGTGTATTCGGTATAGATATTTACCTTGCAGCATTTGTTAGTTCATTGTTAAAGTGGGTATGGTTGCTGATTTTTAAAATATTTTGGAATATAATTGACAGGAGCAAACTGAACTAACTCAATGGTTTAATTTTTTTCTTGTTTTTGGATTCCAAAATTATATTTTTAGAATTCACAATTTAGTTAAGAAATATCCTTAGAATTCACAATCTAGTTGAGTTCAGAGCAAGTGAGCATAGGTTAAATTTTATAATGGATCGAATTGCTTATGGTTGTTTCAGGGATTGATGTGTTCAGCATTTGCAATATTCGTGCAAGCATGGTGTATACACAAAAGGGGACCTGTATTTGTAGCAATCTTCGATCCAGTGTGTACCGTTGTAGCAGCAATCTTGCAATATTTCGTTCTTCATGACAATCTTAATACAGGATGGTTAGCATATAAAATCATTTCCTGAACAAATTTTAATCAATTTCTGCCATTGTAGATTTATAAGCATGGATCACATTTCAATGTTCACTGTATAACAGTTTCTATTGTTGTGGATTTTAATGTTTAATGTGTGCAGTGTGGTGGGAGCAGTGTTGATTGTACTGGGTCTCTATCCTGTATTGTGGGGCAAAGCAGAGGACTATAAAAACGAGTGTCCAAGTGAAGTAGCTAGCTTCAGTGAAAATACAGTTGAAGTTGAAGATGAAGATTCCCATGATGTGGGCACCACCCTTGACATTTGAAGGCCATTATTACAAAATCAGTTGCATTAGGTCATCACTTGCTCTGCCACAGATTGAATATGCTTCCACATTTTCACCTCAGAAAGTCTATGCAATGTCTCTGGAGCACAATTTTGTGTGTATTCATATTAATTCCCCAATAAAAGACAATATCAATGTCACAAGGACACACAAAGTTGAATACTCTACAAGAAATGGTGAAATTGGAAAACAGAGTCACATATTCATCTCTACCTGACATATTCAGGATAGAGAAATCTATTTTGAATACTAAATTGGAAAAACAAAGTCACATATTCATCTGGGCAGAACAGAAATTCCAATTCATGTAATAATTTAATAAATTACCGATACAAAGGACTAGATCATAAGGGTATATTTTTTATAAATGTATAGTCAAGAGATTTAAATATACCTTCAAATCCTCGTATAAAGATGATTATGTTTAATTCATATAAAGAATTTCTCTAAAATCACCCACAATCCTTGATCAAACACATGACGAGCCCTACTTTCTTCAACTGGTTCCTCACTCATTATAACAAAACAAATTCTTCGATAATTTACTCGTCTCAGGATGCAAATTAATTTTGAAGAATATATAATATATATATATATATATATATATATATATATATATATATATATATATAATTTTCTTTAAAATTTCATAAAATAATGATAAAATTTAATGAGAGTGGAAATATGTTTCATAACAATATTGGATACACATTCCCATAACAACGAAATAAATAATGGAATAAGTACATATATAGAGGGAATAATTACAATTTTAATTGGAACTTATAAACCTTTACAATGAAAAAAATAATTATTATATTTTAATTTAAAATATATAAAATTTTCATTATAATTTTTGAAAAATAAATGTTGAAATTGATTCATCTATGGTGAGTTATTGACTTCATAAGATTTTGAATTTGGAACTAGAATCAAAGGTATATTATTAAATTCAACAAATTTTGGATGGAGTTTATTAAATTTATGATTTTTACTTTGTTGTTATTATTATTTTTCTATTTATTATTTGGTTAATGTTCAACGTAAGCGATTATGAAATTTTAAAAATATTTAAATATTTTAAGTAGGTGAATGGATTTAAATTTTTAATATATTTTTTTAATTATATATAATACTTTAATTAATTTATTTATTTTAGTTTTTTAATAATAAAATATATATTTATTTTTAGATTGTTATAAAAATTTGAAGTTACAATATCATAAATAAACAATAGCATTGTTCAATATTTTTTTCCATTCCAATTAGTATACAATTTGAATCTCGACTATCAATTAAAAAAAAAAAAAAACAATTTTATATTTTCCTCATTTCTCAATTCATTATAAATAAAAATTTTACTTTCCCCACCTCTCAACTCTCCCTCATATATCAATTTGCACGTAAATATGATATTGGATGGTAAGAACTCATCTTCCATCTTTACCTAGTGGGGTGTTTGCCACTGATCAATCCAACTCTTTTGGTCAATAGAATGGGATCGTATGTTATATATATATATATATATATATATTCCCTCCAACGGATCCCACTATACGTTAATCCTCGTGCGAATAGCAACTTGTTAGGTCGCTTTCCTACATGGTCCCTATCGACGTCACATAACGGATGTGCAAATTCTGGGTGAATCCCCGAACGTTCAACGATGGAGCCATCACCCGCTAAATCTGGCAAGGTAACGTATGAAAAGTTTAGAAGGGAGTTCACCTCTTAGAATGGTGGTAAGAGGAAACCGTTGATCGCCAAATTAACGGCTCATAGCCCCTTTTCCCACCTACCGCTCCTCAGATTGGAGGACACATTCTCAATGCGGCGAGCCTTATTTCCGCTACCATAGGCCCATTAATGCGGCCAGGCCGCTGATGCCCGCCGCACGATGATCTACGGCTTTAATCCGACGGCGGGCATCAGCTGCCTGGCCGCATTAATGGGCGTATGTCAGCGGAAATAAGGCTCGCCCATTCTCAATTGGGGAGATTGACGGTTTTCGGGAGAGGTTCCCTCTGTGCTGGCGTCACAATGGGAGGTTTCCGCTAAGATCTCGATCGTTGATCGTAGTAGTTATATCAACGATGTGCGTGAGGGGTCCTCCCCACTAACGTCACCCTACGGGGTGCACACACTTTCGATCTCCGATGGTGATCCTCCACCATTGATTGACGCACATGGCCTTCCCCATTGACTCTAGCGTGCCATGACACCACTCCACGTCCTCCCGGTGCCTTTCGATGTGGCATATACCAATGACCTGAGCTCCACACATAAGTTTTCCATACACGCTCGAGCTCTCATTCATATATATATATATATATATATATATTAAACGAACTTTTAACTTTTACGAGAGTAAAAATAGTTTATGAGACTATATACTCTAGAGCGACCGTTCAAGGAGGTTTGGTCTAGCATAATTAACACAGGTTCTCCTCCTCAGACGCACTAGGATTAGAGCTTCCGTTATTTCAGTGCAACAATGGAGTTAATTATTTTAACGATGTCTTTATCAACTATTTTGGATACATGTATACACACACAGAAATAGACTAAATGATCAATCATGAGAACCATTTTAACATAGTTTTCATTCTTTTAATTACCTCTGTGCTCCCTACATAATTTAAGCACTTTAGTACCATATTTAATTCTTTAAGAGTGAGTTCATATGCCAAATTTTAGCAAGGGTTCTCCTATCCAAGCTAGATTACTATATGATGCAAACATAGTGATCACAACTTTTTCTTAATTAATATTGCATTCATTCAACGAGAATGAGACATCCATTCATTAAAATGGCAGGTATATAAGAGAAATTATTTTAAAAAGATGTGGGCATCCGAGTATGGGACAAGGATTCTCCACCCAACCTTAGATAGGTGCAGCCAAGATCACTTTTTGTTGTCACCCTCGAGCCAAATTCTAGAGACCAAGGGGATTTCTCTAGGGATTAAAACATCAACTACCAACTGAAACGGGGAATCCAGAGGGCCTCCTTCCTCTATCCATCAACCACTTAGTAGATCAATGGTGCACAAGCAATCCAGAGGCATGTTGCCTCCACCCTCCAACTATTCAATGATAGCCAAATGATCCAGATCTTTTAATTCAAGGATGCATACAAAATTCCATTTAACAGAGCATGTAACCATAAAATGCATACACATAAAAGAATCATAAATCAAATTCAACCATGAGAAACAAAGGCACAAAACAAGTTGATAACATAGTTCACCGAGTGTGAGTTATGTTTCCAAGCACTACCCAATATGGGGATGCCTCTTTCATTAATCTTCGGCGAAAACATATTACATGGAATTACAAAATGACACCTTATACCTCCACTTCTGAGTATGTCCTAAAAATGCACACCTATGCTCAAGAAATGGACTGCACCATTGATTTTGTGGCGAAAAATCATGAAAAATGACTATAAAGTCGACCCTGTTTTGCGCTGGTGACCTCTAGGGCTCTAGAGAATCTTTTAGATTCCTTGTAGGATTCTTTGCAGGAATATTCTCCTAGTATTCTTAGGAATATTTCTCGAAAAAAACACCTAGGCGGGGCATGATTCTGGTTGTGCTGGATTCCCCAAGCTATGATTTCATTTCCATCGGGTTCTGACTCCCCTCCCCCAGTGAAAATGAATGGCTGATATATATATATATATATATATATATATATATATATATATAATTCGATGGGTGGATAATACATAGCATTGAGTTGGTACGTTGGTTACAATGTGCAAGTGGAGTCATTTGAGTTTCAGTCAGTCACGGGTTCAAACTCCATGACCCACCACATCGTATTCCTTTTAAGTAATAAGATATTACCGGGGATTATCGGGTCGGTTGTTGTTTTGGTGCGAATTAACATCGTCGACGGACCGACCAGCAGCTATGTTGGGTGGGTTCGACGCCCACTGGTGTTTTATATTAACATATATAGTAACATTCCTGGGCTAGGAGGTGGGGTTTGACCGCCTGCTGATCGACGACTGAATTTTTTAATTTTTTTATTATAATAGGCCAACCAACCTTTTTCTTTCCCGTTGATCTTTTTGGGGTCACTATACAAATCAATCAAGAAAAAATTTGGTCACCATTGACTTTCATAAAGGTTCAACATATTGCCTCGTTAGGGAAGTCAGCCAACTGCTGACTGGGCACCACATGTCGAAATCTTATTGGCCAGTACGTCTGACTAGGTTGTTGACGTCATGCTGATGTCACTTGCCACATGTCATCTCTCAACTGGTTCCCTACCAATCGTATTTCCATGTCATCATGTTGACATCACCAGTCGTATAAATGACATCAACATCTATATTGATGACATTAGTCCCATGTGTCATCCCTGTGGGTCCTTCTTGCAATTTTTTTCGTTTTTTCTCAAAACCTTTAGCAGATCATAACTTTCTTGTACGATCTCAGATTGAGGTGTCATTCGCACCATTGGATTAAGAACAATGAGCTCTTCTATTTGAGAAATTTTTCACTATGTTTCAAGGACTTCAAAAATTTGGCCTTTTAGGATCCTCCTGGATCATTCCTCCCCACTAATGAGTTTTTGGGCCACCAAAAGCCTTATCAGTCAATTGGCAAGTGAGGGAATTGTTGATCTGAAAATGGTCTGGATAACTTGTTATCTATTTCAAGAACCTCCCATTCAGCTAAACAAATAAATGATCTAGCTTGTACTTGACATTATGAGGAATTATTACTTGAAAGTGGTGCATGATTTTTAACTGTTTATGTGTGTTAATTTCATTTGTTCTTGCTAAAATTTAACATGTATAACAACAACATAATGCAACAATAAAACATTCACACACAACAGCAAAATTAATCTAAGAGTTCACCCGGATTTCATGGGCTACGTCTCCTTTAAGATTTGTCATCTTGACTTGGCTCTTTGGGATTATGGTAAGGTTTCTTTTACAAGTTCCACACTTAACTCCAATGGATATTGAACTTATCCAAAGGGCTTAGAATAGCATATGTATCCCTGTCATGGTTTTCATCACTCTGCAAACAGCTTAGGCTCCCTTAGACTCAATTCCTTCTATCGGTGCACTGAGCTACACTGAGCTTCTCTATGGCACTAAATCCTTTAGAATTTTTTTATGTCCCTGAAACCACACCTGCTGTCTTCAGCACATATTAGACACCAAATATCGATTGATAATTTTCTCAAAACAAGCATTTCATCCCCAAACTAGGCCTTCCTCCCACAGTTTGCCCAAGGTTGCCCAAAAATTTCCTTTAGCTTCTTGAGCTCTAGAAGTCATCACAATTTCCTGAAAACACTTTCATTAGTTTCAAAATGTCTGAAATAGTCAAGATAGACTATTAGTTTGCAGAAAATGGCCTCCAGCTGCTCTGGTTTCGCCTCCAATACTTGTCGGCATCGCTTGGCACTAGGGTCACTGAAAACTTTTTTGATGGGTTTTGGACCTCTAGAAGTCCTCTTAAACTTCTGAAACCTCCTTCAATGGATTCAGAATGTTTTTTATAGTAAAAAATGACTATTGGTTCATTGCAAAAGGCCTCCTGCTGCCTTGGCTAGCCCCCGAACTTCTGCTGGCAAAAGTTGGCACTGATGGCCCCTAAAACTTTACTGAAGCTTCTTGGCCTTCAAAAGTTCTCTACAGACTTTGAAAAACATCTCATTAGATTCAAAACATCTGAAATATCCAAATTTTACTATTGGATCTCTTGATAAAGCCTCTAGCTCCCCTAGCTAGGCCTCAAACTGTTGCTACCCCCTAGTGGCCCCTTGAACTTCACCGATGCAAAAACTTGCTTAAAAAATATTTGATGGCTCTGAAAAATTCTCCTTTGAGTTTGAAATGTTGGAGATAGTATAAATTGACTATTGGAACTCCAAAATTGGTTCACCCTAGCTCAAGATAGAGCCAAAACCAATCTTTCCCACTAACCCCTACATCAGCTCCACCAAAACTGGAGCACTAGAGTTAACTTAAGTTGAAATTAATGGAAAACCATAAAATTAGGGCACCTCTCCAAATCCGACCATATAAATTGTTAGATTTAAACTGAAATGGTTAGGGGTGGGGGTGGCCACATTCTAACCCCCGCAAACCCCGTAGTTACACTAAATTTTGGAGCAGAAACCATGCCTTAACTCTTATATGTTGGCATGTGAATGTGAATGACGGGAAGTTAGCAGTTAAGCCCTTTGGGCCATGGTCACGAATGGTAGTCATATGGAGGGGGCTGGCCTCCCAAGCCCCTAATCCAAAAATCATATGATTTTAAAATAAGCGTTGCCCCATGATTCTTAAGAACTACATGGTAGCCGAGTGATAAGACTTAGGCATGTGCGCGCAGAGGTCATGCATTCAATTCCAGCAAAGGCCCAAAAATTTTACTGAACCAGACATGGGCCACGTGGTGGCCTCTGGGCCTGCCACGTGGCGACCTTCCATTGGCTACAAAAACCAAAGTCAAACAATTGGCCATTCAAACTACGCCACTTGTCAAACACAAATTGAACAAAAACAGAATATTTTGGGCAATATTCCCTGGAATATTCTCTTTTTTAATTTTCCAAAATGCCAAGTCAAACTTGGTTAAAGTCCATATTTTGCAATTTACTAGATGTTTCAAAATGCGATAACCTCTTCATACGATGTCGATTTTTTTAACCGTTCACGACACCAGAATCGCAACGACGAGAAATTTTCGGTCACTGAGGTTCAGTAGATTTCTAAACACTTTTAATTTTGAGCTATCATTCTGGTCCATGATCCAGTTCTGATCAATTTCTCCCTCACTTTATCCTTCAATCCAACGAGCCTTACTTGGATGCATTCCCTTGAAACCAATATGAAGGTACTCCATGTCTCCCCACCGTAAAGTCCTAGTTCTCCTATCAATAATGATATCTTCAGGGAACTTGTCCAAGTATTAAGGTGAAAATTTGTCCACTGTAGGAACCTAGCCAACTTCCTCAATGTCCATGACCAAGGGAGGCTGATAGAACTTCAAGTTTTCAACTTTCACCACTGAGTAAATATGCATGTATGTTGGCAAGTCGAGGTGAAAAACATTTTTTCCAAACTTCGCTAATACAATGAAAGGACCATATCAGATTGGTCTCAACTTATTTCCTTCCCATTTCATTCTTTGCTTGCTGATATGGAGCCATACCTTGTCTCCAACC
This sequence comes from Pinus albicaulis, assembly GCA_034641835.2. NCBI lineage: Eukaryota > Viridiplantae > Streptophyta > Pinopsida > Pinales > Pinaceae > Pinus > Pinus albicaulis. The sequence continues at coordinate 368,148 of JAXQQM020091439.1, forward strand.
TGAAATTCGTGAACAACCTAGTTCTTTTCATGTTGAGACTTGTATTGAGCTTGAATTTTCTCCAATTTCTCCTGCACTGCCTCGTGAATAATCTGAATGAACTTTCATGCCTTGTGCCTATCACTTTTCTCACTAGAATATTCATCTCTCCCAAATACCATGTTTGAGCGATCCTTCATAAAATATCCAAAACATGACAGTCTCGAACGGTGAGATCTGAGTGGATGAATGCACAACCCTAATTTATGCATGTTGTACATAAGTAAGTTACTCTCCCCACAACTTTGGATGCTTGCCACAATAGGCCTAGAGTAAATGTATCATTGTGTGGTTGACAACCTTTGTTTTCCCATCAGTCTGTGGATGAAATGGCATACTCCTCTTCATCTTGGTGTCCATCATTCTCCGCAAACTAGTCCAGAACTCCCTAAGGAAACGAGAGTCCTGATTAGACACAATAGATGTGGGAAACTCAAAGTGGACTAATACAAATTGGAAGAAGAGACGAGCAATCTACTTTGCAGTGATTTTCTTTTACAAGGCATTAAGGCACATATTTTACTAAATTGATCCACAACGACATAAAATAGTCGTTAGCTTTCCTAGACATAGGAAAACCACCAACAAAATACATTCATGGAATTTCCCATGGATGAATATGAATGAGGAGTGGTGTGTAGAGCCCTAATTTTCTATTAGTGGGCTTGAAAATTGAACACATCACACATCCCTTTACATATTTTGTTAAAATGTTTTTCATGTGAGGCCAATAACAAAACCTCTGCAAGCTTGACACATAGTTTTCCCTACACCAAAATGACCCAAAATAAGAGAAATATGTGCCTCTCTGATTACATGTATTCCAGGTGTTGGCCACCTATAAAATTTGTTCTATCAAAAGGTGGCCAAAACATTGTTTAGCCTTCAAGGAATTGTTTCATTGCAGAAATGTTATCTCTTGAAGCCTCTTCAAGACATCATCTCCTCTATCCAAAATTTCACTGTTGTTTCCCTTCAGAACTTAAAAATTCTGCTAAAAATTCCATGAGAAGGACTGCTGCAAAATCCCCTTCTTCCCTTTCCTTCACTCAGAAACTAACCTTCATTTTTACTCTCTTTTACCCCATCATTTTCCTCTGATTTTCATTTTTCCTCATTTCCCCGTCATATAATCCACCTTGCATAGTTTAAAACTCCTTTTTAGACTATATGGAAACCCCCAAAACCCTTTGAAAACCATTGAAAATCTATGAAAAAACCCATTTTTTATTAAGGGTTTAAGCCCCCTTGGGCTAAGTCTCTAACCATTCCCTTCCATACGCCCTGGTGCTGGAACCAAGCGCTGAGCCATTCGAGCGCTTATCGCGCCGCCCGATCGCATTTAGCCCCTTCCTCCATAAACCCCAGTCATATGATTCTCCATATAACCCACAGCCCCACAGTCGGGCGCTTATCCGTTTCTAATTAATTATCTCCGCCCAATGTCTAAACCTTGGATTTATTTAAATCTATCGGCTTTTATTATAAATAACATTTCCACCGGTGCAAAATTCCAAATAAATCTCTACCGTCGATCTGATCGGCAGATCGACGGTGCGCAATCTATCACAGTCGGTGGTCCCTGCCATCCCATCACCGTAGCAAAAACCGGGCGGAATCCATCACACCACTTTCAAGCGGACAACGATTTTTTCCCGATCGCCAGTGATTCCATTCACCGGTTGACGCGTGGCCTGGGCACTGTTCAGAAAATCGTCTTTCATCGCGCGTTAAAGGTCGGACGTGGACCCGACGCGATATTGATGCGCGACGTCCGATCTGAAGCCGCTCATCGGACGGTGGTCGCTCTTCGAAGATGCCCAATAGTTAAATAGGCTACGACGCAGATTTTAAACGATCTCTGCCGTCGATCTGATCTGCATATCGACGACCCACATTCCATCGCCCGGTCCCCTCGTCCACAGCAATGCCGATGGTCCACGTCACATCAGCATTCACGCGACATATCTCTATTTGGGCGAGTCTCCATGGTTCCTCGTCCAGTCAGCAAATCCGAATCCGGGGACTTTACTCAGTATGATTGAATTAAAGGTTTGAAGTCCGGGTTTTGTTTTAAGGTCTTGTGGCGCCGTCCTCCACCGTTGATCGTGTGGGCCGATCCCATCCGATGGCCCACGTTTGTCCTGATTCCCAAACCTGATTTTATGACCATTTTAGCCTGAAACAAAGGTTTTTATCCATTTTCTCCGTTTTCCCAAAAAACTGACTCCTCCGCTTTGACTTTCTGCCTCCGTTCCCGACCGTCGATCTCTGCGCGATCGACGGCTCCAATTTAACTTCTCCCTTTGTCTTTTTTGACCCCTTTTGATCAATCTCGACCGTTGGATGATGCCATCCAACGGCCATGCTCTCCCCACATTTCCTCCCGCGGAAATAAACCTATATATGCAGGATTTTATAATATTTTTTTGTATTTTGCAGTGTTAAATGGTTTTCTCGCCATTTCTGAAGAAAATTCAGAAGTAGAGGGTGATGATCCTCCAGCCTTTGATTCACAAGAGAAATCATTCGCAGGGTTTAAAATTCACGTTTTATCAATGATTCATGAGGCATTGATGCCATTCGATCCTTGTACAGTCCTGCGCACCAAAAAACACAGTTAATCAAGCACCGATCAAAGAGTATCAGTGTCGAAGACAGAACAGACCAGAAACAGGAGATTGAAGACCTAAAACACAGATCTCAAGTAAATTAAACGTGTTTTAAGGAAAGACAAAGACATCTGTCGAGCCGAGAAAGCCTCCACCGCCATAAGAAGAGGCCAATTGAACCCTCTCCAGCTCCTAAAGACACCTGCAGCCTCACAGAAATCAAAGAAAGCTTAGTCATTACCTGAACAAGAGGTGTTTACCTGAAGACAGTTGAACAATTAATACAAATCAAAGATCTTATCTCTAATTGTCGGCAAAACCATTTTGGAAGATTAAGAAAAGTCCATAAGCAGATCTTTTCGATCATTAGGCCTCGAAAGGCAGAAACAGAGTTATGAAGCAGAGTTAGAAATGATTACATTCTCGCCTTATGCCTTTCCTGGTTCCCAAAGGCCAGGAATTGCATTGATTACATAATTAATGATACTTGACCCCTAGGAAACCCTCCCACCTCCTCATTCTTCTATAAATACTTCTGTAGAAGATGAGAAAATGTTGGTCTCTGGACATCTAAATGCATGTAATAGTTCTCTAAAGTTATTGATGCCCTGTGTGCAATTTGAAGATACATAAGCTGATATGAGAAGTTTGAAGTTGTAGAGACCCACTGGGCTTGCTGATTGTAACTGGTTTGAACATCAAATACAAGCTGTTGATTCATGAGATCCTGATTTGTGTTAATGGTGATGTGTTCCTCAGTGTCAATTGTTATTTTCTTTAATTTTTTCACTCTGTTCACTTACTCTGATAAGAAACAGCAAACATAGAGCTAGGACTTACTCTCGACAGTACCCTACTCTTACTGAAAGCTTTATTTTCTATGTTTTCTTCATTTGAAAGTTCTCTTTACTGAGTATATTAAAGTAGGTTGGTTTCAAAGCACTTGCCTGATCTAGATTGATCATTGTGATGATTCTCAGTGTTTCCCTTTAGAATATGTTGAAAGCAGGTTGGTTTCGAAGTACTCACTTGATATTAAGTTGTTCTAACTGTTTTTAAATGTTTTTCTAACTGAAAGTACTTCAATGCAGGCTAGTTTAAAAGTACTTGCCTGATCTCAGAATAATTTTATGTTTTGTTTCTCTAAGCGCATGCCGAAGCAAGATAGTTTAAAAGCACTTACTTGATCTTAGGTTGTTTAATGTTCTTCATTTGTTTTGTTCCCTACTTCCTATCTGTTTCATTCCATAAATCACCTTAAGAGATCCTTTGACATAAGTGACTTGCCCCATGGATCCTTCTTGAACCTTGCTGTCCAATTAAAATCCTCCTATGACTCCATAGCCCAATGGGTTAAAACTATCTTTGCCTTTTTTGTCAGTCGAATCATTCCTTCACTTCTAGACATCTTCACCCTTTATTTTGAACTGCCTTCACCTTCATCATGTCTTTGCCCAACCAAAACAAACAAACAAAAAAACCCATGCTCTTCATAACTAGCCTAATATCACATTTCAGGCTTTAAAGATCACATCTTTAAACTCATTTATAAAGAGATCCCTCTCTGGATTAAGGAGGGCTAGATCCTTGAATCCCAAAGCAGTTTGATGTTACCCCTGCAGTTGGACTTTTTCCAATCTTGCTAATTACAGGGTGCAAACATAATGGCGACTCCACTGGGGAGAAATCTGAGAGTCTATAATTGCTAAATACTTGGTCTTGTGTCCCATTGTCATCGGCAACATAATGGCGACTCCACTGGGGAATAATTTCCCTTAAGAGCTTCATAAAACCTTGTGAGTTAAAAGCAGCCTTTTCAAGCATTACCAAGAAATGGTAATCATGATGAAACTTGTTTGAATCAGTGACAATCTAGGTAAACCCTAGGATTCTCGTAAGCCTTTATCTAACCTTGAAAAATCAGCTAGCTTAGCCATAAGAGTAGACTGTCTTTGTCTCATAATCGTAGCTAAGTTTTGAAACAGAGTTAGGATATTCTTAGAAACCACACAACTGAAAAATAACTCAGAAAGGACCAAAAAATATTTCAGATTGGTATTCAATAAACATGGTAGTGGACCATAAAACCTTTTACCTCTGAAAAGAGCTAAAAACTTCCACTTGGCGAATGCACAACCCTTAACAGACCTTAAGACTCCACTAGGAAGAACCTTTGTCATTGTAATATCATTCAAACTTAGTTAGAGGATTGAAGGATTAAAATTTGTGCAAACAGATTAGTTATTCTCTTAAAGACTGTCATACCTGGTTGAACTTTTCTTGTTTATTTGGGTCTGAAAAACATAGCATAGTGGCTCCTAGAAGGACTCAGATTAGAGCCTATCCTGACCCTAATCCACCTGAGATAGTTGAAAATCCAGAAAGTATCCTTAGGAGGTCTCTTAGGATTAAATTATCATCTGTTTTCGGATCACCCTTAAGAGCTAATTCAGTTCCTGAAAATATTTCAGCTCTACAACAATCACAAGTTGACTTAGTGAATCCCTTTAGAACTAGGTCTCTTGGTGAATTAGGTCAGTTAGATTCTGAGTCTTCACTTTCATCTCTTGAAACACGTGAACATCTTGGTAGCAGAGAAACAACACCTCCTGATTTACATTTCCTTCACAACTTAGGTGTCTCTCATCCAAGATCAGCTCAGCAATCTATTCCTGGTCCATCCATTTCTTCTCACCCTACATCCACTATTCAAACCACCCCACTTGAACCCACTTTACCTTTTGTTAATCCACTTCTTATGAATCCACCTCCACCACATATCATGGCAGCATGGTATGCTCCCTTAGTCCTTCCTGTACCATTAGTCAATCTTCCACAGGACTATCAGTCCAAAATTCCATTATATGATTATAGTAATACTACTACTGCATCACAACATGTGGATAAGATGAATGACTACTTTGACAAAAATGAAATTGATGTTGATTTTGTGAAGCTTAGATTATTTTCTCAAAGCTTAGGAGGGGAAGTCAGAAAATGGTTTAAAGGCTTAGCCCCTCATAGTATCAATGATCTCCAAGCCTTTCATCAGACATTCTTAAACAAATGGGAAGTAAAGAAAAACCCTCTCCTAGTCCTTTCGGGTTACAAGAACCTCCATAGAGACACGGGGGAAAGTGTACAAGCTTATTGCACTAGATTTAACAGTGTGTATAATGCACTTTCCCCAGAACTAAAACCTCCACAAGGCTCAGCTTTAAACAATTTTCCTGAAGGGTTTGACCCTGAGATGGCTTATCATCTGAGGGAAAGAGATCCTGCAACTCTTGAAGAGATGCAAAAGGGTGCTCTTTCTGTGGAAGTAAACCTGATGGAGAAGAGAGAAAGAATGAAAAATGAAAAGAAAGTGTCCTTTAGAGAGGAAAATGCACCTTCTACTTCCAACTCAAAGATGGAAAGAATGATGGAGGATATGATGAAGAAAATGAGCATCCTTGAGAGATCACAAGCAAGCCAAAACCAAACTGCTCCTCAAAACAAAAACCAAAACCAGAACCAGAATCAGAATTTTAGAAGGAACCAACCTCCAAACAGACCTAGGGAAGATGATCAACATATCACTCCTCCGTTTCATCAAAACTATATAAGTGAGGTTGAGGAAACATATGAGATAACAGAGGAAGATGATATCAACATGATGGAAATAGATAATGATGACTTTGAGATTCATTATGATAGAAAACAAGGTCTTCATACCCCTTATGATGACAACAGAGATGATGATGAAAGTTATTTTCAAGACATGGAAAATGTCATCATAGAGTCTAAAAAAGAATATGACCTTAGAAGCAAAACCAGTCAAAAAAATCCCAACACCAAAACCTCTGACAAATCCTCACAAAACAACACTACAACCAAGCCTAAAATTGTCAAACAAAAGGATAAAACAGTGGTTGTAAATTATGATAAAGGTAGAGAGAAAGGCACTCAAAACAATGAAAAACAGAGTGCGGACATTAGTAGTACTACCACTTCAGCTAGTACTCCTGTTAAGACCATTTTTCCAAATACCAATAGAACAAATCAACAAGCTAATGTTGCTGATAGACTGGCAGTTAGTAAGGCTGAGACAAGTTCTTCGAAGAACCAAATTCCTTTCAGCCTAGAGCAGGAAATTTCAAAGATCAGAATATCTGTTCCCCTGACTGAGTTAGCTACCCAGAATGTATATAGGACCCAAATTTTGAAGGCTTTAAATGTTGAGGATAATAATGACACAGTCAATCTTAATGATGACCAGCCAGAGCTCATTTTTGGTCCTAAGATTGAAGGTATATGTCAAGAGGGATCTGTTCCTCCCTTTTATGTCAGTTTAAATGTTCATGACAAGATCCTACATAATGCCATGCATGACTATGGAGCCTCTCACAACCTTATGCCGAAGGTAATAATGGAAAGGCTAGGACTAGAAATAACCAGACCTTACAAGGATTTATATTCTTTTGATTCTAGCAAAGTGAAGTGCCTTGGCCTAATCAAAGACCTTTGTGTGAGTTTGACCCAAATCCCAGCCAAGTGCATGGTTATGGATGTTGTGGTGGCTGACGTGCCTCCTAAGTATGGCATGTTGTTGTCAAGATCATGGGGTGCCAAGCTGCAAGGTACCATACAGATGGATGGGACATATGCCACAATCCCTGTCTTTAGCTAGCTTATAAGACTATACAGAGAGGCACACATGAGATTCATGGTCAGTAGCTCAGAAAAGCCTGAAAATTCCCCCATTTACTCTGTCCATACAGACCTGGATTCGTTTATCTTTTACAATAATGAATCGACAAAGGAGTCAGAGCCAGAAGACAACAACTCAGATAACCAGTTAGAGGACCCTAATCTAGAAATGATGGCAGTTCTAGATATGGAAGAAAACGAGAGAGAAATTGTTGAACAATGCGATGAAACAACAGACTAGAGTGAACAAAGCCAAGATGGCAAACAACAGACTACCCCTCACGCTCAACTCCATGAAAATCCTGAGGAACGAGACCCATCACAACATGCTGCAGATCTCAGAACAGAACATAATGATGAACAATGCAATAGGGATGAAAACGAATGCAATAGGGATGAAAACGATGTTATCCCTACAAACAATCCCTTATGGTGCATGAACTTTGACGGGTCTTGCACTAAAAAGAGTGCGAGAGTTGGGGTATGGTTGGTCTACACTGAAAACAATTACTCCGAAAGCCATGCTTTCAGGCTAGATTTCAAATGCACTAACAACATCACAGAGTATGAGGCTCTCATCCTAGGATTGCGTCTATTGAAAGAACTAGAAGCCAAGAAGATAATTGTTCAGGGAGACTCAGAATTAGTCATCAAACAACTAAATGGAGAGTATGCCGTTAAACATCCTAGACTAAGGGTATACCAAAATAATTCCATATATTTCCTAAACACATTTACAAGATATGAGCTCGTGTTTGTCCCAAGAAGTCAAAACATAATTACAAACGGGCTGGCCTATGCTGCTAGTTCATGTCAAGAATCACCTGGTGATAAACAGATCATCATTCAAACAAAATATAGACCTGCAGTCTTCGAGGGCAACAAGCAGATAGAGGATTTCCGGCTTGGCAGGAACGAATTTGAGTTATCTGATTCACATTCTAAATCTGACAAAAATTGCCTCAACAAAGAGTCCCCTGAAGGAGATAAACTATCTGGTTCCGTAAAAATCAACATGTTAACTAAAAAACTTGGAACTCATACTGAAGAGTGCAAGGACACAAAAAACGAAGAAATTGAGATATTGTCGTCAAAGGACAAGAACATACCTAGGGGGCTAGCACCATTAGAAGACCTGTTTGACTTTAACGACGTAGCAAAGAAACCCACTATGGAATACATAGAGTCTGATGTCGAGGAATGCAACATAGGCACCAAGGATAAGCCTAAAATGATTAAATTAGCTAGGTCCTTACCAGCAGACATGAAAAAGAAATACATTGACTTATTTAAAGAGTTTGTCGATGTGTTTGCCTGGAGCTATGAAGACTTAAAATCCTACGATACAAAAAAAATCCAACACAAGATCCCATTGAAAGAAAACCAAAAACCCTTTAGGAAAAAACTGCGTTGAATTAATCCAATACAACTGCCTCTAGTAGAAAAGGAAATCAATAAAATGTATGAGGCAGGAATCATAGTGCCTGTGAGGTTTTCAGATTGGGTTTCTAACCTTGTAGATGTGAGAAAAAAGACAGGAGAAATCAGATTGTGTATTGATTTCAGAAACCTTAACAGAGCCTCCCTAAAGGACAATTACCCTTTACCCAAAATGTAACACATCCTACAAAGGGTAGTTGGTTCAAAGAGGATTTCTCTGTTAGATGGTTTTTTAGGGTATAACCAAGTTTTAGTACTCCTAGAAGACCAACTCAAGACAGCTTTCACCACTCCCTGGGGCACTTTCATGTATGTGAAAATGCCTTTTGGATTAATGAATGCTGGGGCCACTTTCCAAAGGGCCATGGACATTGCATTTTCAGAGGAGATAGGGCACTTCATTGTAATTTAACTTGATGACATAACAGTTTATTCCAAAACGGATGAAGAGCACCTTAAACATCTAAGAAAGGTCCTGGAAAAGTGCAGAAGGTTTGGATTATCTTTAAATCCCAAAAAGACAGTGTTTGGCCTTCAAGAAGGTAAACTCCTCGGCCATATTATATCAGAAAAGGGGATTAAAATAGATCCAAAAAGAGTTGAGGGAATACTACAGATTAGCCAACCAAGGAACATAAAAGAATTATAGTCCTTTATTGGAAAGATTAACTTCTTGAGGAGGTTTATTCTCAACTTAGTAGAGCTCCTTAGAAAAATGACTAATATGCTCAAGAAAGAAGTAGGAGTGAAGTGGACTGTTGAAGCCAAAAGATCCTTTGACTTGTTAAAACATGCACTCACCCGGGCACCTGTCCTGATCAGCCCTGACTTTTCAAAGGATTTCCTTATTTTTTCCTTTGCCTCAGAGCATACTGTGGCTGCTGTCCTGTTGCAGAAAAATCCAGAGGGACAAGAATAGCCTATTGATTTTTTCAACAAGGCTTTAAGGGATGCACCCTTGAAATATAACATAATGGAAAAACAGGCCTATGCTTTGGTAAAGGCCTTAAAGGACTTCAGGGTGTATATTCTACATTCCCACATCATTTCCTATGTGCCTAATATAGTGGTAAAAGACATCTTGTCACAAGACCCAGATGGAAAGAGGGGCAAATGGATTGTTGCAATATTAGAGTATGATTTGGAAATAAAACCCACAAAACTCATTAAAGGTTAATGCTTAGCTCAATTAATGGCTGAATCTAATCTACAAGCCCTTGACATTAACATGGTAGATGCCTTGGATGAACATGAAGAGTTATCTGCTCCCACTGTGGAAGAGCAATTTCAAAGTTCACCTTGGTACACTGACATCTTGTATTTGCTTACAAATCTTAATGCTCCTCCTAATTTATCAAAAACAAAGGCAAGGTTTTCAAAGTTGAAGGCTAGGAACTATTGTATTTTAAATGAAGTTTTATATTGGAAAAATACTAATGGTTTATTTCTTAAATGTTTGCCTGAAGTTGATGCAAAGAGGATCAAGCATCAATTCCATGAAGGAGAATGTGGAGGTCATCTCTACTGGAAAACCACAGCCAATAAGATCCTTAGAGCTGGCTATTACTGGCCCCCCCTCTTTCAAGATGTCCATAAAATGATAGTTTCATGTCACAAATGCCAAAGTTTTGAAGGCAAAAGAAAACTCCTCCCTTTACCATTACAACCTATCATTGTTGAAGCTCCTTTTCAACAATGGGGCCTAGATTTCATAGGAGAAATCCATCCCGCTTCATCTGCCCAACACAAATGGATTCGCATAGCCACTAACTACTTCACCAAATGGATAGAGGCCATACCTTCTAGGAATGCCACAGATTCTGTCATTATAAAATTTCTTGAAGATCATATCTTGTCTAGATTTGGCTGTCCTAGGAAGATTATTACTGATAATGTTGTTGCTTTTGGTTCCAGAAAGATGATTGATTTTTGTCACAGGTATCAGATTAAACTTCGTCATTCTATTGCTTACTACCCTCAAGGTAATGGGCTAGTAGAATCATCAAATAAAAGTTTGGTGACCATCATCAAGAAGTTACTTGAAGAAAATAAAAAATCATGGAATAAAAAGTTGGTGCATGCTTTGTGGGCAGACAGATTGACCACAAAGAAGTCCATTGGAATGTCCCCTTACCAGCTTGTTTATGGAGCAGATGTAGTGTTTCATACCAGCCTAGGTGTACCAGTCATAAAATTAGTCCAAGAAATACAGTCGAAAGAGGACAAAATGATAAGGAGTATTAATCATACAATACATCTCCAGCAGATAAGGGAAGAGGTTTACAATAGGGCTCGGAAGGTGCAAGAGAATATAAAGAAGTTGTCTGACAAAAGAACAAAATCTTGTGACTTCAAAATTTGAGACAAGGTACTCAAGTGGGACTCCAGAAGAGAGGATAAGGGTAAACATGGAAAATTTGACTGTTTGTGGCAAGGTCCTTACATTATTTAGTCCACCATTGGTCCAAATGCCTTTTTTCCGCAAGAGTTAGATGGCACAGATCTGTTTGGGGGTCCTGTCAATGGCAGGGTGCTTAAGCATTACTACTGCTGAGTTCAAATTTGAAGCTTTCATTTCCATTGTAAATACCATTGCTTTTTTCAGTCTAAAAAAAAGAAATAATACAAAAACAATAAAAAATAAAAGAAAAGAGGGAAGATTATTAAAAACAATAAAGGTATAGCCCCATACCAAAAAGAGAAATAAATTATGAAAGTGTGCAAGCTCAAATGCCACTCCTGAAAAACACATTCCTAGTTAGTGAAACAGCCTAATCTTGACTAATTATTTTTAAATTTACTGCTGATAGGATAGTGAATTCGATTTGCCAAATTGTTTAATCTTGGCTTATTAGTAGATAGATTAGGATAAAAATTAAAGGTTCAAACATGCTTAAAACCTGAACCTAAGTGTCCAAGCAAGAATTGACTCCAATCTATGTTTAATTCTGAGTCAAAACAGAGGTAAATTTGGTTCTAATTAGCTCAAAACCTGAACTAGAGAAAAAGAAAGAACAACTCAAACAAGAGGCAAACAGAGCTGTAAAAAGGTGAAGGAAGTGCATGAAATTTCAGATCTTAAAGCCTTCCATTTTGATTTAAATTTTTCTACAAAATAACATCTATGTGCAACTTGTTTTTTATGCCATAGATCACAGCAAATCAAACAACTTAATCTTGACTTGACTGTTTTTAAATTTCTGTTGTAGAATTTAGAGAATAAAAATCTGTGGGACAATTTAATCCCAACAGATGGTAGAATAGGTAGGGAAGCATCTGAACTCAACTGTTTAATCTGAGTTCAGGGAGAAATAAGGAGTAGAATTAGATTAGATTTCCTATTTTCAAAAAAAATTAAAGTTGTAGAAGAGTTTGCCAATCCAAGTGCACTCTAATGAAGGAAAAAATGCTAGATCAGTAGGATTGGGTAGGTAGAAAGCTTGTTGATGAAGATCCATTGTTTTTCATGGCTGCTAATATTTTTTCAGAAAAAAGAAGAGCATCCAAGCAAAGAAGGCAACCCAATGGATGAAGCACTAATCAACCTCCCAGAGAATGCAAGTCTGAAGTTCTTGATGCCTTCAAGAAGGCACCATCCCCAAGTGGAGCCACTGTTGGCCACCTATAAAATTTGTTCTATCAAAAGGTGGACAAAACATTGTTTAGCCTTCAAGGAACCGTTTCATTGTAGAAATGTTATCTCTTGAAGCCTCTTCAAGACATCATATCCTCTATCCAAAAATTCACTCTTGTTTCCCTTCAGAACTCAGAAATTCTGCTAAAAATTCCATGAGAAGGACTGCTGCAAAATCCCCTTCTTCCCTTTCCTTCACTCAGAAACTAACCTTCATTTTTACTCTCTTTTTCCCCATCATTTTCCTCTGATTTTCATTTTTCCTAATTTCCCTTTCATATAATCCACCTTGCATAGTTTAAAACTCTTTCTTAGACTATATAGAAACCCCCAAAACCCTTTGAAAACCATTGAAAATCTATGAAAAAACCCATTTTTTATTAAGGGTTTAAGCCCCCTTGGGCTAAGTCTCTAACCATTCCCTTCCATACGCCCTGGTGCTGGAACCAGGCGCTGAGCCATTTGAGCGCTTATCACGCCGCCCGATCGCATTTAACCCCTTCCTCCATAAACCCCTGTCATATGATTTTCCGTATAACCCAAAGCCCCGCAGTCGGGCGCTTATCCGTTTGGAATTAATTATCTCCGCCCAATGTCTAAACCTTGGTTTTATTTAAATATTTTGGCTTTTATTATAAATAACGTTTTTTCCGGTGCAAAATTCCAAACAAATCTCTACCGTTGATCTGATCTGCAGATCGACGGTGCGCAATCTATCGCAGTCGGTGGTCCCCGCCATCCCATCACCGTAGCAAAAATCGGGCGGAATCCATCGCACCACTTTCAAGCGGACAACAGTTTTTTCCTGATCAGCAGTGATTCCATTCACCGGTTGACGCGTGGCCTGGGCACTGTTCAAAAAACCGTCATTCATCGCGCGTTAAAGGTCAGACGTGGACCCGACGCGATATTGATGTGCATCGTCCGATCTGAGGCCACTCATCGGACGGTGGTCGTTCTTCAAAGATGCCCGAGAGTTAACCAGGCTATGACGCGACGTTTAAACGATCTCCGCCATCGATTTGATCTGCAGATCGATGGCCCACATTCCATCGCTCGGTCCCCTCGTCCACATCAATGCCAGTGGTCCACGTCACATCAGCATCCACGTGAAAGATCTCTATTTGGGCGGGTCTCCATGGTTCCTTATCCAGTCAGCAAATCTAGATCTGGGGACTTTACTCAGTATTATTGAATTAAAGGTTTGAAGTCTGCTTTAAGGTCTTGTGGCGCCGTCCTCCATCGTTAATCGCGTGGGCCGATCACATCCGACGGCCCACGTTTGTCCCAATTCCCAAGCCTGATTTTATGACCATTTTAGCCCGAAACAAAGGTTTTTATCCATTTTCTCCGTTTTCCCAAAAAACTGACTCCTCCACTTTGACTTTCTGCCTCCGTTCCCGACCGTCGATCTCTGCGCGATCGACAACTCCAATTCAACTTCTCCCTTTGTCTTTTTTGACCCCTTTTGATCAATCTCGATCGTTGGATGATGCCACACAATCAAATAGAGGCATAATTCCATATAATGAAAACGATCAAAGGTCCATGCATCCCAGTTATCAAAAGAAAGGTGACCCGGGGGCCTCTTCCCAGGACTTCTCCCCTGCCCGTCCCTCTGCGGACCCATTGCCCTCATACCCTGCTTAATTTCTGCCACCCCCTGTCCCTGAAAATTATACGAACCTAGATTGATAATTTAACGCTAAGTGATTTAACCAACATTTGAATTACCCAACATAGCACTTAAAAATCTATTTCATTTCTCTTGCAATTTAAAATTTGGCATTGAAAACATGATTTAATTTGAAGAAATATATTCACCAAAACACTTGGGTAAGGGAGGAGACTTACAAATTAGGTGACCCAGGGTTCAAAAGGATACATCCTTTACACCAATTGCATCATGATAATTGTAGAGCCTTCTATGATAGTTTCCTCAATGACATTCAAATTTGACAATATTTTGAAACTTTCTTAGAATGTGAAAGATTTCACTTCATTAATTGTTGCATTAGTTTGTCCCAGTGAAATATATGTATGTTTATCCTTATGGATCATAAGAAACTCACCCATGCGTACTACCCTATATTATTTTTAGAAGGTAATTGTAAAACAATGTGTGATGATTTCTCATCACACACTAGTGGGAAAATTCTTCCTTCTCGATTCATAATGTACATTTCTTCTCCTTAATGGTGATAAGAATTCCTTCTAATTAAGATTTTTTCTATAATAAATAAATAAACAAATATCATTTATATATTAAAGAGAATTGACATCCTTTTGGCTATAATTATGCTCACTAGCAATTATTATCTTGTCTAGTAGTCCCTAGGTTTCCTCAACTATCTTTCTTGGAACTCATTGGTAAGAATTGTCCTATCTATTAGTTCTTAGGAATCCTTAGTTATATTTCTTGGAATAAATTTCTCATGGTATTGAAATATAACAATGAGCTCACAAGGGATAATTTTGAAGTCGCATCTTGAGTCTATCCAAGAGGAACCTATTATGAAAATTTGTGGGTAGGATATTTTCTAAGGGATTATTATGATATTCTTCTAATATTTGTGAAAGGAAATATCGATTAACACAAATATTGTAGCTATATGATATATTTTATTTATCTTCTTGATTCAAGGAAGAGATGAAGGGATTATGCCTTCAGTAGTCTATGGAAGACATAAATTGAGGGAAATAAATTCCTCTTTTGCAAAGACTCTACGAAGTTAACATCCTATTTTGAAAATAAGACAACAAAAAACATGATATTAGGAATGCCACACCTCCATATTTTAAAAAAATTGTAATATAACCATTACCCTTTGTTCATTCATGAGAATATGAGGTGCTCCTGTAAACCATAATTTTTCCACTCAATTTATTTTTTCATAAAATTCTATAACATATCCAACATCCATGGTACATACAATTCACATTGATCGTATCTTTTGTACCATGTTGGCTCCCTGTAATTTGCAAGAGTGGCAAGAACAAACACTGCAGGGGCCACATCAAAACCACATTGGAATCCTAGGACCTAGCCTTCCTGAATTTAGAGAGGGATCTCTCTATAAAGGTGCTTTAATTGATATATCTTTGTGCTCTTTGTTTAAGGTTTTAGGCTAGTTATGAAGTTCTAAGGACTTGTTGCTTTTGGTTGGATTAATTGATAGATTGAAGGATCAATGGTGTACTTGATTGAGGGAATGTTTCAGCTGATCAAATAGACTGTGAGCTATGGAGTCATAAAAAGGATTTAATTGTTCATCAACTCTGCAAGGGCATTCATATGGCAAGCTAACTATATCAAGTGGATTCTTTAGATTAGGTTGTGATATGAAACAATAATAAATTGTGAAGGCAACAAAGCTATATTTAGTTAAGAATCTTCTAGCTCTACTTAGACAAGAAAATCCTTTTAAGGTAACTATTTGGAGCAAGCCAAAGGACAGGGCAAACCATAGACTTCTTTGGACAAACTTTAATAAGTGAACCTCTAAGACAACAATCCAGTAATTCAATGACTACTTTCAGATAAAGAAAACATATAAGAAAATAGTAAGAGTAGCCTAAGATCAAACAGAAATAATCTAATCTACTTTTGGGAAACTCTCAAAGGCTCTTCAAAGCAACATTTCAAGGTAGACCAAAGGGCAGGGCATACCATAAACCTCTCTGGTTTTAGAATTTAGTAAGTGCACTTTAAAGAAAGTTCTTAAAAATAATATCTCAAGTCTTACTCAAAGGAACATGGGCTCACCAAAATTTCCTTGATTTCACTCTATTGAATAATTTCCAAGACAACAAGCCAGATGTAACTAGAAGGAAATTAATAATCTTCCAATCATACCTTGCAGAAGAAAACATAAACATAAAGAAATACAGACAGAAATAGGGTGTTGAAATAGAAAATCCTAATCTAAAACTTTTGTTTCTTTATTAGAGAAAGATGGACATAATGGAAAACATAAAGAGAAACAATAAAAATTTAGGAAAACTTCACCATTGATATAGCCCAAGCATCCTGTGAACATGCTTTTTTTATTGATGATCAAACCAGTTAAAATACTCCATGTACAATAGCTCTCTGCAACTCAGAGCTTTAACTAGCTTAGCATCAAAAATCAATATAATTTCCATCAAGTAACCAACATTTAAAATGAATCTGATATGCAATATTGATATGCAAAATGAGGAGGTGCTGCCAATATAGGGTGTTTAAATGTTATTTATTACAGAGTTAATGGTTTTTACCTTTGAGACCATGCAAGGCCCAAGGAAAAAATATCTGAAAGAGTTACTCTGAAATAATAACTTTGTCTTAACTTCTGATTTATTTTTAGTTGAAATTTTTGACTTTTAAGGCTTGGTAATAACTTTGTAATAATTTTTGAGCTGCTTTAAAATATCTCTGATTGTGTAATAACTGCATGATGCCTTTTTGAAAGAAAACATGTTGTAGGTGGCAAATTTGTCTTTGGAGAAGTAATTTCTTCTTTGTTGAGTTATTTGAAGTTGTCTTTGGGTTATCTGTCTTGTTTTTAATCATAAAACTCAGTAATTAGGCCTTTGAACCTTGATTTAACCTTTATAATTTGTTTCCCTGTCTTTATTCATCATTCTGCTTTATGATTGTTTTGTCCTTTATCCTTTTCTTTAAGCTTTTGACTTTTATCTTTAATCATTGTCTGCTTTGGCTAATCTTCTGTTTTATCTCTTGATCTGTAATTTTCCCTTTGATCCTTTTGTCCTTCATTTCTTCACTGCTTCCTTCTGAGTGTATCTGTCTTTTCCGTGCAGGGAGGGTTTCTTCATGTAATAAGGGTTTATAACCCATTGATGATCATGACTCATTGAGGACTAGGTCTTTTACATAAACCCTTGGCCTTATTTATATGTATTTGCCTCTCGGATCATCATGTAGAGGTTATTTTATCATTTGAATGTTCCTTCGGACATTACCGCCATTAAAACCTGCAAACACACAAACAAAAATTAATTGAAAACCTGCGAGATTGGATTAAACTGCATTTTTTTGGGTTTCTGAGGCATTGGGGGCGATCTGCAGAGGAGGAGGGAGTGAAGAGGGAAGGTCCCATATGCGGAACCACGTGGAAGGATGAGGAAATTTGAATTTTGGCGTGGGAGGAGGAAGGCAGTTTTGGGAAAACTGTAGTGGTTTATCGCACAGACATTGGGCGGTAAGTGGTATTGGCCCGAGGCTGCGCGATACCATAGATTAACTGTCACGTGTCCAGGGCAAAACCACTTTTTTCACGTAGGTTAGGAGTGTTAAACTTCGGTGCATAATTCTGCGTGATATGAGTTTCAGATCGTCAGATCTCAAGAGGTGAGATTGACAGTGTGGAGGGCTTTTGGGGCCAGGGCACAGATCTGTGGAGTGGAGCCCAGGACAAGTGGTGGGCTTTTATTTGACGAGGGGTTAAATGGAGAGCGGGTCCCGGGAGTGATGATGTGGCGGATTTTGTCGTGTAGCGTGGGGTTGGGTTATATGCGAGATGAAGGGAGGAGATGCAATGGCTTTTGGATCGGGTTGAGAGCCTTTGATCAACTATGGAGATTGCATGATAAACTAAGTGGTTGGAAGAGAAGCGGGCCCGTGTTTTAATTGTTTTTTGAAGGTTTGGGTGGGTTTTTATAAGGTTTGGAGTTTAAATAAAATGAAAGGGCGGAGGTGTAGTTATATGGTGGAAGAGGTAGGAATAGGTGGAGGGTCATGATTTTAGAGTCATGTGGGTGAGGGGGCTGGGTTTAAGCCGAAAAAGGGGCTTAAAGGACTATCTCACAAAAGGTGGGGTTTTAACACAAAAACAGAGTTTGCAAGGTTTTTAAGAGGTCCGATAGGGTTAGAAGTTAGGCTAAAACAATGAAGAAGGATTTTTACATTGTTTCTAGGATTTTTAGAAGAAAATGGTGAAATGAGGGAGTATTTTTAGGGGTTTTTAGAGGAAAAAAACGGGAATGAATGAGGGTGTCAATGGAGTGATGAATGAGGGAAATAGGCCCAAAAAATGGAGTTTTCTTTAGAGCAGCAGGGTGAACTTTTGAGAAGGCAAAGGACAGGAAAGTTTAGTGAAAAATAGTCTCTTAGGATGATGAAGGCAGTGAGATTTCTAGAACTCACATTGTTTCTCAAATACAGTTTCTCGAAATCCAAAATCATTATTTAGTCATCTTTTGATATCAGCAAAATTTATAGATGGCTAATAGTGGCTCCAATTGGGAAGGGCAGCTCCTTTATGAGGTGTCAAGAACCTTAGAAAATAAATCTTGGGAAGAAGTAGACCAGTGCCTTGATTTGCACCTTGACAGAGCTCCTTTAACTTGATGATTTACTGCTTTGGAATTGTGATTTGCAGCATCTGAATCATAACATGATTAATTCCAACTCAACTTCTACCTACCCATCTTACTTGTTCTAACATTTTTTCTTCATTGGGTGCATTTGAATTAGCCTACCCTTGACATCATTTTCTTTTGAAAACAGGAAACTAACAAATTCTACACTTATATCAACCAAGAGCTCAGATTAAGTTGATGAACTCTTTTATTTCTCTACCTACTCTAACCATCTGTCAAGATTAAGCTGTATCACAAATTTTTATTCTCTAGTCTAAAACAAAAAATTGAAAACATAACCAAATTAGGATTAGATAGTCTGATTGGTTATGAGCAATGATACTTTATACAAATCAACATAAAGAATTCATTTTGCAGAAATTTAACAAAAAATTTGAGGGTCGAAATCTGGAATTTACTTTTTATCCCTCTCTTCCTTTCTTAGTTCAGATTTTGAGCTTTAGAACCAATTTTTCTTTTTCTAATCTAGTCTAATCTACTGATAAGCCAAGTTTAGACAGTTTGGAAAATTTTCATTCACTAACCTATCAACATAAATTTAAAACTCACTCAATCATGATTAGGCTGTATGATTGAATAAGGTTTTTCTCCTCAAGCAGTGGCATTTGGACTTGCACACTTTCAGAACTTACTCTTTTTTGGTATGGGGTTGTACCTTTTCTTTTTCTGCCCTCTTTTTCTTTGTTTTTCTATTTTTGTGTTTTCTTTTCTTCTTTTTTCTTAAGCAGTGTTACATACAATGAATTAGGCTAAAACTAAGATTTTGAAGAATGTTCAGATGGATGAGCTTATTTGTATACCTATCTATCCTAATCTAATGAAATTTCTACTGGCCTAAGTGACACAATAGTGCCAGTGCAACCAATTGAGCAGCAGTAAAAATGGGTGAACATATTGAATGCTTGCCAAAAGAAAAAGCAATATACCTTGATCGTGTGCCTTCATAACCAAATTTATCATATGTAATGTTAGCTTCTGATGTACTTGATCCTTGTAAACGATGCATGTCTAGAAATTTGAGCCAATTAAGACTTTCATGTAAACTGCTACAGGATCAACCAAGGCAGGATGTAAAATTTCTTCTCTCAATCCTTTCATGATTGGCTAGTTATCTATATCCCAAACATTAGCTTTGAAAACCTCCTTTTCAGTATGGTCCTTGAAAGCATAGTCTTCTTCCACCTGCAAGTCAAAAAGTAGTACAATTTCATCTTGCTTAGGGGTAGGGAGATTTTCCAAGATTATTTTAGGATCTTGGAAAGTATATGACTGAATTTGAGAATTCAGTCAGTTTCATATTTTTCAACCACTATCTCTAGAAAAAATTTCTTAACTTCAGGGTTAAATTTGTTTGACCTCAAAATGAGAAAGAAAACTTTTAAGAGATCATCATC
The DNA here is from genome assembly GCA_034641835.2 of Pinus albicaulis. Taxonomy (NCBI): domain Eukaryota; kingdom Viridiplantae; phylum Streptophyta; class Pinopsida; order Pinales; family Pinaceae; genus Pinus; species Pinus albicaulis. Next base: position 388,346 of record JAXQQM020091439.1, read on the forward strand.
ATCAAGCTGAAGTTCTGATAACTGATTTTAAATATCACCATAAAGAATGTCTGCCACAGACCTTGAAATTTTGTTAAATCACTCTGAGAAAAGGTCACTGCATCTTTACAGCCTGTCTGGAGTTCTCTACCAGTGGAGTCTTTTGGTTTATTGAGGGTTGTGGAGTCGCCAGGTGGAAGATTTTTACTTTTCTTATAGGACTGGTTGTTGTCCACTATCAACAATCAGGAACCATTCTTGGATGACACTTGATTCAGCTTGAGTTTTAAAGTGAGGCTTTCTGAGCTCTTGAATTTGTCTATTACCCAATATTCCCCAGTATGGTCGCCACTATGTTGTCTCCCTGTAATTTGCAAGAGTGGCAAGAAAAAACACTACAGGGGCCACATCGGAACCACTTTGGAATCCAAGGACCTAGCCTTCCTGGATTCAGAGAGGGATCTCTCTATAAAGGTGTTTTAATTGATATATCTTTGTCCTCTTTGTTTAAGGTTTTAGGCTAGTTATGAGGTTCCAAGGACTTGTTTCTTTTGGTTGGATTAATTGATAGATTGAAGGATCAATGGTGTAACTGATTGAGGGAATTTTTCAACTGATCAAATAGACTGTGAGAAAACATTAATCCATTGGGCTATGGAGTCATAAAAAGGATTTAATTGTTAATCAACTCTGCAAGGGCATTCATAAGGCAAGCTAACTATATCAAGTGGATTCTTTAGATTAGGTTGTGATATGAAACAATAATAAGTTGTGAAGGCAACAAAGCTATATTCAGTTAAGAATCTTCTAGCTCTACTTAGACAAGAAAATCCTTTTAAGGTAACTGTTTGGAGAAAGCCAAAGGACGGGGAAAACCATAGACTTCTTTGGACAAAATTTAATAAGCAAACCTCTAAGACAACAATCCAGTAATTAAAAGACTACTTTCAGATAAGGAAAACATATAAGAAAATAGTAAGAGTAGCCTAAGATCAAACAAAAATAATCTAATCTGCATTTGGTAAACACTCAAAGGCTCTTCAAAGAAACATTTCAAGGTAGACCAAAGGGCAGGGCATACCATAAACCTCTCTGGTTTTAGACTTTAGTAAGTACACTTTAATAAATGTCTTAAAAACAATATCTCAAGTCTTACTCAAAGGAACATGGGCTCGCCAAAATTTCCTTGGTTTCACTCTATTGAATCATTTCCAAGACAACAAGCCAGATGTAACTAGAAGGAAATTAAGAATCTTCCAATCATACCTTGCAGAAGAAAACATAAAAAGAAAGAAATACAGACATAAATAGGGTGCTAAAACAAAAAATCCTAATCTAAAACTTCTGTTTCTTTATTAGAGAAAGATGGAAATAATGGAAAACGTAAACAGAAACAATAACAATTTAGGAAAACTTCACCATTGATATAGCTCAAGGATCCTGTGAACATGCTTTTTTTATTGATGATAAAACTAGTTACAATACTCCATGTACGATAGCTCTCTGCAACTCAGAGCTTTAACTAGATTAGCAAGAGAAATCAGTCCAATAGCCATCAAGTAACCAACATTTAAAATGAATCTCATATGCAATATTTATATGCAAAATGTGGAGGTGCTGCCAATATAGGGTGTTTAAATGTTATTTATTACAGAGTTAATGGTTTTTGACCTTTGAGACAATGCAAGGCCCAAGGAAAAAATATCTGAAAGAGTTACTCTGAAATAATAACTTTGTCTTAACTTCTGAGTTATTTTTAGTTGAAATTTTTACTTTTAAGGCTTGTTAATAACTTTGTAATAAATGTTGAGCTTCTTTAAAATATCTCTGACAGTGTAATAACTGCTTGATGCCTTTTTGAAATAAAACATGATGTAGGTGGAAAATTTGTCTTTGGAGAAGTAATTTCTTCTTTGTTGAGTTATTCGAAGCCATATTTGGGTTATCTGTCTTGGTTTTAATCATAAAACTCAATAATTAGGCCTTTGAACCTTGATTTAACCTTTATAATTTGTTTCACTGTCTTTATTCATCATTCTGCTTTATGATTGTTTTGTCCTTTATCCTTTGCTTTAAGCTTTTGAATTTTATCTTTAATCACTGTCTGCTTTGGCTAATCTTCTATTTTATCTTTTGATCTATAATTTTCCCTTTGATCCTTTTGTCCTTCATTTCTTCACTGCTTCCTTCTGACTGTATCTGTCTTGCATGTAGGGAGGGTTTCTTCACGTAATAAGGGTTTATAACCCATCGATGATCATGATTCATCGAGGGATAGGTATTTTACATAGACCCTTGGCCTTCTTTATATGTATTTTCCTCTTGGATCATCATCCAAAGGTTATTTTATCATTTGAATGTCCCTCTAGACATTACCGCCATTAAAATCTGAAAAAACACAAACAAACATTAATTGAAAACCTGCGAGATTGGATTAAACTGCATTTTTTTGGGTTTCTGAGGCATTGGGGGCAATTTGCAGAGGAGGAGGGAGTGTAGAGGGAAGGTCTCGTATGCGGAACCACGTGGAAGGATGAGGAAATTTGAATTTTGGCGTGGGAGGAGGAAGGTGGTTTTGGGAAAAACGCAGTGGTTTATCGCGCGAACATTGGGTGGTAAGTGGTATTGGCCCGGGGCTGCGCGATACCATAGATTAACTGCCGCATGTCCAGGGCGAAACCACTTTTTTCACGCGGGTTGGGAGTGTTAAAATTCGATGCAGAATTCTGTGCGATATGAGTTTCAGACCATCAGATCTCAAGAGGTGAGATCGACTGTGCGGAGGGCTTTTGGGGCCAGGGCACAGATCCATGGAGTATAGCCCAGGACAGGTGGCAGGCTTTTATTTGACGAGGAGTTAAATGGAGACCGGGGCCTGGGAGTGATGATGTGGCTGATTTTGTCGTGTAGCATGGGGTTGGGTTATATGCAGGATGAAGGGAGGAGATGTGATGGCCATTGGATTGAGTTGAGAGCCTTTGATCAACGGTGGAGATTGCATGATAAACTGAGCGGTTGGAAGAGAAGCGGGCCCGCGTTTTAATCATGTTTTGAAGGTTTGGGTGGTTTTTTATAAGGTTTGGGGTTTAAATAAAATGAAAGGGCGGAAGTGTAGTTATATGGCAGAAGGGGTTAGGAATAGGTGGAGGGTCATGTTTTTAGAGTCATATGGGTGAGGGAGTTGGGTTTAAGCCGAAAAAGGGGCTGAAAGGACTATCTCACAAAAAGTGGGTTTTTAACATAAAAACAGAGTTTTGCAAGGTTTTTAAGAGGTCCGATAGGGTTAGAAATTAGGCTAAAACAATGAAGAAGGTTTTTTACATTGTTTCAAGGCATTTTAGAAGAAAATGGTGAAATGAAGGAGGGTTTTTAGGGGAATGAATGAGGGTGTCAATGGAGTGATGAATGAGGGAAATAGACCCAAAAAATGAAGTTTTATTTAGAGAAACAAGATGAACTTTTGAGAAGGCAAAAGATAGGAAACTTTGGTGAAAAATAGTCTCTTAGGATGATGAAGGCAATGAGATTTCTAGAACTCACAGTGTTTCTCAAATACTGTTTCTAGAAATCCAAAATCATTATTTAGTCATCTTTTGATATCAGCAAAATTTATAGATGGCTAACATACCAAATTTCCCCATTATTTTACTATTAATTAATCATTGGATGCATATATGACAATGTGGTATCACGCAGACACAATTAAACTATTCATAGATATAGACATATGTTTATATATGGAAATTCAATAACCATTAAAAAATTATTAAAATAAAAAATATTAAATAATCATAATCATAATTGAATCATAACACTTATCTTTTTAGGAATTCATTCACTAACTAGTTTAAATAGTGGATATTCCACCTAACCACAGACTCTCAGTTTCTCTTAATATATCAACAATAGAGACAATCCAAAGGTATTGATATGATTCCAAAAGGAATACATATCCTATGATTATATCCAACTCTTACACATAATCCAATTCATATAAATTCACCATATGAAAAATCTTATATCCATTCTAATCTACTAGCCCTCTTTCCGCATCAGTGTACGCATCCCAAGGAATAGAATCCCTTTATTCTCCACAATTCTCTTTAAGATATACCATTTCCTCACATGGATATACTAGACACTAGCCATGCAATCTCATTATTTTGGACTCCAATGTTTCTCATCTATAATTTGTTTTCTCAATGAC
>JAXQQM020082949.1:0-20437 GCA_034641835.2 Pinus albicaulis
GCCGAAAGTATAATGTTGTGGTGACATTCAAGGTCCATCACAAATAATGATTTATAGTGACGGATAGTGACCGTCACCATTTCATATGAGCAATGGTGACGGACAATAGCCTCCGTCACCAAAAAACTAAACGTCACCAAAGGTGGCGTCACCGAAAGTATGTGTTGTGGTGACATTCAAGGTCTGTCACGAATATTGATTATAATGACGGATAGTGACCGTCACCATTTCATATGAACAACAATGATTTTTTGTGATGGACCTTTCATGGCCGTCACTATTGGTGCATATATATGGCGACGTTCATTGACCGTCACCATAAACTCATTGGTGACATCAAGGTCTATCACGAATATTGACTATAATGACAAACAATGACCCTCACCATTTCATATCAACAACAACTATTTATGGTGATGGAGCTTTAATGGTCGTCACTATTGGTGCGTATATATGGTGGCGTTCGTTGACCGTCACCATTTCATATTTTGGTGAGGGTCAAAAAAATGTCACCATAAGCTCATTGGTGATGGTCAAAAGAGCATCCGTCACCAAAAACTGATCTTCGTCATTCCCTATATATGAATATCAGGGCACGATGGAATCGAACCACCAACCTCCTGCTTGTAAAGAAGGTGCTCTTCCATTGAGCTAGCACCCTTTAAAGAATTAGACTTTAAACTAGCAATTGCCCCTAAAGGTGCAAAGATACACCAAAGGAATAAGAACCAGGAAAACTGAAAGAATTCGGTGTCCTTGCTCCTATTTTTATTCTACGACACTCTACAAAGTATGATCTTGATCTATGACGTATTTGTGCCGAGTGGTTCTAATTTAATAGTAAATGTTATATTAGATAAAAAAAATGAATAACTGAGAGGCCTTACGAGCTAATTTTTAATCCTTACACCAAAATCTCTTAATATTCAAGTCTATGGAACAACTCGTTCAAAGTTCAAACTGAAGTAGATTTTAAATGGAAAGCCTAAAACCAGCTAAGCATTTTACAAGTTAACATTTTGGATATAGTTTCTGTTCAATTTATATGGCAAGTTATGCCATAACCTTGAAACTAGTTTCTTAGCTAAAAGACTTTCTTAAGTCAACAATGACAAAGAAAGATAGTCATGGCAAGCAAAATTCTTTTTTTTTCTAATGAGGGTGCATGTAACTTGATAAAATATCTATGAGAGTATCAAACCATAAACAGGTTCACTAAAACATGGAAATGAAAAAGTCTTATTAAGCAACAAAAGTTTAATTGAATATATGAAAAGCATCGAGCTAAATGATATAATTAAGCTAAGAGTAACTATAAAAAAATGAAATTGCCATCATATACCATCTGGTTTGGTTAGTTCTTCAGAAAGAGAAAGTGCAATTCCATGATCCAACTCCTCATCTTGATTATGTAATGGACCATCCTGAACAAAAATGTCCACATACAACAATCAATGTTATTGTATTGGTAAGATTTTTCATATAATCTATCAAAGCATGTACTATGTAGGAGAATAACTGGAAATCACAACTAGAAATTTGAATCACAACATAACAATATAAAACAACATGCAACGAGAAAGTAACAAATCCACAATTTGAGATATATGAACAATCCATGAACCTGTGCTTATATATTGATATAGATAACGAAATAGAAATCTAGATTTATTAAATTCAAGTATTACACAACAATGTCTTGAACAAATCTCAATATGTAAAATAGTATTTTTTGCATTTGGATTTACCTTGCAGAACGTCAGGAATAAGTTTCCACAAAAACAACCAATAAACATAACAACATGGACCTCAGGAGAAATTGTGCAGGGGATAAAATATGAAGGTAAAGCACTAGAGAAGTATTCAAAGAAAATGATGAAAAGCTTATCTAGAAATAACTAAGAACCCTCTGAAGTAAACCACACATTTATCATCGTGACTAGTACACTTGCAAAAAAAGATCAGAATAATTTATGAACTATTCCACCAAAAAGCAGTGAATTTTTCCACTAAAATACAGTTTCAAATTAATCAACTTTGTTAAAGTTAACAGATAGAAGATTGAAGTTTAAAAGACAATACACTTTGATGAATTAGGGATTACCATGGCATTAGAGGGCACATGCCAAAATACATTATCATCTCCAAATGCACCCCTACGTAGTGTCCATCTGACACTTTGTGACTTGAACCTTTAAAAGGCTTGCTCAGCCACTTCATCGTTCGAGATTTATTGTGAGTACGATGGTACAATGTGACCTACATGACCCAAATAACATGAACCAACAATGAAAACCATAATTAAATTATTAATGCCTTACTAATTTAATCCTTGAAAAGACGAAAAACATGAATCCAAGAAAGAAAATGATAAGGCTCTCGTTAACCAACTATTATATTTACAGATATGGCAGAATTGTTGATTGGTTGTTTCAAAATTTAAAGAATTTTACGTATTCTCTCAAACATATGAAAAGACACTAACATTACCAAGGTCATATTTCAACATAAATCTTGCAGAAAATATTTTTCTTTGAAATTTGTGTTTTCATTTGGGTCCGGGTTTGATCCGTTTCGGCTTCAGGTTCAACTTGTGATTAGATTTGGATCAGGTTTGGGCTCAAGTTTGAGGTTCAACTTTGACATTTGCAGAACCTCAGCAAATTTCTATTTTTTTTTTAGGTTTTTCAAATTCCAAACAAGTGACACATTCACAATTGCACCCCTAGTTATTGAAATCCTAATTTTTCACCCACAAACATCAAATTCGATGTTTTAGGAATCTATCCGAGCTTAAAATGAAATGTGCAGTGGAACACACTTATAATGACCATTCAAAACTGTCACGTTTGAAAATGCCCTACGAAACACGCCAAACTTGCAATATTCACAAAATATTAAAATATGGCCTTGGAAATATAGTCAGCACGGTATGTTGTATACACTAAATAGATTTGGACAACTATATTCAGGTCAAAGTTGACAGCTAATCCACATTTTAAAGTTTCAGAAAAAAAGGCAAAATATACTGCATCACAGTCTAACCCAGATCAAGATGAACATAAGCTTTATCAAAATATCATATACAATTAAGTCGCCCATTTACAATTGTAAATCTATACAGCACATGGCCATCTTGAGCAAATGAATCATTCACCTAAGGCAAAAAAGGAAATTTCATTTTTTCATTTTCCAAGCAAAACGAAGACCAAATATAGTTGCCATTTGCCTAGCCCCCTTGACCAAATAAGTTGTCCAACTAGATCGTATGATGAGGAATTTGCATCCCTGCCATTTTAAGTAAAACACAAAACTGCATGTCTATGTGGGTCAAATGAGCTTCATTCCTAAAATACTATTAGCAAGCCTAGTAAAACATTAAACTGATCCCAAAATCCTACCATCAGCTAAGAAAATGCAGCAACCACAATGAAATGCTTTGGGGTTAAAATGACCAAAAAGACATGAAGGCACTGGTTACTCTTTAAATAAAAGAGGCAATTGAAAGAAAAGAAAACAAAAAAAAAAATGTCACAAAAGAGAGACAAAGAAAAGCTAGGGAACCTAACAAAAATAGAGGAAAAGAAAAATAAGACAAGTAAAAAACGATTATAACTGATGAAAAGTGAAATAACCGAAAATAAAATTTCAGCAGATTTCAACAGCAAAAATTAGAAGCACCAGTCAGACAATGTGAAGCACCACAGAAATTAAGTGACTAGCAAAACATCAATTTCGAAGTTCACACCCTGGTTCAAATCCTCTATATCATATTACTTTTTCTTGTCAATTGACATTCCCAATCTTGTTAGGGAATTTCAAGAAAGTCCAACAGAAGGTGGATAGATGAGCAATTCAAAGCAAAACCAAAGACAATTTGACCTTGCAGATTAGAAAAATTTTAAAAATGTAAAATAGATGGTTAAAACCTAAGCGACCACAACAATAACAAAAAAAATTTCAAACACAAATAAGATTCCATGTAAATGTAAGCACTGCAAATATTAAATTAAAAGGGGGCAGAAAAGAGTAAAGCTAAACGAGAAGGACACCAAAATGTAGCAAAGAAAGACACTAGAAACAAGAAAGCTAACCAAAACATAAAAGCAAAACTAATTAATGATTTTACCAAAATGGAATTCATCCTCAACCAAAATTTAATGCAATTTGTAGCCCCACTAGCCTATTTTTTATCATATCCAGTATCTAACGTTGCTTGATTGTGTTGTGCTACAACAGGAAGAGCATCTTTGCCTTGGAATCCCAAACCTGAATCATAAATAAAGTAATCAGTTGTGTTTCTTTGTATCATGCAACAAAAATCAAACTAAATTAGGATTTATGGATCAAGGAACTTACACTCACCATTCATGTTGATGCCACAGTCGCTGCCAGGTCTGGTTTTAGCTTTTTGTTTACCTCTGAAGTGCTTCCATCCAATTCCGAGGCAAATCTGAGATAAACAGACAATTTACAATCATTTTTCAATATTACACAAGGAATTTCCCTCAGGTATGCTTCCATATATAATAAAGTTCCAATTAAAACTTGATTTATGAAAAGCACAAAGGCAAGAAACAGATATGATCTTGATCATAACATACAAAGCAAACAAATAATACTTTCAGAGACAATCATTGAAATAGATTTTACCTTGCATCCTTTGCTTTTTTCTTGTCAATTTCCAAGGAAGCAGATTTCACATCTACTCCAAATCTAGCCAAACGTGCTTTCTTCTTTGCTTCATCATCAGCAGATGAACGCAAAGCAAGTCCAAACCTGTTTAATAATTTGGGCATTGTCAGATTCCAATTATTCTGGAGTAAAACAAATGCATATCATAATTTTGGAAAAAAATATTAAGCAAATTAAGCTGACGGTAAATTAGACACACAAGATAAGGAAAATAGCATCATCATAATCTCAGGAATCTGAAGACAGAAAATAAATTCCTGAATTTTGGAAGAACAAACCTCTCAGCCCTCACTTTCCTCTTTCTTCTTCCGATAGTTTTTGCTTCTCCTAGTCTAGGAGAGGTAGGTTTTGGAGTACCATTTGCTGACTCACCAAATCTGTCAATAAAACATACCCGAAGGTAATTTCTGTCAATTAAGAGATGAAACATATTGACTGATAAGATTGGGGATCATGTGCACTGATCATTCAATACAGAAATTACTTTCATAGCTATTAATCACTTTAAAGATTAGAGCAAAGTCTAGTAGCACCAGAACTGACACAGTCCACCAAACTTAAAAAACACCATTATGGCCAAACATTGTTTAAAATAAAATACAACATATATTTAACAGAGATGCTGAACATTTAAGTTAAACAAACACAAGCCTTGAAAATGCCGGAATCCCTAGAACCTAAATCATACAACAAGAGTTTTCCACCATTCCAAAGGGTGGAAATTCCAGGTCTGCGGCAGTAATTAGTGCCAGAACAAGAGGCTAATTATATATACTATACAGAGATTATCCACTACACTCCATGCCTTCGATGACCACCCATTTCTGCTAGCTGCTGTATTAGTACGAGTCTTGAGAATGATCTGTCATTCTCTGTCACACATGAGGTGTTGACCTCTGACTGCAGAATCAATGTAAACAGGGCTTTCATAGTATCCAAAATGATACAGGAGCCTCACTGGTTCATGGGCAATCCTCACGGCCAAAAACAAATTTTGTTTCAAGTTAAGATTTTGATAGATTCTCCACTGATCTTAATTGAGCTGAGAATTTTTACATTGTGATCAAGATTTAGTTATAGAGATCATATGTTGTATAGAATTCTAGTTTTGTTCAACACTACCAAGGGTTGCATCACGTTTTGAATGGGTTACATTCTCAACCATTGTGATTTGTAACCTTTGTTGTTCGGCTGAAAAGCCACATGTGTCCTCGTAGTTGGGAGGTAGTGTGTGGCACTTGCAGAGGCAATATTGACTCTGAAAACCATTACCTTGGAGGAAGATAAATGGTCCAAGATTCATGTCGGGACCTCTCAAGGGAATATCAACTCCCTTACTTTGTATTCCTGATAGTCACTAGACTTTGATAACCATTACCTAAGAGAGAGATAAACAGTCCAGGATTCATGTTGGGGCCTCTCAAAGGAATATCAACTCCAACACATTCATAATCACCGCATGGTGCCTTCATAACTAATGCCTAAGTTAATTTGGGCTGCCAGGATATGTAACACATTTTTATTTGGGTACTGAAATAGGTCAACATGGGAGTCAAGGTCTGAATCACTGATTCACATTTGCTGGAGAAGGTGGCTTATTTAACTGTTTAATGACTTCTTAATGTTCCAAAGTTTTCTAAACTTTAAATAGTTCCTAAAGTATAGTTAGGCATAAATTTGAAAGGAAACATGTCTTACTGGCTCTTGGCCCTCAAGTCTCTGCATGAAGATTGCATGAAAATAAAGCTTATGGTTCTGTAGTGGCAATATGGCTTCTGTGTTGTTTAAATTTCTGTTGTGTGTAAATAATTGATGTGCTTCCATAATTTTTGTGCACTGACTATTGCAACCTGTAGATGCACCATAAAACAAGTTACAACAAATATGAAGCAGAAGAGTTTTTTGCCTTCACACAGCTGCTGTGTAAACATGTAACCAGCCAAAAACTTATGCCAAGCCCCAGACAACCATACAAGTTGAAAATTAAGTTATAACATCAAAAAAAACCCAACTTGAAAAGAAATAGGGAATAGATGCAAAACAAAAATGAAACTCAATTCAAGATATCATTACAAAGCCTCCGATGGTTATAACTTATCACAGGTGTGGGTCAAGTAAACTCCATATAACCATATAACCTATGATGGAGGTCTAACAAGACCATTTTCAAATTTCAACAATTCTATCATGCCAATCAGGTGATTTTATAGCATTTTCTTATTTAGCTACACTGCACCAACATAACTATTCAAAAAAGGGTTACCACAGCTCTAAATCAAGAGAAGCTACTTGAACTGGACCAGTAAATTCCATGTAAACATAACCTCTGAATGAGGTTCAACAAGACCATTTTCCAATTTCAAACATGCTATCATGCCAATCAGGTGCTTTTATAGCATTTCTTGTACTGCAGAAACATAAAGATTCAAAATAGAAATCATCAAAAGGCTTTTTATAACACAGTAAAGCTCAAGGAAAAAAACGCTACCATATATTTCTAGATTTTTAATAAAAACATGGTAATATAAAATTCAGGCTTCAACAAATAATTTGGGTCTTGAAGCTTCATACAATGCACTATAAGCTTATTTATCCAACTTCGTTTTTTTCTTGAATCAGGTAGCAATAACACTAAGTTACATTGGGTTGACAACAACAAAATTTTAAATTGAGAAACTTCATAAATTTGCTCACAAACCAGTAACACACATTCCAAGTTAGCCTAAGGCCTTGTGCAGCAATTATACCTGAATTACCCCTTTCTAACAAGAGGCAAACAACTCATCATGGTTATAAGGGATAGAAAATATAGGAAATACATCAACTAAATCATGGAAGATAAATATATTGAATGTTAGATTTTTTGTTAATCTTCACATATCCTGTAGACCTGCATCTCCTACAAAGCAAGGTTTGGTCTTACTGTCTATGTCAGGACAGTAGAATAGTACTTTAGGAAGGTTAACTAGCCTTTACTTTATGAATAGCCCTTGAGGAAGAAAAAATTCCTTTTAGCCTTTATCTATAGAGAAGTCTTGAATACATTTAATTAAATAATATAAAAAGATATAATGATACAACAAAAATTGTCACAAAAAAGACAGACAGAGGAGAATGTAACAGAGAAGACAGCATGATAATCAGGAAACTTTCAAAGGTAAATTGTAGTCACAGTCTGGAAGTGTTGGAGAATTCCAGATTATGTAAGGTTGACTCATGCATTTTATTTCCAAAGCACTACAATTCTCTATCATATATTTTACTCTCTAATATTTTTCCACGGTGAATACATCATACTTTCTGCTAAAATTAAAATATTTCAGTGGATGGTATGCCTTTTATTTGTTGTGCATTCATGCCTTAATCTATAAATTTGATTCCAATTGCTGAGCACTGTAGTGTTGCGAACACAAGATCAATATCTCTCTTAGAGCACTGAATTAAATTTTTACAGTCATAAGCCTTTACAACGAACCTCTATGACCATTACAATCATCTACATGTGACACCAATAAATGAGCAACCATCTATAATGTTAGAAGCCCAAGTTCATGTGACAATCCCACATTTATAAGTATAGTGAATTAGTTTAATAAGTTGAAAAGACTTGTTTTCAAGACAATATTTAATATATTTTAGTGTTTAGAAGCTTAGGAATTCCAATGGGTTGGAAAGAATTGTTTTTAATATAGTTAACTTCTACATTCTAACTCACTAACACCTAATGCTTAACTTAATAACTCCCTAATTCCCTAATTCATTTATCCTAGTTGACCACCAAGCCATTAAAACCTTAGTCTCTAGTTCACTAATACCATAAATTTAAGTTAAGCATAAACCACTAATCCAACAACCTCAATCCATTACCATAAACCCTTTAATACATAAATTATTACCCATTAAATCAATAAGCAAACCACTAATCTATTGAACCCTTCACCATTAATTTAATAACCAACACATTTTCTAATGATTCATCCTTAACTCACAATTCCTTAAACCATTAATCAACTAACCAATATTCCCTTATCACTAATCCATTAATTATTATAGTTTTAATTGTTCATTGACTATAATTAATTATAATTCAACATAAATAAAATATAACTATTTAATTATAATTCAACTTAAGTAAAATATATGTTTTTTTGTTTATTCTTAAGGAAATTTTGCCTATCTAATACGAAAACAAAGAAAATTAGAGGCAACAATGATAGTTCTAAACAGATTTGATTTATCTTGATTTACCTTATATCCATTGGAATTTCTATAAAATTTTACCTCCAGGTTAGGCCAACGCCTTTTTTAAGATGTAATGAAAAATATATGTTTCTGTAAAAAAATCAAACTTGCAGTGTAATATCCAGATCAATCATGGTTAAGAAAAGCATAAACAAGAGGTGGGATCTTGATAAGACTCAACATAATCATGGAATAGTGTTGGAGCATTGGAAAATTGTATGATAAAAAGTAAGATTTGTAGGATAATTATTAATTTATTTCTGAAGGGTGAGAAGATGAATAATCAAAGCAGATTATTGTAGATATTACAAAACACACCAAGGTAATAGCCTATGGCCTCTTCTTTTTTATTTGGCTTGGGATTCTAAATCAAGTGTGCAGTGGAGTTCCTCCAAGGGATACTTTAACATTGATGGGCAAGGATTGCAGACAGGAGAAGAAGGTCAAGGATGGGCAAGGATTGCAGGCAGGAGAAGAAGTTCAAGGGCCAAACAGCACAGGGAAGCAAAATGTGAAGATTTTTTTTCAAAATAGTTAGCAAATATATGTTTTTTTGGGTTTATTTTTAGGAGGACAATTTGTATGTCTAATACAAAAACACAGAAAATTAGGGACAACAATGATAGTTCTGAAACAAATTTGATTTATCTAGGTTTGAACCGGGTACTCTGTACCTTCTATCCATTGGAATTTCTATAAAATTTTGCCTCCAGGGTAGGCCAAAGCCTTTTTAAAGAGGTGATGCAAAATATCCATTTCTGTAAAAAAAACCAAGCTCAATCATGGTTAAGAAAGCATAAACCAAAATTGGTATCTTGATGGCACTCAATAGAATCATGGAATAATGTAAGAGCATTGGGAAATCGAAATATGAGAAAAAGATCTTTGTAGGTTAATTATTTCTAAAGGAAGAAAAGATGAATAGTCAAAATAGATTATTGTAGATACAAAGCACACCAAACTAATAGCCTAGGGCCTCTGCCTTTCTATTTGACTTGGGATTATAAATCAAGTGTACAATGGAGTTCTTCCAAAAGGGTTGGGTCTTGCATTCCTTGATAGTTTAACATTGTGCCGAGTTGTTTTGAAGATTCAGATTTTAAGGGTAGGTCCTATTATTTATCCAGTGCAGCTTCATAGTTTTAACTCCACTTTTGAGGTGTCTTTCCACCTGGTGTTGCTTCATAGTTTTTCTATATTGTATGATCCTTCCAATTGAATGGTCATTGTTTATTTTTTTTAAGTTCAAACCACTCCATGCTTCATCTTTCCTTTAATTGACAAGCCTGAGGCTTTGTGCTTTTCTTTGATTGCTTGAGCCATGTCATGAACAAAAGGGAAAATTTCTTTAGTGCGAGAAAGGAAAATGTGTAGAGCCAGACACTTTGATTCTCAAAGGGGTTGCAAAGATCTCCTCCAAAAGAGGAAGATATGAGGAGCAACCTACGAAGAAGGTGGTAGATAGAATAGGCATCTTGCTAAAATCTGTGTTAAATAATCTTCAAGACTAGGGGCAGAGTGGGAACCCAAATAAATAATAGGAGAATCCCCAATGTATTCCTCACAGATCCACTCCCCGGAATCATAAACAGAGACTTGGGAGGTATTTTTATTGGATACATTGGATTCGGATTCACATTCAGGATATTCTAGCTAGCCAGTGGTATACTTGGTTGAAAAGGTATGATGATGCACAATACAAGCACATTGAATGGAGCATCAATCCTGCAAATGAAATATTGGAGAATGGAGCATCAATCCCGCAAATGAAATATTGGAGAATGGAGCTCTAATCAAGGGACTAGAAAAAAGAAGTGGAATCAAGGTTGTACAACTTGAGGAATCCCCAGTATCCCACTGTGATGAGAAAGACAAAAAAGCCATCCAACCAATTTTGGGAAAATGGCTGCAAAGAAGTCAAGGAGGGATGGAATAGGCAAGGAGAATGAAGAAAGAGAGACAAAACATAGTACATACATTGCAAATACAGTAGTGATTGAGAGAGAAGAATGAAGCAAAAAGGCCCAAGGAAACAATCCAAGGAAGGTTTTGCAGTTGTTTAAGAAGGTTTCGTATGTTATCAAAATGTTTATCATGGGTTGCAAGATGGCACCATCCAAGATAATAAAATCTTAAAGGCTACCAATCTAATCTCTAGAAAGCAAATCAGTCCAACTATAAGGAGGTCAAATTTTGTTAAAGGCCAGAAATATATAGTGGAGAAAGTCATATCATGCCATTGGAAAGATGTCTAGAATATAATGCATTAAAGCTCTAAAGGCCACTTCCAAACCACAACAGGGGATTTGGTTGTGGGCACTCCGGTTTTGTATTCAAAATTTTGAATCAATAAAAGGAACATCTTTTAATTACCAAAATAAAACAAGCTAGTATCACTATTGATATCAAAGAACATTTCAAGGCAAAGCAACTTTGGAGAGACCAATATAGACCTAAATAAGAGAGAAATCATGTTTAAAAAGAATTCATACCAGGCTTCACAGAACCTTCATGTCAGGACTTGGTTCAAAGGCCATACCACTACCTTTCCATACCTTGTGACCAGTTCCATGAAAGCTGGAAAGACTGATCCATGTCTTTGTTTCCTCATCTAAATGAAAGCTGGGAAGACTTTTCCATGTGTTTTCACCAATATTGTAAACAACCACCTCTATCACTAGAAAATCATTAGTTACAAAACATGCACGATCCCCAATGCCTATGCAGCACATAAACGGGTATTCGGTCTCAATGAAAGTCAGGTATTCTTGCACATAAAAGTTCACGTTAGGAGGCTTCTTTATCCACATTTTTTTGATGAAATTGTGTGATGACAAGAGATTATTCCACTGCTTTGAGACGCTACGAAATCTGCAAACACATTCCATTGGCAGCAACGACAATATTTCTTCTTTCAAATAATCATGTAGATCATTGTAGGTCGTTGAGCAATTTTTTGACTGCACCATTTTCAAACAGGTCGTAGAACCGGGAAAATTGTAATTCAAGGCGTTATAGTTAGAATGCCTTTTTTCAATATTTGATAACAAAGCTAATGGTCTGTTCATAAGGAAGGTCAGAAAATTTAATTTGCAGGTTGGTTACGTAATTGAAAAAGAACAAGCAATACACAACAAAAACCCATGAAAATTAGAAGGCTTAAAGTACACTAGAGCCATGGCTGTAGCTAGTGTGACTTTATTCTTTGTCTAAAATGGATCTAGTTGAAACCACAAAAGGCCACATATAAAGCCCTGAAAATTTCAGGATTAAATCTCATTGATTTGAAAAGGAAGAAAAACGTATTCCTTGAAACCTTTATTTTGAGAATTCACTTTTATAAGACTCTACACACACATCGTACTAACCAGATTCTGAAAAGTAAATTTTCAACTGTAAATTCAACATGCAAGCCCTTGAAATTCTAAAGGGAACAGAAACAAAAGATGAATACTGAAGAAAACGTAAGTGCATACCCTTCATTCACTACAAAAACCCTAACATAAAATTAACCAGCAGTTTCCTACAAAATCTTTACTCTCACCTTGCTGCTCACGAATTTCACTTCTCTTCCTCCGACAACTATAACGCCAAGCCAAACCTCTCGGCACGCTGGTGCTTGTTTTCCAAGGCCGATAAATGTAACATCCCTGCAACGCTAGTGACTCCGTTATCTTCCCCCTCATTTGACGGCTTCTCCACGGATGCCACGACTACCGTGATGACAGTGACGGTGTCCACCGACTCTGCCATTATCGAATCTTCGCACTTCTTGGTGACAATCTTGAGTTGGGATGTTTCATCTCCAGAAGGGGGTTCCTCCACGTTAACTGCCTCAGATTTTTCTGGTGCATCTTCTAATGGAGGAACGACCTATTTTACATCGGACTCAGGGCCCTTGCCTACGGAATTCCGGTAGATCTGAAGAATTTCCCAGGCATTCAGTCAGCTTAAAACCGGGAGCGTCAGGGTTCGAATCCCTCTTAGAAAGTTCATCATGCAGCTCCTGGATCTTCAATTTCTTCCATTATTTTGTGACCTTCGATGAATTTTCCGTCGTCGCCATTACCTGAAACCAAAGAATTATGTAATAGACAACGAAAATGAACCCACATAAACCTTCTACTAAAACCCTCAAAGCCTAGTTCGCAGATACCACACATATATAAGGTTTTATTGTTGGCCTTTTGAATTTATACAGATGTTATCAAAGTTGAGCCATAAGCCTCACAATAAGTGGTTTTGGGATGTGGTTTCTGGTTTCCAATGACGGTTAGAGGGACCGATGTTTACCATGATACTTACGGGATCCTAATTTGACGTTCGTAATCGATAACCTACTTTTATTATTGGGAAAGGGCACATGTCAAAATGACATGGTGAGACCAAATTTTCCCCCTTACCTTTTTTATTTTTTCTTCCTTTCCATAACTTCACATTTATGTTAGTGAAAAAAAGGGAAGTGTTTTATATATAATATTTTATTGGTTGTATGATATTTTTTAATTTTGTATTTTTGGTTAAAAATATTTACTAGCAATTGCACCGGGAGGTGCAAGGGAACGCTGAAAGGGGATATGAAACTCAGTATGTAAAATCCCTCCATTCCAAAGGCTTCCTCCACTCATTCTAATACTCTTGAAGAATCCCATCCGCTGACCTCCTCGAGCCATTCGAAGATCCAAAACCCAATGCCTACACTACCCACTTCATCCTTCACCTTGTATTCACTACTAGAAGTGAATCTACATAGGGAAGATACCGTATAAGTATTGAAAACAGGGTAAATTTTAAATTGGTTTTGGCCATACTTGCAACTACCCTCATTTCGATTTCTCACACAAGGATGATGAATTTAGCTCAAACCACCTGATCAGATGGTGTTAGGTAAGCTAAGTGATAATCCAAGGCATCTAGAAAAATTAAAAGCCTACCCCACAATTATTCCCATTCTTCTCTTTACAGCGGTCATACAGAACATTACTACTGACTTTTCCATCTGCCATTCGATAGTCCTCCAGATTACCATAGTTCTTGTTGAGTGTTCTCAATGAGTACCTTGATCCACAATATTTTCTGAAACAGAGACACTAGGCATACCCTCTTCTTCTAGAATTTAGAGAAATGTTTGTACGAAAGAGTCATCATTGAGCTATTGTTTCTATATATTTTACTGTTCTTAGTATAATTTTATCCTGGTGTTATATTGAAAATTAAACTCAAGGAGTACCTGATATGTGTGTAAAATGAAAATTGACATTATACAGAAATCATTACCATCCAGTCCAGTTTTCAGTCCACATCTTTGGCTTTACAGGAGAAATGCATTTAAAATAGTCATAGTAGAAACCATTGTAGGTATTGATCTACAAAAAAATGATTCGTATATCAGTAAAAGCCCTAAACTATTACAAATTTCTAAAGAGAGTTTATGTGGAAAGATAAACTTCTATTAATGGCAAAAGATATTAAAAAAACTTCTCACAATTGGGTCTGGAGCATCGGTTTGTTTACACATCACCTAGGGAGTACTTGTATTTAATGATAGTGCCATATTTTCTGCCCAATTGGCATGTAACTTTCCCTTCTCACCATAATATTGCTCTACTTGTTCATATTCATTCTCTATCTACACAGGACTATGAATCAAATCAGGGTTCCATAGCTTATTAGTATGAATCAAATCAAAGTGGCATACATCATTATACACATAACAGTGTAATAATCAAATAAATACTAAATTAGTATGAATCAGGTCAAAGTGTCATGCATCGTTATACTCAGAACAGTGTAACAAACTATTATAAGATAATGGGTCCACCTTGCCATGCAAAAAGGTTTTCTTCTTTCATCATCTCTATTATCTTTGCTATAAATTTTTGCATATGGTACTAAAGAAAACAAAACAAATTTGTACTTAGTGGTGATGTTTAGAAAATTAAACACAAACATAAACATTGAGATTTCAATTGAAACTTTATGATGCTCCACACCAGAAACCTTAAGAATGGAATTAAAATTTGTTTAAAACAAATTTTCAACAGTTTCAAAGTTTTTTTATAAAGAAAAGTAATTCTAAATCCGTTTCAGGGTTCTGATATTCTTTTGACTCAACTGAACTTAGAACCTTGGTCATATTCAATTTTTAAACCTTGCTTAATAGATAAATTAAAAAATTTGCATATGAAAGACCATATACAGATTTGTATGCTCATTAACTTTTGAAAATGGATTGTCATAGGTATTTCCTGGGAACAAGGATCTTGTCTACTGTCAAAATTTTCCTCTTTTTCTTCCTTATTTCTATCCATCCAGCTTATTAATCTGAAGGATGCAACTAATCAAAGTATCCAATCATGCTATTTGCACAATGTCTATTGTTACAACAACCATTAACGAGCCAAATCCAAACCGAAATCACCATGGAAGTCTCGTTGTCTATTCTCAGCTTGATTCCTGGTGCAGTGGCATTTAAACAAATCTGTATGAGATTCGCTACTTACTGGAAAGAAATCTATGTCTAACTCACAGATAAATGAAGCAATCTATAGAGCTATGATAAGGAAATTAGGAACAAACCTGATGTGCAGTTGCTACCTTAAGAAGATATGGAACATCAGAAATAGGCCCAATAGGAAAGTGGCGATGAACAAGACCATCGTGGACAAACATATATGCCATCCCAAAAACGGTGATACCAAGCCCCTGAGGAATTTTTAAAAATGCATAGTAGGTTGATAATAGAGTGACCAACATATTGCTGTTGAAAATCACCTTGACATAGCTGTTAAATCAAACTTGGTTTAAATTTACAGTGATCACATCATTCTTTAAAGAATACTGTCAATTTAGTACTTCTGTGAATTTCAATGGTAGCAACAGTAAAAATAGAGGCCAGTACTTACAACACCAAAACAAAGGCCTGGCACAAAGCCTTTGTTAAAGAATCCATAATCCAGTAATGCAATGGCCAGACTAGCGTTGATAATGGAAAACACGTCATTCAACTCAAAAGGTCCCTCCCTTGGCCTGTGATGAGACTGCCCAAAGAAAATGGATTGTCAATTAGAATCTAAAACTAAAATCTCAACAGTCCTGTAATCAATGGAACAAAAGGGGATTGCATAGTGAAAAACATATCTGCTATGTTACAGCTAGATTGTTTTTTTAAAAAATTAATTCTTGGTGCACCTTTCTGTAAATTGTAGTTATACCTCATGCATATGCCACAACGAAGCATGCCAGAGAGCTCGGTGAGCCCAGCAAGCCCAGTATTCCATTCCAAACTATAAAAACACATTTGGAGTCATTATTTTCTGAATATTTAGTTCCAAATCTAATACCAACAACTCAAGTAAAGAAATTGCACATACCGTGGCTCCCATTGCTAATGAAAATATGCCAAACATCTCTGTGCAGGGAATCTCTGCACCCTGCATACAAATTCCATCAGAGAACAAGCAAGGTAATATACCCATGTCATCTCATACATATGAGCATAAAGACAAGAGTGATATAACTACTGTAATATTTATTTGCAATGATAATGGTTAGCACCATTGAGTATGAAATCAAAATTCATGTTGCAAAAATTTTATTAATTACAAGTATTTCTGTGACTGCCAAAGAGAGCATGACCTGAAGCTTAGCAAAGCACATGTTAGGTAAGAATCATGTAACTGAACAATGCAGAATTATAGTTGTTATGATGAAATAGATCCAACATTTTTGTCTGGGCCAACTGAGTTTAGTTATATTGCAACATTGAGTGAGAGATACAATATAAGTTCATCATAAAACTCATGGTAAAAATTTGTAACAAGAAGATATCTATACGATCAGTATGCCTAGTGGTTATGACACTGTTAAAAGGAGAATCAATCTTCTTATAAGGATAATCCAGTTTCTCATCAAAGATGCAATCTGTCCCTTTCCAATTGGAACCAAAGGATCAGGGACATGTTTAGAGATTTTCGGAAAATTTCCATAACTCATATCTACAGGGTTCACAATTTGTGAGGCAGACACACTCTTTAAGAAGTTTTGCAGCGTGAAGTTGGCTCACAGCTGGATAGATGCAGAGACTATTTTAATAGAATAAGAGGACGATCTAACGAGTACCCCAAGTCTCTCAGACCCCCTAAGCAAAACCATAATAGACCATAAAATAAAAATTGAAAGGAGCACAACCATGGTGAGAACATGGGGCCTGCTAAGGAGATGTAGACTTTGTCAGCTCAAACAATATATTTCAGAGAACATTATCTCCAGGAAAGAGAGGAGAAACCCATTCGAAAGTTGTTTGAATGGAATACATCAAAAGGCACGTTTCACCAGGAATAGCTAAAATAGTTACTTCAAAAATTAACGTTTTGATAGAACAATATTACAAACTGGTTAATGATTCAATCCTCTGACATACCTTAGGATTGACAGATCTACAGGCACCACAACCAGGAGCATAGAAATCTAAAACAAGAAGCTTGTCTCCAGCAATTAGAAGAGAATCAATCAATTCCTGGGATGAATGAACTTCTACCATATTTGATGTCAATCCTTTTTCCCACCATCTTGATAGGCGGGGCATACATTTATGTGCTGCACGAATCTGGTAAGAAAATCACCCAACCATAAGCAATGAAAACCCACACTTTGAAAGATTTTATAGCAAAATTAGAAATAACATAAAGTATTTAAGCCTAAAAAAGATCCAGACTCACTTCATACTGGGTAGTTTCAGAAAGAAACCAACCAAAAAAAAAAAATAAAGACTATTTTTCTCATGGTTGTGCTCCTTTCAGTTTTTATTTTATGGTCTATTATGGTTTTTCTTAGGGGTACGAGAGACTTTGGGTACTCATTAGATCATCCTCTTATTCTATTAAAAGAGTCTCTGCATCTATCTAGCTGTGAGCCTGCATCTATAGAAATTTTGATACTTCCTAAAAAACAAAAGAGAAATACCTTAATACTAGTAGCATTGACATACCTGAAGTCAAACCCTCAATGGCCGTTCGCTTGGAAACACTGGGAAACCCTGAATCAATTCCACTCTCTAAAACTTTTAATGAGATAACAAAGAAATACTCAAGAATAAGAAACGATGGGAAAAGGAAGACCTTCATAGGAAGGGCAAACTGTCAAAGTTGCTCCGGGGTCTTCCCTTAAAACAGTGTCACGCGAGCTATTCTGTTCTCTATCATCCCAGGAGTGTTAAGTGGGTCGACTCACAAAGCTCTCATACTTGTCCCTCTATTCCAACTTTCTCACCGGAACCATTGAACCATTCCTCCCTCCATTTTTGGGCTTCCTCTATTAGAAGAAATTTACTTGAACCAAAACATCTTGACTGGAGAAATTCCATCAAATGTTGGAAATCTCACTGCGCTCTCTAACTTATGGTTAGCAAAAAATAAATTATCACGGGCAATACCCACTTCCATAACTAATTGTCGTCGCCTCTCAAATCTATATCTCCATCACAATCAACTGCATGGAAAACTGCCAGCAAGTTTATGCAAGCTATAGAGTTTGGCATACCTCTACCTTACCAGTAATATGTTTGAAGGCCCTAGACCCAAACAGCTTGCAATGAATGGTGACAGTCTTATACAAGTTGATCTATTTGATAACCTCTCTATTCGAATCCTTGGGGGACAAAACTGAAGGTTTATCGACACCGTGATGACCCAAAACCCTGCTCTCTTAATCTCCCTTGCAAGCCCATAGCCCACCTTGGGCACCAAAACCTGTCTGGCTGCTCCCTATATTTCTACTGTTTGGGTACTATTTTAGCCCTAAAAGAATCCTTCTTCTTCCCTTTCAAGGAATCAAGATTCCTCAACCGCTTCAGTTAGTCTCTCTCCCTGAAGTGTTTCTGGAATTTGATGTGGGTTTTGAACTTTTCACCTCAGTGCTTTTGGAATTTGATGTGTATTTTGAACTTGTCACCGCAGACTTCGCAGATGTGGGTTTTGAACTTGACTACCGAAGCCTCGGCCTCCACCGTCGCCTCCACTATTGCCCTGTTCGAATCCCTCAACACAGACCTACAAACCCTAGTCTCCAAACCCTCTCGGCCTCTCTCATGCCCTTATTTTCAAACATTTAAGATCTTAAAACTTATTTTTCAAACTAACAGCTGGTAACAAGCCAAATGGAAGATTTTCATTGGTTGGAGGAGGTGCCACATGTCTAAATTTTATTGGCTGGAAGGGCGATGAGAAAGGCTTCTCATTGGCTGGGGTGAATAGTGTTTTCTCACCCCAAGCCAAAAAAGAAAATGCCTCTCGTGTAATTATACTAGCAATTGCACCGGGGTGCAAGGGAATGCCGAAAGGAGGAGCTGTGAATTATCTTGTGCTACATGTAAGGCATTAGGGGAATTTTGAGGTCTAAAATGGGCCTCCTAAGAAAAATGTACAACCAAAATAAAATTTATAAGAACCAATAGGATTCAAGATGATGATGTCATCCATAATGGATGATTCACCATTTTTGGAGTAAAAAAGTAAAAATATTAAAAAATAATACAATAATAAAACTACTTTTTCAACTCGTATTTTAAACTTATCTCCTACTCAAACTTTACTACATATGAATTGACTCCTTAGACCATGAGCAACATGTTGCATACTTTCGATGAACTCTTCTACACGAAAAATGAGAAATACATAAAAAACATGATTGTAATCACGTTTTTTTATGTATTTCTCATTTTTTGTGTAGTAGGACCCATCAAAAGTATGCAACATGGGTACTCCTTGGATGGGGAATTAAATTCTGCATCCAACGAGTACTCCCGCTCGAAATTTGAGTAAAAACTTTGGGAGATAAGTTGAAAATATGAATTGAAAAAGTAGTTTTTTCATTTTTCCCTCTAAAATTTGATTATGTCATCAAATCTTATTTGATTTTTTCCACTATTATTTTATAATTTCCTTAGGAGGCCCATTTTAGACCTCAAAATTCCCCTAATGGGTCCATAATGAATGTGAATTTATGGGGTGTAAAATCTCACATTGAAGAGGAAAACGTATGAAATGGACATGTTATTGATTACATGGATTGTTGACTTTTAGACTATGGAACATAATTAAGGTCAATGCATTTGCATCATCTTTAACCAAAGGGAGTCAATGCTTTGGAATAAAGTTGGTGTAAACATGGATATTGCACGATTCAACTAAATCTAGAACCAACAGGTTGCCAACAACTGCTACAGTCTTTTGAGCAACTTCTTGAGTATGAAATGAAAATGAACTATCCAATCATGGCAACCATGTACATACCCCATAAGTAATAAGTAACAACTCAATCCAAGGGCTTTTAGCAATTTAGTACATGTTTTTGTGCCCACCTCATCTCCCTCTACTCTTTCCATATTTCTTGCCTTCTCAGCAGCATCCTTGATACTCTGCCACTCAGCACAAAAATATGGCGGTGTTGACGGGAAAAATTGTCCGGCCAACAGTAGGGGATCTCCCCGGTAGAAAGTCCC
>JAXQQM020083910.1:0-20985 GCA_034641835.2 Pinus albicaulis
GCTCGACTACTGGTTGAGTACTCCAAAGATAGATTTGCATGCGAGGTTCTGGATGGGCAGGTAGCAGATAGCAGATACAGGGTGGCCGATGAGGTCATCTATTACAGGGACAGGATCTTCTTGACTGAGGGATCTCAGCTCAAGGAGAAGATACTCCGGGCTTCACATGATTCACCATTGGCGGGCCATCAGGGGTTCACCAAGATGTACAGGGCCATCCGGGAGAGATTTGCATGGAAGGGCCTCAAGGAGGACGTACTCCAGCATGTCAGGGAGTGCGAGGTTTGCCAGCGGAACAAGGGGGAGATGAGTCATCCCGCGGGGTTGTTGCAACCTCTTCCCATTCCGGAGGGGAAGTGGGAGAGCATTTCGATGGACTTCATCACAGGGTTGCCCACAGTGCAGGGCAAAGATTGCATCTTCGTGGTGGTTGATAGGCTGACGAAGTATGCTCACTTTTTCGCCATTTCGGCACATCACACAGCGGCACAGGTGGCAGAGTTGTTTTTCAGGGAGGTTTTCAGATTGCATGGTCTACCCAAGACCATTGTCAGCGACAGGGACAACCGTTTTATGGGCGGATTCTGGCAGGAGCTCTTCCGACTAGTGGGGACAGAATTGACACCGAGCACTAGTTATCATCCACAGACGGACGGGCAGACGGAGATAGTTAACAAGTGGCTGGAGGGCTACTTGCGTAACTACGTCAGTGGGCAGCAGAGAGCATGGCTGAAGTGGCTACATTTGGGCGAGTACTGCTACAACACAACCCACCATATGTCCATCGGTATGACACCTTTCTATGCTTTGTATGGATATCATTCCCTATCTTTTGTGGACATGATGTTTGGTGTTAGCAGGGCTCCGCGAACCAAGTTATGGATCCAAGAGAGCCAAGACATCCTCCGGGCTCTCAAGGACAACATAGCCACAGCACAGAATCAGCAGAAGTTGTATGCTGATAAGGGTCGGGTGGAGAGACACTTTGAGGTAGGGGACCTAGTCTACCTACGGACCCCCCATCACAGAGTCTTCACTTGACGAGAAGGGCGGCCAGCCTGTTTTTATGAATACATACGGGTCGTCACGAGATCAGGCGGAATTAACGTGTGAGTTGGGCTTTGCCCAAAGTCCTACAGGATTATAACATCTTTCATGTATCATGCTGAAAAGGCACAAACCTTCATGTGAAAGTCCTTGGGAGAGGGGTGAGGGTGATGATGAGGGGCATCTGGTGTTACAGCCGGAGGCTATTATCGACACTAGGGAGAGGCAACTGCGGAGCAGGAAGATCAGAGAATTCTTGGTGAGATGGAAGAATTTACCGGATGAGGATGCCACTTGGGAGGATGAGAGGATCTTACAGCATCCATCACTTCAGTTGCTTGAGGACAAGCAACGTTTTGCCGGGGGAGACTGTAATATTCCCAATTAGCTTTGCTAATTGGAATATTTCATTTTTGTTTAATTTTTGCCGCTTTAGCTAGAAATAATAAATAAAGTGAGAAATAAGAGGGGTTACCTCACTTTAGTCACCTCACTTTATAAAATAAAGTGTTTTTCCTAGTTGATTGACGTTATAACTTAGAGAGGGGGCCTTGGGGGTCCACATGAGTATGAAGAGGAGGCATCAGGCTGACCCAAGGTTAACTGCGCAGGCTAAGGAGAGTGAAGGACGCAGTCAAGGTTCTGGAGGGAGTTTAGCATTATAAAAGGTGGGGTTCTCACCTCATTTGGGCATGTTGGATTTGATATTGATATTGAGAGCTAGACTTCTGTCTGCTTCAGCACGCCGGTTGTTTAGTCGGTCTGCAGCACTGTTTAGTGTAACCGAGTGTCTCCGTTCGGAGATCTCACCCTTAGCCTCGGGGGACTTCGAGTGCCTGCCCTGGTAAGGTTATTTTCTTGGTATCACCCTTAGCCTCGGGGGACTTCGAGTGCCTGCCCTGGTAAGGTTATTTTCTGAGCATCATCCTTCAGTTTTAGTGGTGAGTAGCAGCAGTTTTCTGGTGGAGATTTGGAGAGGAGAAACCCCCTTCTTGTGACTGCGCAGATCCAGGAGGTAGGACGCTGATCCAGAGAGGGAAGGACGCAGATCTAGCAGGAGGACTCAGATCTGAATAGTGAGGACGCTGATCCAACTAACCAAGGCAGAGAGGACGCAGATCTGAAGAGATATTGGCAGATCCAGTCTTGGAGGACGCAGATCTGGAGAACTAGCAGCAGATCCAGCCTTGGAGGACGCAGATCTGAGGAGATATTGGCAGATCTAGCCTTGGAGGGTGTAGATCTGGAGAGATAGCATCAGATCCAGCCTTGGAGGATGCAGATCTGAGGAGATATTGGCAGATCCAGCCTAGATCTGAAGAGATAGCAGCAGGTCTAGCCTTGGAGGACGCAGATCTGGAGTGATAGGACGCAGATCTGGATAGGAGGACTCAGATCCAGCAGATCTGGGCATAGAGGACGCAGATCCAGTCAGGGAGGACGCTGATCTGATGAGCAGGGTCTTGTGTGTGGGGTTTGGCAGCGTTTTTCAGTGCTTCCAGCCTTGAGGAGCTGATCATCTCATCTGGAGGATTTGTGGCCAGCGTTTCATCGGTCTTCTGCGCTGTCACTAGCAGAGACAGCGTTTTCATTGGTGAGGGTTTGATTGGTGGTGGAGCTTCAGTTTCACATTCTCTGGGGGTTGTTTGGAGGATTGAGATCAGCCATCTGTCTAGTCTTCAGCTCATAGTTCCAGTGCATTCCAGCAGCAGCTCTTCATAGCAGATCTTCAGCCAGCCAGGACGCTGTCCCTATCTGCAGCCATTAGTTGTTCTGAGAGGGTCTCCACTTGCCTAGAGCAAGGATAGGTGCACTCATTTTGTTTGTCTTGTACCCCTATCTATGTATTCTCAGATTAATAAAATGGCTTAGTGTTCTGGCATTCCATGTGTACTTGTTCCATTATCTGGTTCCAGTGTTTTGTTTTATATATCTGGCTGGCATATTTCTGTGTATTACTGGTTATTTCCCTTTGGGGATATTACAGCTGCCCTGGTGGTATATCTCCAAAAAACGTGGCATAACTGTCTAGGATGGACTGTACATCCGGGTGTACGGCTTGCCCTGTAGGCCCTGTCTCCGAAGCACGTAGCTCTACTGCCCACTCTATGTCTCCCTTCCAAAAATCTGCCTCCATTCGGTGTGTCGAAACTGTCTGTGGTGTGTAAGTGTGCATGCCCCTAATCATCTTGTGCTTCCTGGTCTTCTTGTCTGTCCACTCCATCTCCAAGGTCTCCCAGTCTGTGGTGATCAACCACCGCACTCCCAGTATCATGTTAGTGTCCCGAATGTCCACCACAAAGAAGTGATCTGTCAGAGTGTAAGTCCCCATAGTCACTGCCAAGGCTGGCACATACCTGGCACACTGCATGGTTCTGGCACCTGGAACCAGTACCGAGAACCCATCAAAGCTCTTTGTCAGTATGCTCCTCCGCTCTACCAACTGTGCATCAATAAAATTGTGGGTAGCCCCACTGTCCACTAATACCGAAACACGCTGTACCTGCACTGTACCTCGGACATGCAGTGTCAAGTATTTGGGAACCCCTCGCAAAGAAGCAAGGACTCCCCCGGTAAGTGCAAATGCTGCACCTCCAGCTCCTGGTGGTGGAGGTGGTGGATGGTCTCCTCTCTGTCCTGCACTACTACCTCCTGCCTCCATCTCCTCATACTCATCCTCTTCCCCGTCACTATCGGAGAAAACCTCAATGTAGTGTGCCTTCGCTGCGGCACAACAATGTCCTGGTGCCCATGGCTCTTGGCATGTGAAGCATAGCTTCTTCCGCCTCAAATCTCTCCTGGTCTTCTCATTCAAAGGCCCTCAGCTCTGGTTCCCCTTTGGAGGCGAAACCCTTGTATCCTTCCCCTTTGGCTAAAATGCTGGTCTCTGGGGGAAAGGAGCTCTAGTCAGGGGTAATGTATCCTACAAGTCCCGAGTCCTCCCAATTGCGTCATGGAGTGTAGCTGGGCTCGTCGATTTGACTAACCCCCGAAGAGGCTCTGCCAATCCATCGATGAACATGTAGATCATCCTGGCTGAAGATAGGTCAGGTACCATCATGGAAAGTCTCAAAAACTCTGAGATGTATGTGTCCGGACTCCTGGTCTGCTTGAGCTTAGTCAGCTCAACAAAGTGCTCCTCTGGATCCCTCCGATCAAACCACTCTATCAACGTCCGTGTAAACTTGGCATATGTTGTCACCCCCGAGTGCCCCAGCGTAGCCATCCCGTGGAACCACCAATCACGGGTCTCGCCCTCCAGGTGCAGCGCTGCCACCTTGATGGCCTCTGCCTCTGCCATCTGATTAAGCTGGAAATAGATATCCAGCTTCTCCACCCAAGCCTTTGCCGAACACTGGATGATTCGTCAAATGTCGGTAGATAGAATTTGCCTACCGTGCGCTGTACATCCGCATCCTGTGAATGCCTGTTCCCCCTATGATGGTTGCGGTGTCTGTTGTCCCTCTTGAGCTGTACGAAGTCATGGAATGTGAGGGCATCTCTGAACTCCCAACCATAGGACTGATACTCGACAAAGAAATCCCCCATGTGAGCCGGCTCCTGCTCCTGCTGTGCTCCTGCCCCAGTGTTTGTGACAAGAAATGTGGGCATCGTGGAACGTGGGGGTGTATGAGATGCTATTTGCTACGCTGTGAGGTGCTCCTGCAAATGATGGGATGTGCCCCATCCCTCTCCCGTATGGAAACCTCTAGGGGTTTCACGCTATCTAGGTTCTGTAGTGAGCTTCTGCCCCATCTCTTCTATCCGTTTTGACAAGCCCTGCATTGATTTGAGGAGTTCACCGAACTCCTTCCCAACATCTCTTTCCTCTGCCATCGGTTCCTCTTCTTCTGCGTCCACTACTGGAACACAATCACCTTCCTCGAAAGTGATCTCTAATCTCCGCTCTTGGTCTCTATACTTCTTCCTCAGTAACAGATGTATGGTTTCCCTGTTGGTGTCATAGACATCTGCTCCACACGCTGAGCTAAGTCTATGAGCTTTGATACCACTGTAATATTCCGAATAGAAATAAACAGCAATATAAAGCACATAAACAAGAAACTACATCAACTAGAGAGACATCATCTGAACAAGACAAAACATGGAGAACGCTGAGCCATTTTATTAAGCGCTGAAAGATAAGATGAATACAAAGGTGATCAGAATGATGGCACCTTGGCTTGCACTAGGCAAGCGTAGAAATACTCTCAGACTATATCATGCAATGGCTATTCCCTCAATGATTACATGATCTCCAAAGCTGCTGGTGTTGGTGCTGCTGTTGGAATAGACTATCTCAATGGGGCTGCTCCCCACCTCAGAAAATTGTGAAACTTTGGGAATGGGCTCTCCACCAAATACTCAGAAAAGCCCAGAGAGCTTTCCGGAAATGGATGACCTCGGAAAATGACCTCCCTTGAGGTATAACGCTGTCCCAATGATAAACACTGGCCCTGAATGATCTGCTGCAAAAGATGGCCTCAACTCTACCAAAATGATGGAATAGGGAAGTGCTAACCCCTTTCCAACTCTCTCGGGCTGAATCCCCTGATAAGCCCTCAATCCGGAATCTCCTCCTCCAAAGACTGCATGCTCCCTCTCACTGACTGCGCTGTCTATGCAAGTGAATGATCCCAACTGTGGCTGCTACAACTCTCTTCGGTAAATCAAGGATAGAACTCCTCACCCGAGCAGGCACTCGAAGTCCCCCGGGGCTGAGGTTGGGATCTCCGCACGGAGACACCCGATGTGCTGAACAACACTTGCAGACTTTGCTCAACAGCAAAAGCGTGCTCAATGTCAAAAGACAAATATCATAGATGCATAATAGAATGATCAAAATGAGGAGCCTCTCTCCCTTTTTATGTTTGGAGAGCCTTGCTCTCCTCTAGGCCCCACCACCAACTGCACCACCAACTGCGCTGTCTCCTTGAGCCACGCTGTCCCTCTAGCTCTGCGCTGACTTGGGTCCACGTTGCCCACGCTGACATCTCCTCCACGCTGCCACTTCGTCCTCTAGGCCCCATGCTGCCAAATAATCATGTCTCCAAGTGACTTTAGGAAATGCTTTTATCCTAAGTGTGACTTAAGTGTCTCTCTTCACCCACTTTATTTTTAACTTAACTTTATTAAAGTAAAGTAGTCAAAAATTAATATTTCCAATTAGCTGTTGCTAATTGGGAATATTACAATCGATGGCTAGGATCATCTTGGAATCGATCTGTGTGAGTTTCTAGATGATTCTCGCCTTGAATTTATTAATTCTGGTTAATTAACCATAATCCCTAAGTTTAGACTTTTGAAATATTTAAAAACTGGTTAATAATCTTATTAGGCCACCTCTACGCAGAATTTCCAGAAACGATTCCTGGGTTTTGGAGAACTCATGTATTCTAGCCTCTCCACAAATTTTCGTAGCTAGAACACATCTGGTAGTACAAAAACTAATACTCCCTCTTAGGGAGGAATGTCTTCAAGTGCTGCACCTGCTGCCAGAACACCCTTTCTCTGCATCATCTCTTGTCACGCTGCTGATGTCTAGCTACTGCTCCGCACCAACCACTGCGCAACTCTTATATGAGCTGCATTTGTGCTGCTACTGACCCTGCTGAACTGCTGCCAACACTGCAACTCCCTCTCATATGCTGCCACTGCAATAGAAAAACATCCAAAATACTGAACCAATTATGTTCAGTATGATGCATCTGTCACCTGATTCCTGACTGCTACTAGCCTCTGCATTGTCCACTTAAGACTCTGCGCTGCTGCTAACTTTGCACTGTGCCAACTGCACTGCTGCCAATTCTACACTGCGCTCCCCAACATCTGACTGCTACTAGCCTCTGCAACTGTCACTTTGCCATTTGACTGCACCAACTGCCACTGGTCCATCCTGCTACTGAATACTGTAGGCCCCTATAGCCAGGTATTGATCTAAGAGGTGGAATCCTCAAGGATCCTACCCATCTGTAGTTCTCTGGGGCTACAAATGCAAGTCACCCCACATCGCTCCTGGAGGTATATCGATGAACATCGCGAAGTCTTCTTCCAGCTTGGAGGAAAGCCTATCGATCTCTGCAGAAGCTGCCTCCTGGTGTTGCTTCTTCTCCTTGTCCTTCTTCCTGAGAGGACACTGAGTACTGTAGTGACCTAGCTCACCACATCTGAAGCACTTGACCTTTGACAGGTCCTTCTTCTTCTTCTTCTGCTACCCCTATCCATGACTGGGACCCTTAGATGCAAGGGCCACATTCTCCTCCTTCACCTTCTTTGATCCGCTGCTTGCTGCAACTAATGGAGCTCTTCAAAAGAGCTTGTCTCATCTCTTCCTGTTGCAAGTCAACCCACATCTTGTCCCATCCAGGTAGCGTGTCTCTGCCTAATATACTTTGGACAAAGACTTGCCAATCCTCTGAGACACTATTGAGCGCCAATCGCACTAGCTCCGAAGCTTGAGGCGCTGCCCCAATAACTGACAATTGATCCCGGACTTCTTTAATCCCGGTGAGGAAGGGGTCTATGCCTTCCCCTTTCTGCATCCAGATGCATCTCAACTTATCTTCAAGGTACATCTTCCGCTGCTTGGAAGTACCTTGATACAACATGGCGAGAGCATCCCACATCTGCTTGGCAGTATCCTTGCGAGCTATATGCAAGACTACATTATCTCAGACTCCATCTAGGATCAAGCACTTCGCCCGTGCCATCTCCTTTCTGTGCTCCTTCAGCGCATCTGCATCTGTGGGAACCGCCACCGCATTATCGATATATGCCTTCAGGACAAATTCATCTAGAAGGAAGGAGATCCTTGCCTTCCAGATGACGTAGTTGAAAGCACCATCCAACCTATCCTGATCTCTAAGTCCTGCAGTGGCCATTTCTAAAAAAATGTCGAAAACTCTCTCTTCCCCTGTGCTCGGGTACTGCTCTGCTGTTCGCACTCCCTCTTGGAATGCGCGGCTCTGAGCTGCTACTGTTGATTTGCAACTGGATATTTGAACTTCCGAGACTAGAAGTTCCCTGAGAGAAATTTTCCCTCAGTGTGTGCCCTTCTTCCATCCGACGCAAGTTCTGCTCTAGCGAACTGCTGCAAAAACCCTCTATGTCTTGTAGAAATTATACAACAAGCATGTATATCATGGATTCAATCTGATCTAACAATGTACTAAAGTTAAATACTGAATCGCTTCTACAAATCTTTTGCGGAATTAAAAACACAATCGCCAATCACATGAAGCAAAGAAGAATCAATCAAATCACAACACATATAATTTCCCGGGGAAAGCTTGCTGCTCAAAACCCCACTATCTTCTATTGTATATTCAGCATGGAATCATGAAACAATTACATACAACTCTTCTCACAAGAGCCCTCCTGTACTCAGCTAATTGTCTCACATTGTCACACATAAAACTGACCAATACTTAGCCAATTTACTGCCTCCAGACAACCTGCCTTGCTTGCGCAATCCCTGAGTAATGCAATCCCTATTATTTAGGAATTTTGGCTTTCCTTGACTGCGCAAGTATCATGGGCACTCCAATGGGTGTTTGGTTGCATGGGTGCAACCCAATAATCCTACAACTGATAGTCAACTTCCCTTTCACCTAGATCTCAACTAGGTCTCCACTGGATCTGACATGCATGCAACTAATAATAGTAAATCTTCAGTTGCATGTGTTGCATGTGAGATCAGTGATTGTGAATTAATTAATATTTAATTCACTTGATCTCCCACTAGTGTATCTAACAGTTACAACTAGCACAACTGAGTTTAACTCACTTAACTGAGTTAAACTGATTACAACCTGCATTAACTAATGCACCACTGCACTTCGAACTTTGTTACAACTAGAATTACTCTGCATGCCTCAGCAACTACCTCTAACTCGAAATTCATGAGCTAACTGAGTTTATCACACTCAGTTAACTATTACAAGTTATTTTGAGATTAGATTACATTTTATTGTCCATCTTAATTAAGGGATAACTAAAATAGACATGCACCAAATTTAGCCATGTGGTCCCACCCTAATGTAGGTGCTGCTTGGACCTCCTGGTCCCAAACTAGGCGTGGGTCCTTAAATTTCTTGTTGAATCTCAACACTCTTTCTCAACAAGAAAGGGATTATCCTTCACCCCTATCCTGCCTCTATGGTATTCGAATTTTCTCCTGGTGAGTGCCTTCGTCAGAATATCTGCATCCTGATCTTCCATGGGGATGTACTAAAGCAACATTATTCTCCTCTGCACACAATCTCTGAGATGATGGTACTGGATATCTATGTGCGTGGACCTATCATGAAACACAGGATTAATTGAGAGTTTAATGCAACTCTGATTATCACAATGTATCACTGTCGGATCTATCTGAGAACCAAACAAACCAACCAAGATATTTCTCATCCAGATAGCCTCACATGCAGCTTGACTTGCTGCCATGTACTCTGCTTCCGCTGAATTGAGTGCCACAGATCGCTGCTTCCCGCTGTACCAAGAAACTGTTGTTGGTCCTATGCTGAAGATCCCTCCTGATGTGCTCTTTCTGTCTAATGGACTGCCTGCCCAATCTGCATCTGTGAAGCCTTGAAGCTTCACCTCCTCTATTTGTCTGTACCATAGACCATACTCTGATGTGCCCCTCAGGTATCTCAAGACATGCTTCCCCGCCTTCCAAAAGAGCTTGGTAGGCTTAACCATAGCTTGACTCAGCTAGTTAACTGTGTAGCAAATGTCTGGTCTGGTGTTCACTAGATACATCAGTGAACCAACTAATTGCCTGTAGACAGTAGCATCCATTACCTCTCCAGAAGTAGCATCCTCTTTCCTCCAATTTCCTAGAAGAGGAGTATCCATGGGTTTGCAGCTTTCCATGTGAAACTTACCCAGTATCTACTTGGCGTACTTGTCTTGAGACACAAAAAGTTCACCATCCCGCTGCCATATTTCCAAACCAAGGAAATAATGAAGGAATCCCATGTCCTTCATTTCGAACTCCCTTGCAAGATCCTCCTTGCATGAGTGTATCAACCTGCATTAACTAATGCACCACTGCACTTCGAACTCTGTTACAACTAGAATTACTCTGCATGCGTCACCAACTACCTCTAACTTGAAATTCATGACCTAACTGAGTTTATCACACTCGGTTAACTATTACAAGTTATTTTGAGATTAGATTACATTTTATTGTCCATCTTAATTAAGGGATAACTAAAATAGACATGCACCAAATTTAGCCCTGTGGTCCCACCCTAGTGTAGGTGCTGCTTGGACCTCCTGGTCCCACACTAGGCGTGGCTGCTGAAATTTCTTGTTGAATCTCAACACGTCCAGCTAGAGATCTGCTCAACGAAAAATATTGAGATGCTCCCTTTGCCTCTGGAATTACTCGATCTGGAAAACTTGAATTTTTTTGCCTCAGAAAAATCGAATTTCCTCAAGCAACTCGGCCTCTTGGAAAAGTTACTGTGCTGCTCCTGGGAATTTCGATTTGCTGCCCACTCTGAACAACAAAATTCCTCCTTTCCGCCACTGAGCTCTGCGGCTTATCAACTGTGCTTTGATACCATGTGAAAATTTCCAAACTGGAATCCTATTGCAGCAGCTGGAAAATATTCTCCTAATTGTTAAAATTAATCTAACAATTTATTTGTTGTTTGCTACAACAAACACTGAATATATCACACTGCAACCTTCACAAATAAAACTGCGGAAGAACAAACACTCGAAGAAATGCTAGCATGCACACATAAAATTTACACAATTATTTTTGGACAAAAGTCCCTGGAAAAACCCAACTCGGGAAAACTGGTGCAACAGATGAGGGTTTTATTTTATTATGCAGCAGTGAAATATGAGTACATCTATGGATGCCCAACTGGAAATCCAAACAACAAGAAAATCTGGGCAAAATACTGAAGGGAAATTACCCTTCTCCCACAAGCAATTTCTGTCACGACTTTTCCCACCAGAACTCGGCCTTTTGAAGCTCTGTGTTAGCCTCTGTGCTGCTCTGCGTCGCTGGCTGGATGACTTTCCTCGGACTGGGCTCTGATGAAGTCGTTCTGCCTTTGGATGTTTAGAAAATTGTCTCTCTCGCCCTCTGCGACTTCGTCCCGACCACTGGAACTGAGAACGATTTTCCCTCCCTCCAAATCGAACAGTCTGGCTGAAGCAACTGCACTGCCCCTCCAGCGCTGCTTCTCTGGGATAACTTGTCCCTCTTGCTGCTGCCTCTCTGGATCTGGAAAATCTTTCCTCCAGATCACTGTCTCTTCCCCTCACACTACTTCGATCTCACTATCTCTCTCTCTGGCAACTGATTGTTGCTACTTTGGAAATCGATCTGCATATGAAATCGAACTGCTGAAGTGTTTTCTCCATCACCACATCGACTTCCTCTTATAATCCTTTGTTGGAGCACCAACGACCAAGATTAAAACATAATCGATGGCTAGGATCATCTTGAAATTGATCCGTGCGAGTTCCTAGATGATTCTCGCCTCGACTTAATTAATTTTGATTAATTAACCATATTCCCTAAGTTTAGACTTGGGAAATATTTAAAAACTGGTTAATAATCTAATTAAGTCAATATTTAAAAATTAGTTAATAATCTAATTAAGTCACTTCTAGGCGGAATTTCCAGAAACAATTTCTGGGTTTTGGAGAACTCATGTATTCTAGTCTCTTCCTAAATTTTCGTGGCTAGAACACATCCGATGCTACAAAAACTAACAACAATAGCCAAGCCAATTATGTCAAGGTTCGCTAAAACAAAATAATGAAGATGCTTGCACAAAATGAGATTAAATTGCTTTACAAAGGAAAATGTAAATTTGAGACTTGTAGCAACAATTGTAAATGGTGCAATTTTAAAGAACTTGAACAAACTTGAAGAAATTAAATGAGATGTGTGGCTATGTTAATTACCAATTTAAAGCATGCATGTGATGCGATGTAAAAAATGGAAATGTTAGAGCCAACAAGTCAATCCAACCACAAGTTCTCTCCGAAACTGGAGAGATAACGATGCCAATGGATAAAACCCACGCTCTCACAAAAAGAAATTTTATTATTATGGTTTATAACAATGGTTATGGCCTCTTAGAGGGCTGCCCAAAAAGTTGATGGGAACAATACAACAATAGCTCTTTGAATAACAACGAATTCCCCACAAGAATGGAAGCCTCAAGAGAGAAGAAGAGGCATTACAATTAGAAATTAGAAGCTCCAAAGTGATTGACGACGTAGCTTCTTCCACAAGTACTCCTTATGCTCACAGCCTCTTTGGAGCTTGAGAGAAATACAAGGAAAAATGTTAGGGCTGCAAAACTAAAACCAAAGTTACTGTGAAAAGAGGGCATGTAAGTGAGTGATAATGATGAGCGAGACCAGTTGTCATCTCAAGAATCTGGAATCTGAAGCGAGAAGAGATTCGTTGGACGAGGCAGGTATGGATAAACAAAAATCGGCGAGTGTTGGGATGATTTGCAGACACTCTTGCACCCAACGAGGCAGGTATGGATAAACAAAAATCGGCGAGTGTTGCGATGGTTGCGGTCCTTCAAGATATTATGATTATGTAGGGTAAAATAAAGGGGGAATGAAGTCAAAAGGTCCTGGTCACAAACCTTTGTTTTCATCTTCTTGTGTTTTTCTTTCTACAGTTACATTTCTTATCTATGTTGGACAACTAACAGTGATGGTTTAAACAGTCTGTTTTCTGTCTCATAGATGGTAGAATATCATATATAGGCGTCATCCTTCCTAGTCTTGTCTATCTATACACTATTCTTCCCAAGGTATATGTCATTCTCAGATGAAGTGGAGATATGCCTTATCATCCTTTTTTCTATAGCTGCCTTTCTGATTCTTACGGCTTTGTTATCACTATGCTTTCCGAATGGTAGAAAATACCGATAATACTCGTTCTTCTACTGAACATTCTATCACATCTTCGACTGAATCCGATATACAGCCTCATGCTCATGACCAAAATAGGTATTGTCTATGGAGAAAATGGGTTGAAACATTTATTGTCTCTAGGCCATGCAAAATTTTCAGTGTTAGAATAGTCGGCAGATGGTGGATATGCCCAGGGTGTCTGTGCTGCTGTTGTTGTCAGTTTTTAGATTATGGTTCTCCATAGAGCGCCTTGTTTTTCCGGCTGAATCAGATGTTTTCTTATGAATTCGTTGCCGGAACTATTGTCTTTAATTCCACGTCGAGTGGTAGGTGACTTTCCTGCGGAAGTTGGTGTATATGACCGTTTCAAATCTGAGAGGCCTCGGATCACGATTTGACTAGTGGGCGGTAGATTCACAAGCTGGCTTTTTTCAAAGCATAGATGAGATATTATACTCAGAGACAATAGCTCCATCGACGCTGTTGTCAGATGGCCTCATTATGATATATTCCTTGGGCGGTATTCTTTTTATCTATCATCCATGATATCCAGGTTATTACTCGGGATTCTATAATCGGAAGGTGGTGTCTGACAACTGTCGGGATTGGCTGTTCGAGACTGGATATAATTTTAAATTCCCCCTACTGTCCTTATTGAGGCCTCGATATAATATTCTCCCTGCCATTCTGGGATGTCTTTATGATTATAATCTCCTCCAGATTTTCTACAGCTGAATCGTGCGATCCGAGATCAATAATCATCATCACTTCTCCCCAATTGTACTGAGTTTTGGTGGCCATCTTTTCATCTATATCTGGGTTCTGAACATCTTGGCGGTGCTCCGGAGTGTGGCTTTTCTGTTGTCCGGTTTTTTTCTGACTTTGTCATTATGGACCATGAAATCAGGCCACCTAGAACCAGTTTGGGTCTTGAATCGGACACCTCAGCTCACGAGGCACTCATCAGAGCGACTATGGATGCAGAAAGATTATTTGGTCAAGAATATGAGACTGACAATTTGATCATCCGTCGGGCCTGTCCAGACATACAAGCTGAGGAGGAGAATCTTCATCAGGTTGCCGATGATCGGATTATCAATAAAAAACGCCCTGGCCGAAAAAATAGAAAGAAAGCCTTCTACAAGCATAACATGGTGATCAAGGAAATTCAATTGGACCACAATGACTTATGTCGCAGGGTGGCTAGTCTACAAAAACGTGTTTTGATCGGAAGATGGATGTTTCCTGATGTCAAGGACATTGATATGTGCTGTTGGGTTCGTCAAGTATGGGTTCCCTATATCGGATATGCTCCCAGGGTCAGTATGCTCCTTAATGGCTGGTTTAGCTTGCACTTCATGGATGAAAGAGATATTTTTAAGATTATTAATCGAACCTGGGTCAGAGGTTGTAGTTTCATTCATCTTGTCCCGTGGTATTTGGGGTTTAACCCTGTTATGGAAGCCCCTAAGAGTCGCAGCATATGGGTTAAACTGCCAGGGCTCCCCCTGGAATTCTGGACACATAAGGCCCTCAGGGCCATAGGAAACACTATTGGCAGAACAAAATACATTGACCCCGGTATTGTAGGGGCCAGTGACAAAATGATTGCTTGGCTATTAGTCGAGGTAGACTTTGCAGGTGGTCTCCCGGGCGATGTGGACCTACTATGGGGACTGAGACAACACAGACAACGTATCGACTATTGGGGAATCCCATTTCGATGTCTCATATGCCATCGGACGGGTCATCTATGTGGTCAATGCCCTCTCCGTCTCAAAATTGGCAGAAATGGGCCACACAAGGTGGATCATCGTGGGCACAAGCATGTTGTTTTTGATACTCTGGATGGCGTCCATACAGGTAATTCTTGCCCTATATCTTCAGATGATGATGATGCATATAAATCTGCCAATGCCACTAGCGATAGAACTGTCATGGTTGATGATGGGGTCGGTCGGGACTCTCTTACTTCTGCTCAGGATTACCCCCCTATTGAAGTGGGTAGGGTTGCATCTAATAGGGCTTCGGATATAGGGCGGACTGTCACTCAGTTTGCTCCTGAGGATGATGTCCATTATGCTCAAGATGGCCGGGGTGACGATTGAGGAGATGCGCATGATAATTTTTCTCCTATGGTTGATAATGACCGGTCCGGGAGGTTTATCGACTTGTCTTCCCCACCACACATCCAAGGAATTGACCACGCTGTGAGTCATGGAAATGCCTCGAATCCTCCAGCTTCTTTTGTCATCTCTGCGGATCCTCCCCTTTTTATGTCCACTAATTACCACATAGGGGAAACTTCAAAGGTAAATGAGGACTATACTCCTGATATCACTATCAACACTCTTCCTATGTCGTCACCTGTCGATGAACAAGCTGAATTTTCCTCACCTCACAATTCGGTTGGTTGTGATATTGAATCGCTCCTAGACAACCCTGATCTGGACCTTGCTGCCCTCATGGTCTTTGACAAAATCATAGTCAATCCTGATATAGTTATTTCTCCTCCTAATGTGTCCAACGTCACCATCCGGAAAAAAAAGAAGAACAGAGGTCCATGTCATTCCCGGGTCTCTCCAAAAGCTCTGTCACATACATCCGATGATCATGATAACTTCACTGATATTCCAATTGCTGTGACTGATGACATCAGTGACAACATTTGGGCGCTTAGAGCAAATCAGCCCGCAGCTGTTACAAAATGATCCATTTCCTCTCAATGAATATACGGGGGTTGGGCGATGCCTCCAAACTCCATTGCCTGAGGAACATTATCAACACTGCAAAGCCATGCATCATTTTATGCCAAGAGACCCTAAGTAAACGTGAAAAAGCCATTAATACTTTCCTCAGCATTTGTATAGGTTGGAGGGTTGTTGCAGTCGATGCGGCTGGTCATTCGGGAGGATTGATCGCCCTATGGAATCCATATTGGGCGACACTCAAGGCTTTCAAATTTCTTGGTGGGATTATTCTTATGGGCAATATCAGGGGTTTTGATGGTATTTTTAATATCGTCAATATCTACGCCCCTTATCACAACAGGCTGACTTTCTGGAACAAATCGAAACAATCGGGGTTTTTGTCCTTGCGAAATCTGATAATCATGGGCGATTTTAATTCTACCATCAATCTGCAAGATATTTGGGGTGTCAGGGCTCGGGCCGATGCCTTGGCTGCTTACCTACATGAACTTTTCACCGACTACAACCTGGTGGACATTTGTCCTACCCCGATCATCCCCACATGGACAAACAAACGAACTGGAGCGGAGTTCATTGGTAAACGTTTGGATCGGGCAATGGTGAAAGACTACTTGTTAAGCTCGATGGGATCGCCCATCCCAAATATCTGACCATATGCCGATCCTTCTGATCTGGCGAGAGGGTGAAACACCGACAGGCTTGCACTTCAAATTCAACAGAGCTTGGCTGGAAGACAAACAATTCATTCAGCTCATTCAGCAGACTTGGATACAGGAGGCGAGCTCAGTTGGCTTAAACGGGTGGAACCTGTTTCATTACAAAATGCAGACGCTGAAACAAGTGACCAAAAAATGGGAGATAAATAAGAAACGGGCCCTCAAAGCCGAACTGTCATCGATCTAGAATGAAATAAAATCAATATATCAGGGTTTCAAAGACCATGCTCCGGACAGAGATTCATATGACATTCTCATATCCCTCTCTGACAGAGAAAAAGAGATACTTAAATTTGAAGAGATTTCATGGAAACTGAAGAGTAGAAATAAATGGTTAAAAGGAGACCGCAACACTAAATATTTTCACTGATGTGCTAACGAGCGCAGGAGTCGTAATGCAATTTGGCGCATCAAAAGACAGGACGGCAGCTTCGCCACAACCACTCAGGACATACAGGAGGCTGCCCTAAGGCATTATAAGTCTTTTTATCAACAGGAGTAGGAGATAGACTACACCTGCCAGCAATGGGTAATAGACCATGTTCATCGAATATATGAGGAGGATGATATTAAAATCCTAGATGAACCGATTTCGCCAGCGGAGGTTGTGGGAGTGCTTAAATCTCTTCCACGCGACAAGTGCCCAGGTCCAGACGGGTGGACATCTGAATTTTTTTTATTTTTCTTTGACATCATGGGAGATGAATTGACGGAAATGATAGAACTATTTAGATCCACTGGACATATGCCATCAAATTTAAATACTACTTTTATTGCTCTTATACCGAAGAATGACAATCCTTCTACTTTTGAAGAATTCCGCCCTATTGCTCTTTGTAACCTGCTATATAAGATCACATCCAAAATTATAGCTAATAGATTGAAAGTGGCCTTATCAACCCACATTGCTCCAGAACAATATGGCTTTCTCTCTGGCAGGTCAATCCATGATGCCATTGCTGTGGCGCAAGAAAATTTTCACTCCATTCATTGACAAAAAAGAGAGGCTCTGATCATGAAAGTTGACTTATATAAGGCTTATGATACACTGGACTGGTCTTATATTTGACTGGTTCTGTTGAAGATTGGCCTGCCGCTCAGGATTATCCGTTGGATTATGTCCTGCATCACTTCTGTCCGTTATGCGGTCATTGTCAATGGGCTGCCAAGATCCTTCTTTGAGGCGGGTCGGGGTCTCAGGCAGGGCTGCGCTTTGTCACCACTTATCTTCATTCTAGTAATGGATGGATTCAGTAAACTGATGAACATGGCTACTCATAAGGGCTTCATCTCCGGTTTTCATT
Source organism: Pinus albicaulis (assembly GCA_034641835.2). NCBI lineage: Eukaryota > Viridiplantae > Streptophyta > Pinopsida > Pinales > Pinaceae > Pinus > Pinus albicaulis. The sequence continues at coordinate 17,692 of JAXQQM020083910.1, forward strand.
TTTCTGAATCTTTATCTGCCTCGCATTCATTATTTGTAGATGATATGTTACTTTTTGGATCACTCAAAAGAAATCATTGGTTTTATGTTCTCTTTCTGCTAACTAGATTTGCTGCAGCCACAGGGCTATGCATTAATAAAGCCAAGTCTTTCATCTTATATGAGTATGGCGATTTGGACAAGATCCAATTCATCGCAGACTATCTTGGTATCGACATCCAATCGCTATCGGAGGGCATAAAATACCTTGGATATAATATTAAGCCATGCGGTTACAGGAGATCGGACTGGCTCTCGCTGGTTGAGTGGTTCAGGAGGAAAATCTCACATTGGACTCACAGATGGCTATCACTGGGCGGTAGATATATTATGATTCAGGCGGTGTTATCCCAACTTCTGGTTTATTGGGGCCATTTATACTATCTCCCTTCAAACATTGTAGTTGATATCAATAGAATCATTGCACGATTTCTATGGAATGGACCTGACAATTCACACAAATTTCATCTCGTCAGGCTTGATACTCTAAGCAGACCAAAGTCCCATGACGGATGGGGAATCTTGGATACGATAATTTTTAACATCGCCCTTCTCATGAAATCTTTCTGGCGCGCCATATCTGGCACTGGAATCTGGTCATCAATTATTAAATATAAATATCTGGACGACGACACTCTTCATAAGCTACTCTGTCATGAGTTCAATGTGCCTGCGTCCATCTCGGTCATCTGGGGCAGTTTTAAGAAGGTTATGGGATACACAGCTGATAGATTAACATGGCTGTTCCGGGATGGAGGGTGTATTCCAATGGGGGATATCAACATGCAAGGATTTGACAGGAAATCCAAACCTTCTATCCGCCTCATCCATAGATTGGCACATAGGGGCATCTCTTACCTGTCACAAACTATATATACATGGTCCTTCGGCGCACCTATCTTTAAAAATGCTGCTTAGCTAGGGCTACATGGAGTGGACGCCGCTGAATGGGAGCAGGTTTCTATCTCACTTCGTACTGCTGGAGTTTGTCATTCATTTGGAGGCGACAGCATAATTTGGGACGGCCCGACATTCGAGAACTATCCAATTGTCAGTGATATATATTACAGAATCACTACACAGGTTTACTCTGACCAGATCTCCAGGTTATTTGTCCCATATTGGAAGAGGCAACTGCCTACGAGAATCATCCTTTTTGGGTGGCTCACATGGAAGGATAAAATCCTCACTTGGAATAATCTGATGAAGTGCGGTTTTGAGGGGCCAAGCAGATGCTACCTTTGTAGGCGATCGGAGGAATCCACTGCGCATCTTTTTTTTGAATGCCCTGTCACCCTTCAACTTTGGAAGCTTTTCTCTGCTCATTTCATAGATGCGACATGGGTTCCGACTGATTTTATATCAGTTGCAGATACATGGGATTCCAAGAAGAACAAATTCCAATCGCTGCCATTCCTTTTAATTTGGGAAGTGTGGAATGCCAGGAACAGGCTTATTTTTGATAGCAGTCCATTCAACATCCCCGACATCTACTGCGCCATAATGAGACAGATTGATGAGCAACCCATCGGACAAACTAAATCACCTGACGGATCTCGAAGGATAAGGCCACATGAGATTGCTATACCTGCTATATATTTTGACGGGGCTTGCAAAGATGGAATCATGGGTTGTGGCGTCTGGATAAAACTATCGGGTAGAGATAGGATCCACCTGCACTGGAATGGCGGTCCGGGTACCAACAACAAGGCTGAACTCATGGCACTTTGGGGAGGGCTTTATGCCGCTGTCAACATGGAATTAACTGAGGCACATATATACGGTGATTCTAAATTGGTCATTGTATGTATCATGGGAAGCATTCAAATTCAATCTCCTGATCTACAGGGATGGATTGGCAGAGTTCGTCGTCTATGGCATAGACTAGGATCCCCTCCTATTTCCCACATATTCAGAGATCTGAATACGCGAGCTGATGGACTGTCAAAAATGGGCTTAGATGATGAATTCGGTAATATTAAGGTGGTGCAATACAGGGATGGCGTTCAATCATGGCAGTCTTCCATTCCAATACCTTAAAGCTCTATGCTTCCGATCTTATCAGCGGGTAATGAGTTACCATGTTTTGGAGTTTTGTCTTTTTTGCTAATCCTATACTGTTTATGTTTGCTTCTTCTTTCATCGTCTATCTATTGCTACTCTCAAGCGAGCCTGCATATTTTCAATTTTCACGTCTGACTGTTTGTCAAGCGAGCCAGCAATCATGCAATTTTCACGCGAGCCTGATTAGACTGTTAAGTCTACAATCGAACATTCTACCAGATACTAAGTCATCTCATACATTCTACAGACGTTGTCAATCGGCCCTCCAACTACAGTTTTTTTTGATTGTTCAATCTAACCTATAAGTTGCTCTTTCAAACTTGCGATGACTGTCTAACACTATTGGGGCTGTCAAGCGAGCCTGGTTCATATGCACTCCACAGTTTTATTATCAACGCGACAGCACAGATTTTTGTTCAATCGTTTCTGATTTATGATTATTGGGGAGCTGGTCTTCATTATCATTATCTCTTACAGTTTCCCCATATCATTTATGTGTTTCTTCTGGAGCCGGCAAGCGAGCCTGTTATTGTGTCCCTTATTTTTGGTTCTCTTCTCAAGCGAGGCTGACCGATTGATCCATATCAGATATGACAGAAGCTTAATTCTAGTCGAGCCGGTAGTCATTTTGGCTCTTTCCACAGTTACATAATATTATTCCTGAATTTTTTCTGGAAAGTCACGCGTTCAACAGCTGTTTACTCAAGCGAGCCGGTTCAGAGTTTCATACCTGAATGTCAAAATTATGCACACAGGAGTGCCGTTTTACATTCCATTGATTACATGCTGCTGGTCATTATAACAATGGTTTTATTCTCATATGATGCAAACGCCTTTTATTTGCTTTCAACAGGGACAATATAAGACACATCAAGCGAGCCAGTTATATGCCCGTGATCTTTATGTTTTTTCTTAAATTCTGATGAGTTCAATAACAGATGGCTACATCTTCCCTTTATTAAGGGCGACCCTGTAGGTTTTTTCTCTATCTGGACTCGATATATGGTTGGGGTGTTATTCTCCCAAATTGTATGATCCCCACATATTTTCGTTTTGACTCCTTCTTCCTTAGAAGTTGTCATTGCGGAAATTTTGTTTTGGATCTTGATTTTCTTATCTACTCATGATGAGAATGTAATGAAACGATATATGCACTATTAATAAAACAACATTTTTTTCTTTCTGAAAAAAA